>OU862923.1:53485766-54085766 GCA_917880885.1 Limnephilus marmoratus | reverse complement strand
AAAAATAAATTACATTTAGTTCTCTCTCCAATAGTTATTTTATTTTATTTTCGTAATAAAATATATTGTCATTACAACTATAAATATATTTTTCTAGATATACTCGTACACAGAAAGCGGAAATTTGAAATGATGTAAAAGACAATAAATCTTAGTTAAGTATATCATTTTCCCTGTTTTTTTTTCTCTTTCAATCTGCGTCATCGAAATATTTCTAGGAAAATAGGTTTTTTCAACGTACATACATTGTGAGAGGATTTTTTTCTGAAAAATTAAAAATAAATTAAATACCGTTATTGAAGAAAATTTTCAAAATAAATGTTGTATTTTCGAAGATCTATTTACTAATCGTTATTTAAAATAAAAAATCATAATTATAGGTTTACAAAATAAGGAGATTTGATTTTTTGAAAAAATAGAAAAAACTTTCTTTTCACTGTCCTGAATAAATACCATTTTGTTTTTTGAAGAGTTTTATTAAATGTACATTTGTTACTTAAATTTAATTTTTCCGCGACCGGTTTCGATACAACCGTATCATTCACGAGCAGAATTAAAACTAACTTAAAAATTAAATGCAAGTACCAAAGATTAATTAGGTGGGAGTAGTGGGAGGGATGATTTTGGGGAGAGGGGGAAAGCGGTGGGAGGAGTCAATATTATACGGAAACATGGTTAGTCTGTTACTGCCCGACCAAATTACAAAAACGTCATCAACATACTTATACCATGTAAACACATTAGATAATAGGGAAAGTCCACAATCAAATAATTTGTTCTCAAAGAAGTTCATAAATATGTCTGCAAACAATGGTGAAGCGGGATTCCCCATAGGGAGACCATTATGCTGTTTGTATAATTTATCATTAAAGGTAAAATAGTTTTGATTAATGCAAATTTCTAATAATGTGGACATTTCCTTCACAATAGTTCGATCTAAATGGGAATTATTTAAAATATTTAAAATTAGGTTTTTACATTCATTAGTGGGAATGCTGGGAAACAGATTGACAACGTCAAATGAAACTAATTTACTCTTGCTAGAAATATCTAAATCTTTGATTTTATCGATTAACTCCAAACTGTTTTTAATTGAGCGATGTGATGTGAATAATTTATTGGATTTGAACAAAGATACAAATTTAGAACGTATATTATAATTGGGGCTAGAATAAGCAGGAACAACAGGTCTGATAGGGATATCCTGTTTATGAATTTTAGCCAAAACATACAGTTTAGGTGGTTGAGGATTGATTAATACTAGAGAATTATATTTTGGTGTTCCGCAAATTAAAGGACAGCTCTTGATTGTCTCCTTGACGTCTTCTTGAAACTTCTTTGTGGGGTCTTTTAGAAGGGTTGTAAAGTTATCACTCTTTGAAAAATCTTCAACTTTTTTAATATAGTCGGTTTTCTTTAAAATCACTATGGTGTTGCCTTTGTCAGCTTTTGTTAAAGTTAGATTATTTTCTTTTATGGTTTTTTTGATACTGTTTAAGGTTAGTTTTTCAATATTTTTGAGGTTAATAATGTAATTATTTTTAAGGCTCTTCTGGATTATTTCACTAGATTTGTGTTTAATGGATTCAGAGCATTTGAAGAGGTTTCGACCGGTTTCGATACAACCGTATCATTCACGAGCAGAATTAAAACTAACTTAAAAATTAAATGCAAGTACCAAAGATTAATTAGGTGGGAGTAGTGGGAGGGATGATTTTGGGGGGAGGGGGAAAGCGGTGGGAGGAGTCAATATTATACGGAAAATTAATTAATCTTTGGTACTTGCATTTAATTTTTAAGTTAGTTTTAATTCTGCTCGTGAATGATACGGTTGTATCGAAACCGGTCGCGGAAAAATTAAATTTAAGTAACAAATGTACATTTAATAAAACTCTTCAAAAAACAAAATGTCTTGAAATTGTTACATAGTTAATGCCCAAGAAATACAAAAAATTACCATTTTAAATTTCTATGATCGATATAGTATTTTATTTAAAACCCCTAACTAACTTTTTCAAATCTTATTTACTGGTCAATATTTACCTTCTCGACATGGATCATTAATGTTCAAAACATATATATTTTGCAAAATTCTCCTTAAAATTAACACTTTGTTCAAAGAGGCAACCAAGAGCAGAGTAGTGAGTGCAGCGGGTGCAATCTGCTATGTACACCCTGTCTGTGAATAGGAATGGTAGAATAGGATAGAATAGAGCAATAGCCCCACGGCTGGGAACTTCCCGCTGCACTGAACACTGTGCAGTGCCCTTACACCCCGCTTCCTGCTGCCTGCTCCTTGTTCCTTACTCTCTGCACGGATTTTTAAACAATCAACACAATATGATGTGAAGGCACTTTATTATTCCTCTTGTATTTCATACTTTTGTGTTGAACATATTCAGTGGTTCCGTGAAAAGGTATATCTTATTTTCTATTATTTAAAAATCAAAAACAACAGTACCTACAAAATAATAAGATTTGTCAATAGGTACTTAAATGCCTGCCTATTTATAAACCTTACGATCCATGTAACATTTTGTTAAATTTAAAATAAGGAATACAAACTGTTAAAAGAAACCTTGCTATCTAAATGACAAATCTCTTTTCAAACATTCTTCAGGCAGATAAAAACCATAATACTGAATATTTCCGAATAAACTCGAAATTTCGCTTTTGAAAAAATAAATCTTTACCTTTTTTTACGGAAAGCTCCACATAGGAGGCCCTGAGGAAAATAATTTTCCTCAGGGCTTATGTCATCTTCGGGGATGCTGGGTGTAGGGTTTTTCAAGGAAAGGAAGGAGTGGAGAGTTCTGGGAAGGAAAAGGGTTTAAGGGGTGGGTAGGAATCTGGGGTTCAGTATGCCCTGGTCATCCGCCTCCAAGACCTAGACAAACCTCACCCCATGAACCCGGGTAGCCCTGCCAAATCACCAAACGTAGCGAACTACTTGGGGTGATCAATGGCAGAGGTTTTGGTTATCCAATAAAGGTTTCCGGGGCGGCGGTACCCGTTCCCGCCTCCCAAATTGTTACTGAACCATTAAAACGGCCACCATTTTGAAATTGAGATGAATGTATAAACACATTTACAGATAGATGAAGTGCAAAATGGACTTCGCGACGCTCAGGCAGTGATAAACAGTTTCAGTTTCGGCTCAGTCAGTAAGAATGTTTTTTTATTAGAGTGCCAACTTCAGTGATCTAATGCCCAAATATTTGCCCTTTGCCACCAAAAATAGTATTTACCAAGTAAAAGAAAAATTATTGGAAATAGTATTTCCATAATAAATATTAGCTTTGTCATCAAATTTGATGGTTTTTCTACCAGAAGGATAAATATATTTTTTAATATAATATGAGCAATCGCCATGATGTAGATTTATTACTTTTGATATCAAATTACCATTCGATCGGCTAGTTAAGTAGGTACACTTCGTAAACAATTTGGTGGTTCAAAAATATTTTGGGTTTGATGCAAATATTTACAAAGACACCTCTTTTCCTTGCGTAGGTTCCCATAAGTTTTTTTAAAATTACATCATTGTTGTTCATCTTTGTTTCAACTAAAAACTCATCAAAAGACAATCAGAAAACATCTATTATCATGACACGCTTTTCAGACCCGGGACTTCCTCTGGATATTCTCTTAACCACTGAATTACCATGACATCGCCATAACCCAAAATATATTTTTCGAAGATTTATTTGTTTGTTGGCTCTTTGAAGTAGAGGCATAGGCCCGAAATATCAGTTGATTTTAAGCTCGTCTTGGTTGTAATGCCGGGCTTAGCGCTGTTAGGAACGTAATTTGTTTGTGGTTGCGTTGGTATAAAATTAATAAGTAATCCTTATTATAGGTTGCAAGCCTATATGTTATCAGTATTACACAGATTGTTTGTGATTGTAATATAGGAAGGTGCTTCTATTTTCTTTGTCAAACCAAACTAATGTCTGCGTGAGTACCGTGGTTTATGCCGTCATCGGGAGATCGCGATACATGCCATCTTTCAAAATGTCGATGACGGCAGTTTATTTCACGTACCTTACATATTTTTAGGTGTTTGGATTTTCGATAAAGTTCCCCACTTCAATCAGAATTGTGTTATATGTGTCGTGCACTATTCCCGAAATCCACCGCACAAAACAATCTATCCTGACGTTAAAACTTTTAAAACTATTTTAGATCATCTTGATATTATTTTAGATACTAAACTAATTTAGACTAATTTTCAATTCCACATTCCTCGACTATGAACATAACAGTCCAGATTTATAAAATTAAGTAATTCGCCTAAATTTCGGTGACATGGAATTATTCAATTATGTATATAAGTAAGTTATGTCAGATTTGACACGTGACTGCTAGCGCCTTGGCGTCTAAAAACATAACAACTATTCTGCGGCATCGCAAGGCTTGAGCGTAAGTTTTAGCCCGCTTAAATTTGAGCGAGGAATGTCGTACACAGCCGACTGACTGATATACCGGGCCTTAGACTGAAACAAATATTTGCTCGCGGATAGTTGAACCCCATAACGATTAGACAAAGTTTTTTTCACAGGAGAAAATGGATTATATTAATAAATATTCCAACCCCAATTTGATGTTTGAAGTTCAACTTTAATTGCGAAATAATTTTTCTAGCCGTTTTCCAATCACCTTGTCCAATCCAGTAATCGTTTCCAATTATTTCCTGAAAAAAAATACAAAAGTGTGGTCTGATAAAATAAACCTAGAAAATATAATATGTTAACATTCCGGTAAAGGGAAGATCGTAAACAGATAAGTATTAATCCGACAAGTGATATGTGTCTAATAAGAGTAGCAAGAGCAAGGGGGCGTCAAATGGCCTAGCAATACTTGTAGTTTTGCCAGTGCTGGGGGAATAATAATACATTATACTGTTAACTGGTCGACTGCTATTGCTTTGTACATATTGGATTATGGAATAGTACAAGGTGGTCAGACTCGCGGCGCCGGGACTCTAAATAATTATTGTAGCTATCTTTAATTGCTATTACTTCCTCGAATACCGCACAATTTCCATGCAACAAAATCGGCTTCAACTATAAATAATTTTTTTATCTACATAGTTGCAAATAGTCAGACATAGCTTATATTTTACAATCAAATCATCGTTGAAATCAAGTGGAAAATTGCGGTTAGGTTGATATTTTGTGAAGTCTGTTCGAAGATTATGTATTGGTAAAGGTCTTTCGTGAAGGTTCTCTTGAAACTTTTTGTCATGGGAGGAATATAAAGATAAATCTTCCATCTCGTAATAAAAATATGACAATTTTTATTAGAACATCTCTCGTTTTATAACTTTTGAAGGGTGTTCCCATCAATGTAATATATCACATTGAAGAAGAAGAAGATAACGCTAATAATCTAAAAAAATATGAAAAAGAACAAGACACAGAAAAAAAAGTTAACGGTCGGAAAAAGAAAAAAGAGTTAAAAGGAGAATTGTTCTAAAAAAAATTAAATATTCATTTAGACTTTTACAAAAAGGTCAATAGGTATTCCATATTAATAAAATCGGATATATTTTTCCGAGACACTACGAGCATCTAGGTCTCTTTGACGGGCGGCGTATTCCAACGGTAAGTCTCTTGACTCGCAATCCGAAGGTCGCGGGATCGAATCCCGTCGTGGCAAATAAATTTTATTTGATTAATTTGTGGTTTTTCACAATTTATTCATTTAAAATAATATAATATATTATACATATGCTATATTATACATATGCTATATTATACATATGCTATATTATAGTATATTTGCGGCCCGTTCCAGAATGGAAGATACTCTCCGTATCACCCTGGTGTAAGACCAACGTTGCTTGAAATGGCATTAGCCGTGTTTGATGACCAGATATGAATAGCTAGGTACTTCCCCACCTTCTTCTTCCCCTCCCCAATACCTTCAGCCTCACAACTGGGGATGCCATAGTCTCACTGGCTCCAGACGAGAGCAGTTGGGACTCTTGTGCGGTATTCATATAAAAAAGGTTACAAACTAGTTTTTAGAATACTTGTTTTTAGTGAAAAAGATGGTTGCCAATAATATGGAGAAAAAAAATAGTCGAAAATAATATTGTTAATTCTAAAATTTGAAGTATGAGATTGACAACTATGACGTTCAAATAAGAGGTGGCAGTAGCCGAATTGGTAAGGCGTTTGTCCCGATAAGACAAGGGGTTGGAGTCCCAGTTGCGACCGTTAACTTATTATTTTTTATGTCTTGTTCTCTTTCATATTTTCGTTTAGGTTGTTAGTGTTATCTTCTTCTTCAAAAACATAAAAGTTCAGATTTACAAACTTATTTGTGCACTCGAAAAAAATAGAAACATTTCCTCGACTGCGCAAATATTTTCCAATGACTGACTTGAAATATGATTATATTTGTAAGTGCAGTTTTTCTGTAGGTATACATCTGAGATCTAGACTGACGAAGGTCTAGTTGTATTAAGGTGCCACAGCCCATTCATTGTACGCCAGTTTTCAGTAGAACACACTTTGATTGATTTAACTTACCTTAAACAAATAACAACTCTCACTATATTTTTTTTAAATACGAAAAAAACGTGTCTTACAAGCCACTTGGGTTGTATGAAAAAAAATACGATTGTTGGAAAATAATTTTCCCCGGTTCATAATGCATTGATATTACAATTTGGGAGGCGGGTATGGGTACCGCCGCCCTGGGAACTATTATTTGGATAAACAACACTTCTGCTATAGGTCACCCTAAGTGGTTCACTACGTTTTGTGAATTAGCAGGGGTGTCCGGGTTCATGGGGTGACGTTTGTCCAGGTTATGTGGATACGTCTGCCCACCTGCTGTGTGGCGGGCTGGATCGAGAGGGACTGGTTGAGAGAGGTCTTTTGACCTTTCCAGCCGGACTCTCTAGACTCATCGTCTTACACCGCAGTTGGAGTGATGAATTCCCGTCACTCCCGGACACACTGACCTCCAGATTCCTTCCCACCCCTCATACCTTTTTCCTTCCCAGAACTTCCTATCCTTCCCTTCCTCAAAAAAACCCCCAACACAGCATCATCTAAAATGACATAGGCCCCAAGGGAAATTATTTTCCTCAGGGCCTCCTGTGTGAGCTAATGTAAAAAAAAGTTACGCGGTTAAATAATATGAAAGTTGGACTAGCCCAAAGACACATTAATAATAGTTGTGTAAGAACGACCCAAACTGACGAATTGTGTCAAGGAAGCGAGTCTTGCATGCGACCAAGAAGCGAGAATTGCTATCGATTGCAACTCAAAATGACATGGATCGTGACGATTTCTGCAGAGGCCGACGCTGTTCCCGTATTCACTAAGCCTTGGACATGTCATGACACGTAGTGATATGTCATGACATTTACTTTTATCAACTGGTTGGTTACTAAATTATTTATTATTATTATGATTAATTCGTTAATTTAAAAAATAATAATAATGTTATTTTTAAAGCAAGCGAGTATTTTAGTTTTTATTTTTGTGTTCTATTTTGGGAGAACTTTAAAAGACAAAATATTTACCCCTCCTCATTTTTTTCGAATGACGTTTAAAGATATTTATTAATATGTTCGGTAAAACCTACAATGAAAATAATTAGATCTATTTATAAATAATTCACTTGGAAAATCAATTGTATGAGGTTAGCCAACGGTTACATATTTCCCCCCATTCCCCAATACTATGATATTATTGAATGTGACTAGAAAAATATCTATGCAAATAGTCTCGCATATTTTAAAAAGTAAATTAGCAATCTACTGACACGACTTATCATAGAGTATAGTTATGTTTTAACTCGAATGTGAATGGTTGTTAGTTATTATTTACTTTAATTAATAATCTATTTTTACATCACATTTCAATCTTCACGAGTTACTTTTCTTATCTCTATTTCAATTTTTTTTTAACATCTGTAATAAGAGAAAAAAAATCTTAAATTGTGCATTCTGTGAACGTTTTAACATTTACCCTCTTTACAATGAATCTTATAACATTTTGTAAACGTAATCAAACAAATTATTACATTATATTATAAAATAATAAAAATAAGTATCTAAATTATTCAATTTGATTTATTTGTGAAAACTAACAATAAAAGTAATTCAAGTTGATTGTTTCCGAACACTGTTTGCTAGGGTACTATCCACGCAAAAAACACATAATATTATTTGAAAAATGATAGTTTGAAGATGAATGTGGTAAAAATGACAACACGTGGAGTCGAAATAATATTATTTGTAAAAGAAACAATTCGTTTAGACCTTAGATTCTGAACCTTTTTTTGCCCACTGCCCACTTTGGGAATGTTATTTTCAGGGGGGGAGGCGTAATGGGATGGGGCAAGATGGGATATAATAATAATAAATTTTTTTATTAATTTCTCACACCATTACAAATTTGAGTATATTACATATAGAAATAACGCCATACAAATATTTAATAAAAAAATGTTTACAAATATTCAGCAAATTTAAATATTGCCGCTTCACACGTTTGGTTTGCCGCTAGAGGCAGGGCCGTATTTACACTTCTCATTAGTATAGGCCGCTTCTTTTGTGCCGCCCCTTCCTCCTTCTTAGAAGTTGTCACCTATCATAATCAATCATTTTTAGGCTGCCTGCAGGTGACAAACAATTTTTAAAATAAATATTTAAATATAGGTTAAGTAGGTACTCAAAACTCAAATAAACGAAATTTTTTATGGGATTTTTTATTTGACAAAATCATCCATAATAGGTTCATAGTTTATAGCATTCATTAGGTCTGCTTATATGCATAGAAGAGCCAAAGGGTAAAGTTTTTCTAGCGATAATGAAGACCTTTGGTAATTCTTCACTCGCTTTAATCAGGAAAAACTCCTCCCTCCAGAACAATTTGTGACCGGAGTGCAAAGTACGACGCGGAGAGCTATATCCAAGTTTGGGTAAACGTTGCACAGAGATTGTTTCCTCAAAAACTTTCCTTAAAAAGATTCTCTGCCGTCTTATTAGAGGAAATGTGACCGTGAAGGTGTACACATTCCTGAACTAAATCGTCTTCTAAATCATTGTATAATATAGCACAATAGACAGCTTTTTCTGAGACTCTTTGTGTTGAAAGTTCACCCATTTGTTTTTAAATGAAAATTTTTCTTTGAAGTTTATACACGCATTATGGATTCCTCTCAGTTGTTTCAATATCCTCATTTGATGTTTTGTCTATAAAGTTTTTTCTCTTAAGGCCATTTTACTCTTAATTTCGCCCTGATATTACTAAAGTGCGCTCATTTCAATTGCACTTTCTTCGAAATAATCAAAGTTGTCTTGCTCTGGTATAATAAACTCGGGAAGAGATCCACAAAAATGAGATACCGTCAGTACATCAACAGATAGTAACCAAATAATGGTAGCAAACTGCCAAAGCATTTTTTTTGTGAAATATTCGCACCATTATCGCACGACGCAATCCGCGGTCCCGTACGGGATCGCAGGGCATCTAAAGGTTCCTTTAAAGGGGAAATAGGTGTAGAGGCTTCAAAAAAATATTTTTTTCATAAATCGATGATAGAACTATTCAAAAATACATTCTGAAAATTTCAAACCAAAATTCCACACCATTTAAAAGTTATTTACGTTTAAGTGAGTGTCCCTCGGTCGAACTACCACTATTTTACTGCCACTCTTATTTTCGAATTTATGTAACCTCTAGCTCCTACAGTTTTTGATCAATCGTTATCAAACTTAACACATAGTTTATTTATACAAATCCTACACAATATTTTTATTTTAACTATTTTGTTATGGCACAAAATGAATAGTAAAAATCGTACAAAATTTTAATATTTCTTAGTTAGGTTATTTCTCTTCAGGTTCACAGATATCAGTGAGGTTCAAATAGAAAGAACACTTATAAAAAGAGTAAATATTTTTTTTAAATTGATTTCGGATAAAAATTGTGACCTCCAGGCCCCCTAGCATGGTCGATCGATATAGGTTTTATTGAAAATGTCGGTAACTTTCCATCGCTCCCGAGCACGCCTGCAGGCAGCTAACGAATAAACAACAGTTTACGTCAAATATATTAGGAACCCCTAGTCATCGTGAACTATTGTTTGTTCGTTAGCGGCCTGCAGTCGTGCTCAGGAGCGATCAGAAGTTACCGACATTTTCGATAAAACCTATATCGATCGATTATGCTAGATACCCAGGAGTTATACAAATTGTCCTGTCGGATGGCGATTTATAATGCGCTGTAGCTGATATCTCCGTTATTTTTTGAGGAAAATATTTGAAAATTTTAGAATATACTCTTGAATGTATGTGTAAAATGACCTCAAGAAAATATAAATATGTATTCCTTACGTGTTAATAAATTCATGAAAATCACTAAAAATAGTCGTCCCACACCTATTTCCCCCCTTAAACGCTCGTGCACCGCGTGCAATAAAGGTAGCCCACTGCCAAAGCACTTTTTGTGAAATATTCGCACCACCACTGGTCCCATATTGGACCGTTGAGCATTGAAAGATACAAATACGCGGTCTCGTCTAAAGGTTTATAGATAGAAAACTCTTATCTATCCACAGTGACTTTTTTATAATCGTACACAAACTTAATGGCTCACCAAAGCAAGCGAGCGCCGCCCCCTGAACTCTGCCGCCCCTAGGCCGCGGCCTATAAGGCCTATTGACAAATCCAGGACTGGCTAGAGGTACTGCTATCTCCTCTGGCGGCCAATAGGGAAACTACACCAGCTGACTGCGGTCGGTAAAGGAGGGAACTACAGACTTCTCCGGGTTGGCAGGACTGGAGCAGAGCTACGAACAGCACGAACAGCAAACGGCTGGAAATACAAATGGCTTGCATACATTATGCGTAAACTTGTAAATTATTTTAATGATTTTAAAATTACGGCGCGCGGCGAAAAAGACGTACGTCCTGCCGGCGAACTATCTGGAGCACTGATGGGTGGGATAGGTTTCTCTGGGTCTCCTACCGTCCCCCTGAAAGTCTGAAACGCCCCCCAATTTTCTCTTGGTCTTCTACCGCTTCCCCTCCCCTGAAGTTCTGAAACGCACCCAAGGGTGCGTTAACGCCCACGTTGAGAACCTATGGTGTAGACATTTCGCTCACAGAGCTGGTGGGCTAATGATTTCAGACATTTAATTAGTTGGGTAGGTGAAAGCCGCCAAAGTTCGGCAAATCTGGAAAAAAATAATGAGTGGCTTGTTCGAAAGCTGGCCGCCAGAAGGCGCACGCAGAAAAAAAAGGACGAAATTATAACAAAACTCGAAATAAGACCCTGCAAATAAAAATAATACAACAATACAGGTACAAAGCTGAATAAAATCGTTTGTCATAAATAATCATAGCTTTCGTTCGTATGTGACATTTATTTGAATATTTAAGATACGAGGCAAGTAAAGTAAACGCTAAACTAGAAGGTTTATATTGATCAGTAAATAAATCAGATTTTATGATGGCAAAATTACTAGTTTGCAGTAAAGCGATCTCCGGAGCTCACAAATAATATGGATACATTATTTCCCACCTCCCTCGTACAACTCATGGGATTTCCCAATGGGAGTTGTGGGAGCACAGCGCTGTGGAGGAGGGTGGGGGAGGGGGAGGGGGTTGTCGCGGTAAACCTTTAACATCTTTGTGCAGCCAATTTGTAGATGGGTTCTTCACAAAAACGCATTTTATTTTAATTTGAATCGGACATTGTTATTTATTAGTAGTGGCATTATTTATTTATTTATTAATTTTATTTTTGTAATTTGTACATTTAAGTTTACAAATTTCTAATTAATTATAATATTTCATATTGTAAACTAAATTTTATGTAGCTCCTACAGTACGTCTTGAACTTTCCAATTGGTGTGGACTTCAAAGTCTCTGGTAGCTTGTTATACAACTTCATCCCCTTGTACAGCAAACTGTTCTGCGTATTCGCCTTATCCTTTTTTTGAAGCCTGATTTCTTTGCATTATGAAAACGTTTTTTGCAAATTTTAGTTACAATTGAAATAGATGGGAAATATATTTAACACATAAAATTTACACAGAAGAACTTCTTTATAATATTTTTTTTTATAAATCGAATTATTGAATGAAAAAAAAAATAATTGAAATATAAAAACCAAAAATTAAAATAGTGTTCCAACTACAAATTTAACTTGATAACAATAAATATTTTAGTTTGAGTGAAAGAGCTGAATGTTTTATTTTTTTTTATATCATGTATATTATCGGGGCTTCTGACCACCTCAATATTGTCATTTTTTGCCTCATCTGTTTTTGAATTATAACATTATATTCTCTAATATTCTTTAAAAGCTGAATGTTTAGAGTTTAGAGTATCGATTTAATCAGATTCCGCAAAACAATAATTTGGTCGCTAGAGTGAAGATTGAAGAACCGTTAAAATAAGTATTGATGGGCTGCGTTTGTTATACATTTGAATTATTAGAAGTTGATCACACTGTTCAATAACCTCCTCAGACCCAGGGAAAAAATTATTTAGAATTCAATTTTTTTTATGAATTTGTATTAGGAAAAAATAACAGAAATGTAATAAAGTTAAAAAAAAAATCCTATGATTAGTTTTTCCAAAATCGTATGTCTCCTGTAGGAGACGTGGGGTATCTAGCATGTAAAAAAATAAATAACTTTATATTTATTAATACTAGTTTATAAATGTAATAAAACAACATTATTACGAATTTATAAAACGTTTTATTGAAGCTAAGAGAAACATTACAAGTGTGTTTTATTTAAAAAATATATATATATTTAAAAAAGCTTTTAATTTGTTATTCTACTGAATACCTATCTACCTAAGAAAAATAAACTAATTAATTTTATATAATATTATTTATTGTTCGTGGTACAGTTGATAACAATTTCTTTTATCCTGCAAATGTAAGAAAACTTTACATGTTGAACTTTACATGGACATAGGCTGCGATAGAACTACATCCAGGGAAGTGACAACGATTTTTGGTTGGTGGATGCAGGAAAATTGGCATGTGAAATACGTTTTTATTCCGTAGAGAATCTGGTGGGTGTGAAGCAGCAGCTTTAGAACGCTTTGGTGCTGGTTCAGGCTCCCGTTTGGAATCAGAGTTTGGATCAGGTACTTGTGATTAATTGTGGATTAGATGTTTTTCGATTTGAACTCTGAAATCTAAGTTACCAAATAGCCTTCTTCGGAGTTATCCATGCCATCTCAACTCGTCTGAATTTTATCCAAGATGCAGATATTAACTGGCTTGCTGATGTGTGCCTCCAAAACGGTATCATCTGTTCATCAATGGATATTGCTGATGAATGTGGATTCAGTCTGCAGCCATTTTGGATAGTTTTGATTATTGGTTGAACTTTCCAAAATTTATTACTTTCCTTTCTTCTGGCAGCGCAGCATTGTCATCACGTATTTTTAAATTATTTCGAATATTACAATACCTATTCCTCATCATGTTTTTGGATATAATTGGAACTCTGGTCTAAGCTGCCCAATACATTCTAATTCTGGGATATTTTAGGTATGATATTATTAAGGTTACCCCAAAAAATATTTTCATTTCAGCCAGAGAGCAATTGAATGTTCTTCCCCTTTCAGCCAAAAACTATTGATTTGTATGTATTTGCAAGTCAATAAACATATCGTGGGGAAAGTACTTACTGACTCTCATCATCACTCATCATTGAGGTCACATTCAGAAATATTTTCATCCACCACTAAGTTGACAAAATTAATAAATGTATCAGAATTTTGAAATAGAAAACATCACAAAAAATATGTTTAAAAACTATTAGGTATCTGAATAGTTTTCTCAATTAACTTGTAAAAGTTATTAAATATTTATGAAAGAAAAGCATGAATAATACCAAATGTAAATTTCGGCCGGTCAATGGTTGAGTGGACATCGCGTTTGGGTCCCAACCAGGCGTTCCGTGTTCGATTCCACGGCTTCATCACAACTCAAGCAACATTTTCGGCTTACTGTTGTGGTAGTAGGAGATTTTCAAATATTGTTGGGTTATTCGTAACCCGGTAATGTTTGTCTTTCTTTTTAAAAATAATAATAAAAAAATATCTACATATATATATATATATATATTTTTATTTTTTATTTAAAAAAATACATACGCATACAGATTCATAGTAAAACATTTGATTCTTAAAACTAATAACAATATTTAAATTTATTTTTAATGAAACTACCCAATTCAAAAGAGAAAACATTTCTCGTGCTTGAATTTTGGAGTGCCATTGTAAAATGCATAGGTACACAGAGTATGTTATTACAAGTACTAATATTAATAAAATATATATACATGAAGACAAGTTGACATAATGAACTTGAAGTAAATAAGAGTTAAAATTGGAATAAGATGCAATACAAGATAATACAGGCGTAGATATATTAGAAATAAAAATAATATTATTGTGTTTATTAAATATGTATGTAGATATTGTAAGTAGGTAGTAGGTACATATCGTTGGTTAAGAAAACATTGATATTTGAAATGGATGGGCTGACAGTATTGTCAGAGTAGGTACATATAATAAAGTTGTAACAATTTTGTGCCTGCAAATAACGCGTATGTACTTTGCTTTCAATTTGATATGGTGATGAAATATTTTTAGAGAATATGTTCTAGTTTATTTTTTTTTTGTTATTATTGTGATGATGAATTTAAAACTTATGATTAGTGTCGAGTTGGTCTATTAGTTGTTTTATTTGTGATTTAAAAACTATGTAATTTTTTTCAGACTTGATTTTATGTGGGAGAGCATTGAAAAATTTTATACCTTGATAAGCATAATGGTGTTGGGAAGCATACGTTTTAAATTTTGGAATTTCTAAATTGCCACGTGATCGTGGTCGGTTGTTTATGTTTGTGAATGTTGTTGTTGATGGATTGAAATGATCTTTATGAGTTTGCAATAATGAGTTCTTTTTGAAAATTTTATTAAGACTATGGTTAAAGTCTGAAAATGATATCTAAGATATGGTTAAAGTCTGAAAATTTTAGACACTAAGATCCAGGAGACATACAACTTTGGCCATTTTTCACAGACGTGAATGAGAAAACATTTAAAATCTATCAATTCGGTGATATAAAATAAATATAATAGAACACCTAAAAGTACACATAGTAAGAGTTGAGTTACACATATAATAAATATAACAAACTTACCAATTTCTGAACCAGCGAAATGTCCTTACCCTAGATCTGCCATTTTTTAACTACCAAAAAACTGTTGTGTTAACATTTATTTGGAAAATAAATAATTTTAAAAATATTGCTGACGTCTATGAGCAACACTTTAAACTCGAAACTAGTTTTCAATTGATATTAACCTTGGAATCACACCACTTTTAAGGACCCTTTTTATGTCACCCACAGGAGACGTGGGGTCTGAGGAGGTTTCGTATTTTGAAGAAATTATGAGCGGTCTTTGAATGTACATATATTTGCATATTATTTATTTCATTGAAGAATACGATGAACTAAATGTGACCACGTGTAATTAATTTTAGATCAACAGATTTTGAGTAGATCTATTGATAAAAATGGAAAATTTTGTATCAATAGATTTGTAGGTAAAATGAAATCAAAGAATGGTAACATTCCTGGATATTATCACTTTCATTATTACCAGAAAAAATAAAATGGTGACCGGCCAACTTAGAATGAAACCAACTCAGAACCACCTCATTAAGGATCTGCAAACCGGGCTCGAAAAGAAGAAGATGGAGAGATACGAAATTACGAATGTTAGAGGAGATCGCTAATATTATCTCCAAGAATAACATATATTATTTAAGAGCTTTAAAACTTACCGTGTTTAAGGGAGATAGTAAGAAATCGGTAGAAATTCGGGTTGCGGGCCCTTAAGAGTGATGATAAAAAATATAAAAAAATTGGTTAAATACGTTAGGTTAGGGTTGACGGCTATTTTAAAATGATTTTTTAATTCTTTTAAAAGAGGTGTTGCATTGACTTCAATCTGAGTGGCATAGAACCAAATAAAACAACTCGAAAGACATACTACATTTGAATGTGGCTAAGAAAGAGGTCATTATTTATTCAACCAAAGTGTCAACATTATTTTCTTCTTATATGCAAACAGTGCATAAGTACTGTAGGCGAGACTACCGGAAAGAGTCTTATCGCGAGAATGTAAATGAAGTATTGTATATGCGCGCGCGCCATTCCAGCATCACGTCGCCTCGACTGCGCTCCGTCCCGTGTCGGTTTTATATGTCCGAATCAAACGACTGAAAACGCGGAGGGGTGGAGAGGGGGCACTGGCAATAATAATCAAAATAAAACGGTAGGGACATATTCGCAACGGTAGAACAGGCGTTAAAGAGCAGAGAAGTGAGCTGATCGCAGGGAGCGCACACGTGCCCCGCACCCGCCGCCACGCTGTCTACTCGCGGTGGGCGGTGGAGGGGTGGTTCAGGGGGTGGTGGAGTGCGGAGGCAAGGTACACCGGGGGGAGGCAACTGGGCCACGGGGCCGCTGGCTGGGTCAGCAGGTCACTGCACCCTCCCCTGCCTCCCCCACCTTCCACAACAGTTCAAGGAAGCAGAGAGCATTAAACAATTCATGTCTGTGGCTAACCTAAGAAACGCTGTACTTTTAAATCCGATAACGAATAGTATTCAAGGTGTGCAAGGCATTCAGAACGTAATAACATCAAATCAAACCCGACTTATATAATAATAATACGGACTTAACTACCAGCGGTACGAGTACGTTACCATTTGTTATGAAATGTAAATGTTTTATTTATTTATTTATTTATTATTTAAACGCCCGTACATAGGGCTATTACATACATAATACAGGTGTATTGAACATTTACAAACATTATACATATATATATATATAGAATAACATACAGTACATACATACGATGCATATTAGTACAACAAATATTTATCATTTTACAAACATATCAGTTACATAAATAACTAGTTATTTTTGCTTTGATGCAAGACGGTGAGGTTTTGAAAATATCGAAAAGGTCTGTATACGTATTGGCAGTTCGGTGAAAACGCACTAGCGGTGAATGATAGGAATAGTTAGTGCTATGATTGTCACTGTGGAAAAGGTGGTGGAGTCGAGTTGGTTTAACAGGGACACGAATATTTATAACACTTAACATTTGAGGGCAGTCTATGAGATTGTTCAGTAATTTAAAAAGTATAAGAATGTCATTAATAGTACGCCGGGTAGAAAGTAGTGGTAGGTTTAGATCAGACATTAATGCATTGTAGCGGATTTCAATTACAGGCTGTCTCAATTTGAATTGAACGTATCGAAGAAATTTTCTTTGAACTCTCTCCAAACGGTGTAAGTTATAGGTATAAATCGGAGACCATACAGGAGATGCATATTCCAGCTGCGATCTTACAAGAGAGCAGTAAAGTAGCTTAATTGACTCAATGTTTTGAAAAGTCCTTGTGTTACGTATTACAAAAATAAAATGTTGCAAAATAAAACATGTTATCGGATTGACGGAGAAGTACGTATCTCGGAAATATCTAATCTCAACACACTTACATAACCCTCAATAGATGGCAAACTAAGTCGGGATATTCCAAAGTGACATGACACTTGAATTACTTGAAGTGAGAGAAGAGTATTTACATATATATGAGATTCATGGATTGGGCATGAAGTAAGAGCTGGAAGCTGAAATTGTGTTAGGTTCTATTCTTTCCGGTAACAGTTCATTAGTTGTTAGTAAATAATCTCTGATCCGTTCTGAAAGAGCGAATGCAAGAGCATTTTTCTAGATGAGCTGTGGGAAAATTCTAAAGGCTGGTAATTTAGCACCCACATCAGGTGAAGTATTCACATGTTGAAGAGAGTTCAGAAGATATTTTGAGTTTTCGCTATGTGAGGATGGATGGCTTCTACCAGTGGCTCTATCCTACTGACTGTATTGGGTATGCTTGGAATGAACCGTAGCTACGGTTAGAAAGGAATTGCACGTTTCTTCAGACAGATTCGTAAATGGTTTGAAAACTCTATGTTCCCGATGGATAATTCCAAATAGTGATGGCGAATTACTATATCTTTATTTACATCGAAGATACTTTTTTGTAATATTAAAAACACTTATAAAAAATGCTCGATTATACCAACGGCAAAAACGTGTTCTACACGGTTTTTTTACATAAGCTCCACACAGGAGGCCCCGAGGAAAATAATTTCCCTCAGGGCCTGTGTCGTGTTAGGGGATGCTGTGTGGAGGGTCTTTTAAAGGAAAGGAAGTATAGGAAGTTCTGGGAAGGAAAAGGGTTTGCGGGGTAGGTAAGAATCTGGGGTCCAGTGTGTCCAAGAGTGACGGGCGTATGAATCCATCCCTCCAACTGCGGTGCAAGACGATGGGTCGAGAGAGTCCGGCTGGAAAGATCAAAAGGCCTCCATCAACCTGGTAAAATCTCACCCCGTGAACCCGGGCACCTCTGCTAATAGTCACCAAACGTAGTGAACCACTTGGGGTGAACTATGGCGGAGGTGTTGGTTATCCAATAAATGGTTCCCGGGGCAGCTCTCCTCCCAAATTGTTTGTTTAATTAAAGCATCTATAATGCGTATTTTTAAGCGATCAAATTTTCTAACCAAAAACACGTTCTGACAACCTTCGTGGTCAAGGGATAAGGCTGTTGACTTGCAATCCGAAGGTCACGGGATAAGGATTAGTTTGTGTTATTTCACAATTAATTCATTAAAATAATATAAAGCTTATTTGCGGCACGTTCCCGAATGGAAGTTACTCTCAAACACAAGCAAGTGCGACTTTTTAACATATTTTCAAAGATGGTGCATGGAAAATTTAAAAGATGAAAATATAAACGTTATAGCTGGAGATTTTAATATAAATGTTAAAGCAAATGCAGACATATACACAAAAAAACTGAAATCTATTATTCAAGCTGCAGGGATGAAACAATTAGTCAAAGATTTTACACGAATTACTAATATCTCAAAAACGACGATTGATCTGGTAATCTCAAATAAATTCAACTTAAATATTAATGTACTAGATAATACTAAAATTACCGATCATAACATCATTCAAATTCTAATAAATGATAGAGAAAAATGCAACTCCAGTAAAGAAACACAAATAACAACATTTAAAAATTACAAAAAATACAATAAAGAAATTTTCATTCAATCCTTAGAGACTATTAATTGGAATGGAATAAATCAAATGGAACATAACCAAAAAGCTGACCAGATGATATTAAACTTAAAAAAATCTATTGATAAAGTTGTTACAGAACAGAAGATACATAAAAGAAACAATAATAAATGGTACACAAGCGAACTACGTACAATGCAGCACGATAGAGATGCATTTTATAAGAGAGCATGCCTTACTAATAGTATTACGGATTGGGATAACTACAAAAAAGCGAGAAACAAATACTCTAAAGACATAAAAAGAACGCATAATGAGTACATAAAAAATAAAATAAACTCAGAAGAAGGGGATCCCAAAAAAATTCGGAAAAGCATAAAAGAATTAGTTCATGGCGGAAACAAAGACGACATAAAAATAGTAAACTTTCCAAAAGAGATAAACGAAGAAAACATAGCTAATAACTTAAATAAATATTTTATTGAAAGTATCATTCAAATTAACAAATTAATACCCAACATTGCTTTTAACCTCACAAATGATAATATCGACCCAAACAAAGAATCATTGGTCTTCAGAAAAATAAATGCAGAATATTTATTTAACATTTTAAACAAAATAAAATCAAAGAATAGTTCCGATGGATTAACTATTAGTAAAATAAGAGATGCTTTTCCAGTAATTGGATCTACTCTATTAAATATTATCAATGAGACGATTGAAGAAGGAAAATTTCCACGGTCATGGAAATTATCAACTATTATACCGGTTCCAAAGGTTAAAAATACCAGAAAATGTGAAGAATTTCGACCAATCAACACTTTACCAAAATATGAACTGATTCTTGAAGTAATAATAAAAGAACAAATCTTGCAATACCTAGATAAACACAATATTTTATACAAAGAGCAATCAGGATTCAGATCTAATAACTCGTGTGAAACAGCATTAAACGTAATTGTCGAAGAATGGAAGGAAGGAATGAATAGTAATAAATATATCTTAGCAATATTTTTGGATTTTCAAAGGGCATTCGAAACTATAGATCGAGAAATACTGATAAAAAAGCTTAAAGAAATTGGTTTTTCAACTGTAGCCATTAAATTAATAGAAGAGTATTTGAAAGACAGAAAACAGATAACAAAAATTAATAATCAGTTTTCAAAACCAATGGAAAATAAATTAGGAGTACCGCAAGGGTCGGTCCTTGGACCTCTATTGTTCATACTCTATATTAATGACACGGTGAAAAATTTTCAAAATGCAAAGTACGACTATTTGCCGATGATACACTAATATACTTAATTGGAGATAACTATGAAGAACTAATAAATATTTTAAATAATGAGCTAAACGATGTATCAAGATGGCTAAAAATTAATAAGCTTAAATTAAATACAAAAAAAAAACAAAATGTATGGTGATCGGATACAACAAGACATCAAGTGAAAGCAAAATTAAAATTGATGGTGAAATTATTGAAAATGTTACTGAAATGAAATATTTAGGAGTTATATTAGACTCCAAACTAACATTCAACAAGCATGCTGAATATACACAAAAGAAAATTGGGAAAAAAACTATCTTTTTTGGGAAAAATTCGGCTAAAACTATCTAGTAAAACTGCAATCACTATCTACAATTCGATTATTGCTCCACATTTTAACTATTGCTCAACTATCCTTTTCCTATGTAACGAACGAGAACAAAATAAGTTTCAAATTCTCCAAAACAGGGCAATGAGAATAATATTACGGCGGAATAGATTTTCAAAAGTAAACAAAATGTTAAAGGAACTGAATTGGCTAACCGTGAAACAGATGCTGACCTTGAATACGATGATATTTATACATAAAATAATTAACAACATTTTACCAAAATACTTTTCAAATAAAATTGTATTCAACAAGAACATTCACAGACATAACACAAGAACATGCAAAGAAATCAGGCTGTCAACAGTTTGCTGTACAAGGGGATGAAGTTGTATAACAAGCTACCAGAGACTTTGAAGTCCACACCAATTGGAAAGTTCAAGACGTATTGTAGGAGCTACATAAAATTTAGTTTGCAATATGAAATATTATAATTAATTAGAAATTTGTAAACTTAAATGTACAAATTACTAAAATAAAATTAATAAATAAATAAAAAAATATCACCCTGGTGCATCATTCAGAATTGATACGTTATTTGAAGTGGCTTTAGCCGTGTTTGGTGACTAGATCTGAATAGCCAGGTACTTCCTCACCTTCCTCTTCCCCATCTCCCCCCCCCCCCAATACCTTCAGCCTCACAAAATTCCTCAATTGGGGATGCCATGGTCTCACTTGCTCCCGAAAGGACTCCAGGACTCTCACTCTCCAACTGGCACTCTTGTGAGATATTCACGTAGAAAACAAGTTTTTGCATTACTGGCATTGCATCGCGGTAATGCTTTTTTATTTAAAAACAATTTAAAATTGTCAATTTTATCACGTTTTTGTAAGAATAAAATAATTGTATTAAATAAACTTTGATCCACATATATATTTTTGGTGAATTATTTTGAAATTGAATGCAAAAGTATAATGGTCATTGATAAAATTAAAACGGACATGACCGCACTAAAATACAGGGTGTCCCAAAAGAAAGTTGATATTTAGTAGATAGATTTTTAAAAAAGTAAGGTTTCCATAGTTTTTTTTTATTAAATACTAAAATACACAATTTGGGAATTTATTTCTGAAAAATAATATCGTCCAAATGTAAACCCTCACGTTCGCGGAATTCATTTAATCGAAGAGTCAAATTTCTTATGACGGCTCGCCAGATAGGCTTCGTGATGGCTGCCATTTCGTGATGGACATTTTCTTTTAATTGCATCAGGGAAGTTGGATTTTTGACGTAAACTTTAGATTTGAGATAACTCCACATGAAAAAGTCCATAGGGGTTAGGTCAGGACCACGAGGAGGCCAATTTATGTCACCTCTCCTGGAGATCAATTTGCCAGGGAAAATTTCACGAACTCATGGCAGAGACGTATTGGACGTATGTAATGTTGCTCCGTCTTGCTGGAACCATGTTCTTTTTTTATTTTATTTTTTTTTTCATAAATTTTTTATTAGTTACAGATATTTGTTTATTTTGGCTACCACATTTTTTCACTTTGGTTAAAGCCAGTAAGTTTGTAGGGGTGCAGCATTAGGTATTTGTGCAAAATGCTGTGTAACGATGATCTATGCACATTTAAAGCGCTTGCGCGCTTCCGAATCATAAAGTTTGAGTCGTCACGAAAAGACTGATAAACACTCTCTAGGTTTTCTACCGTTCTCGATGACCTTGGTCGCCCGGATTTTGGTTTTGCCAGCGTTGTACCGATCTCTTCAAACTTTTTGACCTATTTTCGAATGAGAGAAATGCTTGGCGCATCATTGAATTGTCGAAAACCTCAAATATTGTAGAATATTCTACGCGTTACAGTCGCCGAATCACCATTTTTGTAAAACTCATGCACGCACAACGCGCGGTCGCTCCCGAGAAATGGTTCATAGCGACTAAATTTCCAAGAGCCAGACTACTGATTGACATACCCCCCGCGCCCGTCGGAAAAGTTGCGTTCACACAGAAAGCAAAACAAACATCAACTTTCTTTTGGGACACTCTGTAGTAACATAACAATACGTGACACCCACGTACAATAATATGTATCTATATAATATATATAAAAATGAATCCATGTTTCAATTGGCAATGTCATAATTTCAAAACGACTTTACATATTTATTTTTTTTTCTTAAATTTTCTAACACTATGTAGAAGGTTCTTACGGAAAGAAAAGTTAAGAAAATTGCTCACGAAATTGAAAAATTTCAGAAAAATTAAAGACTATTTTAACTCAGCAAGTTTAACAGTTTGCGTGTTTGATGAAATTGAATTAAAATAATTGTCTATGGATTTTTCATTTTACAGATATTTTAAATAGGTATTTATGTTAGGTACAAAATTTGATTGATTGTTCTTATAATACATATACAAAAATAAATATTGGTAATATACGAAAAACGAAAAAAATGCGAGCTGTTTGAAAACTGAATGTACTGGGATTGAATATATGGAACGCGGGAGGGGGGTTTACGGAACGGGGGAGTGGGAGAGGGGAGAGGGTGGGCGGAGGAGGTGGAAGGGGAACGCGGGAGGATAGGGGATGCGGGAGGGGAACGGGGACGCACGGGAAAGGTCATGCAGGGAGAAACAATTTATTTCTTTGAATATACCATTGCAACGCATGCCGGGAACCAGCTAGTTATGTATAATAATGTAGATGCCTAATATAATTTTTCAATGCCATGAGATCTGAAATCATTACACAAAGTTCGTTAAATTAAAAATCATTTGGTATTGATAAAATAATCCATTTTCTCTGTTTGCGTTGATAAGCTGAAACTTAACTAATTATGTCTGTGAGATATTTCACCTAGGAAAATTATTTTTTTTAAATGCAGTGGATTGTTTTTTCCAAGTTTCTGTAAATGGTACAAAAACACTACATTCCTCAAAAGCGGAACACGTAAGTTTTTTTTATTATTTTTTACCAGATAAGATGAAACGTGAAAAGATAAAATATAATAACAGATAAAATGATAAGTGAAACAGATCAATAAAATAAGGTTTTATGAACATCTATCTATTTTTTTATAAATAAATGGAGAAGCGTAAATAAATATTATGATTTGAATAAAAACTTCTGCTGACAAAAGCAGAAAAGCTAGGCGACCTTTCCTTTACATAAAAAATATAATTGAATAATCCGGCGTGTTTTTTCACCATTAATGCCAATACTTTGCTCGAGTTAAGTGATTTGTATAGAAAACAAACAAACAATAGGGAGGTACTCTTGTATGCTTATATTTTTGGCATGAAAAAGCAGATTGCTAAAATTATTGTATGGATATTTAACATCTACGAAGAAATTCAATTTACCAAACGGAAACCAATGACCTACACCTCTGGAGTGCCCTCGTATTGTGAAGGTCGGTTAAAAAAAAGATTTAATATTCGTGAAGGATTCAGGAGTATAAAATGAAATAAGAATTACGCATGAAAAGCAGAAAGGTCCATCGTATGTTCAAACATTTCAAAAAAATAACCAACATCCAATGTAAATAAAAAGTTTAAGGACAGCTGAGATTACGGAGGTCATTTTTAAAATAAGTTTTTGTCGGTTCTTTAAAGCAGAATGAAATACAGGTTTCTTCTTGTTTGGAATAAACTTGCACATCCACCTAGTATTCCCTTATTTCCCCGAAAAGCTCGAGCCCACAAATCTTGGGCAGGGACTCTGAGAGGGATATATCCTTTTGAGGCTTAGGGGAAACCGGAAGAGGGTAGGGCGGGAGAGAGAAGAGGGGGAGGGAGGGAGGAGGGGGCAGACGCTGCAACAAGCGTGACCTATATTTAAGAAATTCTATGTATTCCGGAAGTTGAGACGCGTTGAAGAACCTCATCGACCTTTTTGTATTCTCCTCCGCGAGATAAATATATAATTCAAAATATTTTAAGCACACGTTGAGATTTGATTAATTTAATACCTAAATGGTTCACAGCACACGTCCGGATTAGCCCACATTTTCCTAAATGACTGTTAAACGTTTGCAACAAAATAAGCGAAACTCGGAGGTCAATAAAACACAGTAGGTCTAACTTTCATCGCTTTATTATAAATATATAAATGATCATACTTACAAGAAATAAAAATATGTGGTACGGCATAACCATTATATAAAATATATATAAATCACGGAAATTTAAAATGCTGTAAACGACAAAATTCTAAAAATCAAATCTCCTGTTTTTGTAGACAAATATAATTAAATTTCCTGTAATTATGTAATTTAAAATAAAAATTATGGATTTTTATCATAAAATAAGGATGAAAAGATCTTTCTTGTAACCTTTTTTGTAAAATTTTAACACAGTATTTAATTTATTTTAATTTTTTTTAGATAAGAATCCTCTTCAAACGCACTTCGTAAGAGACGCATTTATTATCCTAGAAACATTAGACAACGCAGTTCGAAAAAAAAACGATTTTCAATTTTCCGTAATCAATGTGCAAAAGTAAACATATTTTTTTTATTAAATGAAAGCAATATATCAGCGAAACTCTTTCGAAAAACTGGACCAGAAAATTCAGACAAAGATATTGGCACCTATGGGACACGAACCTAGGACCATTTGCTTACATGGCAAGTGCTCTACCAACTGAGCTAAGGTGTCTATATCAAATTCGGTCACTTTCAAATGTATATGGGACGTGTGGGATTGCACTATCCTCCCCACATCCTGGAATAAAGATTATTATTATTATTATATACTTCGACTAAGAACTACCAACATTATCTTCATTTTCTTAACGCACATATTATTGGGTGCTATCTTTATAAATGATTGCAAGATTCAACCCGAACTAAGTGCTATTTAGATATTGTGGATAAATTTTTATCCAATTTTTTTTAATGTGTCCCAGAGGTGCCAAATCATATCTTTTTCTGATTTTTATGTCTCCAAATTTTCGATCGAGTTTCGCCAATATTGTCTTCATTTAATTAAATATTATAATTTGAGTTTTTACTCATAAAGTTAAAAATAAAAACACATATATTTACAAAAATATTATGTACCTTTTTTATGTATTAACAGACGTTATTTGATAATGTGGTCCCCAATGGGTGCTTTGCTCATGCTAAGGACCCAATTTTACAATTTTAATAAAATAACAATTTTAAATACAATGAGATGAAATCAGTAAAGGCGGTATTGAAATAAAAATCAAATATTATATTACGAAATCGGTGAATAAATGCTGATGTCAATAAATGTTGAAGGTATATTATATCATATTCCCAAGCTACTAATTTCCAAATAAGACTGTTATTTAAAATTTTGTATTATGCTCTTAATACGAAAGCGTTTACTCTATGACTTATGGGGAATTTAAAAACGTTATTTTTATTTTTATTTGGTGGAAGAACTGTTTGGTAGCAGGCTTGAAGTTTGAAGAGCTGTAATTCCAATGTTAAACCTTAATTAGTCGCATGGGATCAGCCCGCCTTTTGACAGCAGCAAATGAAGGATTCGGGTAGTAAGATGAGCCGCGCCTCCCAGAAGCTGAATTGCTGGAACTCTGAAACAATAGTGATCCCGTAACGCGCAAGCCGCACCGCTTGCCCGCGCATGCGCTCTTCTAGCCTACACTACCTATCTGCTGACTGCTGATGCTGGTAGAAACGTATTACGACGAATGTTGATATGCGAAGGGAAGATGTACTATTTTGCTTTATACAGAAGAGCTGTATGTTGAAATGCCATTTTATTGAGTTGTCGTGGAACCTTTTGTTGGTGACCGGACAATACAGAATCTTTCAACTTCAATACCTCATTTGAAAAGTCATAAAAGTGATGATTAAAAAAATATTGTTAGATAGGTTACATTATGTTGGTTTATGGGAATTTTTCAATTTTTTTTCATAACTTTTAATTAATTTTCAAAGGGGTGTTAAAGTGTCACTTTATTGAGTTGTCGTGGAACCGCATTTATTATTATTATTTTGGAAGGTACCTATTATACCGCTTGTCTGAATTATTCTACAAATTATATTATTTAATTCCAATTTTTAAAGTGGCACCCTTTTTCGTTAGCTCCACACAGGAGGTTTAAGGAAAATAATTCTCCTCAGATGACATATTTGGGGATTCTATGTGGAGAGAATTTTATGGAAAGAAGAAAAGGAAGTTCTGGGAAGGAAAACGGTATGAGGGGTGGGTAGGAATCTGGGGTCAGTGTGTCCAGGAGTGACAGACTTATGAATCTAACTAATCCCACTATGGCGCAAGGCGATGTTTTGAGAGAGTCCTGCTGGAGAGGTCAAAAGGTCTATCCTGATCCGGCCTATCACGCAGTTGGTGAACAGACTGTTATGAAAATATTTAATATTCACATAACAATTGTTATCAGGTACTAATTACTAATTTCATTATTGTCAATGGTTTTTTTTGACAGCCGTATATCGGCGCGAATAGGTTGGGCTCAGACCCGGTGGGAACGTCACAGTGCCGAGTTTGAAACTATGTGAGTTTCTTTTATTTAAAGTCGAGCGGAACAATTGTTCCTTTAATATTGATCGAGGCATCTTATCCTGGATAATGTCGGATAAGTCTTTCTCAACGGGTAATTTCCCAAAACTGTGGAAAAAAAGTTATTTAACACCAATATTTAAAAGCGGGGATAAATCTGCAATTGATAATTATCGTCCAATTTGTATCCAATCATCCATACCCAAGCTTTTCGAAAAATTGATTCTTATAAAGATAAACCCTAGCGTGAAATCCATCATTACAACTTGCCAACATGGTTTTGTCTCGGGCAGATCAACCTTAACCAAATTATCCCTGTACGAAAATTATATATCAAGGCACTTGCCAATAGACAACAAGTCGATTCCATATATACTGATTTCAGCAAAGCGTTCGATAAGGTTTGCCTTAAAATTCTTGTTAACAAACTGGCGGAATATGGCATAACTGGTAACTTACTATCCTGGTTTATGAATTATTTGTCTAATCGAGAACTTACTGTCTGCATCAAAGGTCAACTGTCCTACACATTTGAAGCTACAAGTGGCGTGCCCCAGGGCTCACATCTAGGACCCATTCTTTTCAACATATTTATAAATGACGTTACAAATGTATTTACTCGTGTCTTTAAATTGATGTTCGCAGATGATATGAAAATTTACCAAATTATAGACAATATTAATGATTGCTTATTCTTATAATCAAATCTCATTAGCTTTTCTGATTGGTGTATCCAAAATAAATTAACCCTTAATGTAAAAAAGTGTCAAGTCATGAGATTTTATAGGAAGAATAACCCATTGATTTTCACATATAGGATGAACAATCAAGCCCTAGTATCTGTACCCGAAATAAAAGACCTGGGGATAATATTTGACACAAAATTATCATTTATCTCTCACATTAATAATATAACCACTAAAGCGATGCAAATGCTGGGTTTCATTTTAAGAACTTCAAAAGATTTCAAAAATTTAAAAACTTTAAAAATATTATATTCATCCATTGTCAGAAGTCATTTAGAATTCAACTCAACCATTTGGAATCCATTTTACAATATTCGTGAAAAATCCATCGAGCGAATCCAACATAAATTTTTACGAAATATAAATTATAGATTAGGAATTCCTATTGAAAATATTAGCTACATGTCACTGTTGAAAAGTATGGACCTCGCTACATTAAAAGAAAGAAGAATATTTAGAATATTTAAGAAGGATTTTTTAGTGCATAAAACTCATCATAATACCTCCACAACTGTCACTTGCTCTAAAACGTATCGGCTATCATTAACAAACATAAAGTGAAACTTACACAGTGGTGCTCTTCATCAATAACTCAAATAAATATTACCCATAAGTGGTTTCCACCTTAAAAGCCTACAGCAAAAAACTTCTACCATGTTTACTAAATGCTTTACCTGTGGAAAAAACATCGAAAACCCATCAGACTGTATATCATGCTGTACCTGCGAAGGCAACTTCCATCTCACCTGTGCGGAAATCTCTGAAACATCTCGGCGCAGCGCTAGAAGCACACAGTGGAAGTGTAAAAACTGCTTAACAAAGATAAAAAATTTCAAATCATCAAATAAATCAATTAAAAACGATGAACTGACATCTATTGTCAAACAACCAAAACAGCTACCCCAACCACAGGTACTGGAAAGTGACCTGCACAATAACACAGAAAATATCATAACCGAAAACACAGATGGCGCTAATAACCAAAACAAAAAATTCAGCATTCTAACTTCTGAAATATTTACCTCGGAATTACAATCATTTAAAACAGATGTATTGAAATTTGTGGAGCAAAAATTCGATTCGTACCTAAATAAATATGAAGCAATCGTCCTACAGAACAATGAAATCATCAAATCCATACAATTCATTGCTGACCAACAACAAGAAATGAAAAAACGACTAGATATCATCGAAAAATCAAATGATAAAGTCAACTCTGAAGTAATCGAACTAAAAAATCAGTATGCTGTCTTACAAAATACAATCTCCAAACAAGATGAAAAAATTGATCGACTGGAGTACCAAAGCCTTCTCTGCAACATCGAGATTAGAGGAATTCCCGAAACAACCGCTGAAAACAACTTGGAAATAATGAAGAAAATATCAAATATTATCAACTACAATAATACCTCCACTCCTCTGCAACCCGAAATCACAAAAATTTTCAGGCTGGGACAAAAAACATCCGATAAAACCACGAGATCCATTATAGCTACATTCAAAAACACTCAAGCACGAGACTCCTGGTTAGACAAAATCAAAACATATATGAAATCGACTAATAGCAACTCGAACAAGCTTAACACAGCAGATCTAGGATACTCGCAGGAAAAAAATCGAATCTACATTTCGGAACACTTAACTCCAAAATGCAAATTTCTACTGGCCCAGACAAAAAAATTTGCTAGAGATCATCACTTCAAATATACATGGGTGAAATCAGGTCGTATTTTACTCAGGCAGACCGATGACTCGAATATAATAACAATTCGCAATGACATAGATATCGTACGAGTAAAACGCCAAATAATATGACTAACGACACAAAGTATGCCTAATCATAACTCTAATGTTCAGCTAATCCATTATAGTACAATGAAAATTAAAAATCTCATTATCATATTTTCTCATCACCCACTCTACCACTTTAATGCACATTATAGTAAAATGGATATAATTTGTATCACTTATAATTCTGCAGGTTTAATTATTATGATATGTTATAATGAGATATCAAATTTTTCCTCTATATATGAGAATCCACACCTAATAAATATGCCTGTATTATGTTTCCCTACTATAAAACCGCACTCACTCTCAAATATTGATATACTATATCTTATTATCCACCCAAATCATATCTTAATTAATAATATTATTCCTATCTTGCCTATCATAAACTCCATTACTATAATAAGTATGCTACGTATTTGTAACTTTTTAAATCCAACGTACCGTGAATTATTTTTTCCTAGCTTTGCCAACACTGTAAACTTCCTAAATTATACCATTTTCATTATATACAAATTCGCAAAAACAGCATATAATAATCACAATAATTACATATTTTCAAAATATTTCATAAGGAAAAGATTTTTCCATTACAACAATCCTAACCTAAACTTCACTTTTGAAATTACAAAATATAAACTATTTATTATTGCTATTGACTCTCAGTATCAGAAAATGATCACTTATATCAATATGAATGTGATTGAACTCTGGAATTGTATCATAACTATGAACATATATTGCAAAAATTTATCTTTAGAACTACCACTTTTAAAAACCTATGGTACCACTTATTCAAATAATTTCTATCATCTTAACATCCTCATTCATAAATACAAAATTAGTATAATTATAACCAAAGAAACTAACCTTTTAAATTACTTGCATATATACAAGTTCTACGTTACTAGTATATATACAAGTCTACACATGTATTTCTATATTTGCAAATGTGAAGTGTATTTCCAGCCGAATGTCAATATTATTATTATATTTATTACTACCTCAAAATGAACGACTTTATAATAAACGCAATCGATGAATCATATAAAATAGACGAAAGAATTTTTGACACGGTAAATAAAACAAACGATTTTATAGATGTAAAACCTACAGCTAGCTTAATAATAATACACATGAACGTGAGAAGTTTGGAAAAAAATTTTGAAGAATTTCTAATAACTATTAGACAATTAAACAGACTTGATTGTATAATATTATCAGAGACGCATTCATCGAGTGAAATTAATTATAATATACCGGGTTACTCGTACTACGCCACAAAATATAAAATCAACAGAAATAGCGGCATTGCCGTATTTGTATCTAATATTTATGCTGTCACAAGTGTAGATGAAATAATGGTGAATAATGTTAATTTATTAAATTTGGAGATAAATTTCATGAATAGATCATTTAATATCATTGCTATTTATCGGACACACTCTTCTGCTCTAACCTCATACATAGAAGAATTAAAAAACATATTACAACATCATAAAAACAAAAGAACAATAATCATTGGAGATATTAACGTGAATATTGCTAATGATTACTACTCTAACGATAAAGATAACTATCTAAACATGTTAGCAGAATTAAATTACATTTCATGTATAAATTCATATACTAGAAACATTTTTGGACAACGACCATCTTGTATCGATCATATATTCACCAATACCAAAGACATACAAAATATATCATCTGCTGTAATAAAAACAACTGTAACGGATCATTATGCATGTATATTTAAATACGACTACAAACATCAAAACCTCTCATTACCAACCACAACTCCGGTAAATAATATTGATAAATACAAACATAGTATTAACATAAATTCTCTCACCAAAATACTAAGTAACGAAAAAGAATGGCTGGAAATATATCAATGTAACGATGTAGAAGAATGCTGCAAAATATTTGATAAAAAACTCAGTGTACACATAAATGCTTGTAGGAATATCACATCTCAAAAACCATCCTCAAAATTTAAGCCAATCAAACCATGGATAACCCAAGGATTAATCATCTCAATTAGACACAAAGAAACACTCTATAGACAATATACAAAACAACCGGAAAACATAACATTACAAAAACATTTCAAAGCTTATAAAAAAAAACTTACATATCTTATAAAAAAACATAAAGGATGACTACTACAAACAAAAACTTGAATTAGCTGAAAATGACAGTAAAAAGACTTGGTCCATCATAAATGAAATTATAGAAAAAAAACAATTCAAAAATAAAACAGTAAACACAATAAGACACAATGATTCAAAAATTTGCTGTAAAAATAAACCCTTAGAAGCCGCAAATGTATTTAACAACTTCTTTGCTAATGTAGGAAAAAACCTTGCTAGCAAAATCCAACAAGACCTGACCCCAAATCACCCAAACACTACAGTAAATAATGAGTATTCATTTGAACTATTTCAACCAACAACTAAAGAAGAAATCGAACAAATCATTACAAGTATGAAAGGTGGTTCTGCCCCAGGTTTTGATGGGATCACAATACAAACACTGAAAAGTATAAAATCACAAGTATCAAAACCATTAACTCATATAATCAATACAAGTTTTCAAACCGGAATATTTCCGTCCATGTACAAACAATCCGTAATTATACCAATATTTAAGACCGGCAATCCGGAAGAACCAACCAATTACCGTCCTATTTCTTTACTATCTAACATTGCAAAAATATTTGAAAAAACTGCCAAAAAAAGAATAACTCATTTCATTAAGGTCAATAACATAATTCACGAAAACCAGTTTGGATTCATGGAAAACAAAAGCACAAAAGACGCCATTGCTAAATTATCTAGTACTATACAAGACGCTTTAGACAAATCATTAAAATGTGTTGGTATTTTTGTAGATCTCCAAAAAGCTTTCGACAGTATATCACATGTCAAATTAATACAAAAATTAAAGGTTGTGGGTTTTAACGACAGAGCACTAAATTGGCTAAAAAGTTATCTTCACAAAAGAACACAAACTGTAAAAATCAATCACACATCAAGTCTACCACTCACAAGTGATTTTGGGATACCGCAAGGTACTGTTTTGGGACCATTACTTTTTATCATGTACGTAAACGATATTTTTAAACAAAACCTCAGTGGAACCGTTATATCTTACGCGGACGACACGATTATCATAATTAAGGGTAGTGACTGGAAAATTGTAAATGAAAATGCAAATAATGACATCCAAATCCTAAAAACCTGGTTCGATACAAACCTTCTTACAATCAATGCAAAAAAAACAGTTTATATTCCTTTCTCAATAAATAAAGCCAAAACTTATCCCAACATTAATATAATTATACACAACAAAAAATGTAACAAAGATGTCTGTAATAATTCATGTACCATATTAAACCATGTAACCGAAATAAAGTACCTGGGTGTAATTGTAGACCAACATATGAAATGGAACAGACACATATGTGAACTGGTTAAGCGTATTAGGAAATGTATCTATATATTCATTAGATTAAGAAATATTCTCAAATTAAATAACCTAAAAAAAGTCTATTACGCACTAGTCCAATCACTAATTCAATATGGAATCATCGGATGGGGAGGTGCATATGAAAAAATTGTAAGTCCTGTAAAAGTGGTACAAAAACTAATTATTAAAGTAATATTAAAAAAACAACCAACATTCCCTTCAGCATCATTGTTCAAAATTTTCCAAGTACCAAAAATTGAAGACCTCTATAAAAAAGACTCAATACTTCAAATATTCAAAGAAAATGTAACTAAAAAATTTAAACTCAACTCATCATTAAGGCATAAATTTAACATCCAAATCCCTCTGTTTTCAACACAACAAATGCACAATAATTATATTTACAAAGGCATAAAACATTTTAATAGTCTTCCCGAAGAAATTAAAAAAATTACAGATTTCGTATCATTCAAGAAAAAAGTAAAATTAATCTTTAAAAAAAAAACAACAACCATAACATCACCAATCAAAATGTAATAACTTCAATTCATGTCAAATCAAAATTAACATCACAACATAGTTTATATTTATTGTATACACTGAGCAAAATGTATCTTATAAAAATGAAATAATGGTAGTTTATATATTAAATTTATATATAGTTTATATTTACTGTATACTGTAAGTAGAATGTATGTCATAAAAATGAAATAGTGTAAAATAACTCCTATGCCAAGCTCAAGAGCTAGTACTCTTCATTGGCGTAGAAATTCATTAAACCATGTGAAACCATGTTCTTTTCATTCAATAAAAAAAAAAAAAAAAAAAAAAAAAAAAGAAAAAAAAAAAAAAAAAAAAAATATGTACTGATCTATTTTTTCTGTATAAAATTGTTAATAACATGTTTGACTCCCCTAAACTCCTTAGGCTGATTAATTTTCATGTGCCTAGTAGAACGGTTCGTCAGATTGTACCTTACCATTGTAACAATTCAGGTACCAATTCAGAAACAAACTCAGTAATGAACCGACTGCACAGTACAGGGAATAAATATTACATGAACACCAACGGTACTGAAAGTCTATCAATCTATAAAAACATTGTTATTAAATCTGTATGTCTATCTAGATAAATTTGAAATGTTCATAAATTTTCAATATGTGTCGAATGTATATGAATGTGTATCCTTTATTTTATTCTGTTGCTTTTAAGCTGCAAGAAAATCACTTCTTTAAATGTATATGAATGTGTATCCTATAATTTACTCTTTTGTTTTAAGTTAAAAAATCTATACTTGATACTTATTTAATTGTTATCTCTTAATTCTTTGATTATAACAAATGTGTTTTTAATTTTATCATATGTAAAAGCCCTAATTGGGCGTGTACAAATAAATAAATAAATAAATTAATAATACTTTAGTGGCCGAATCGAGTATAAATACGTGTAATTGCGAATTAAAATCGCACCCGAAGTTGTAAAACGCGTGTCGATGTGCACCCGGAAGTGGTCTTCCGTATTGGGGATAATCGAAGCTAACGGCCGGCGATCCTCGCTCGGTTTGGACTTGTTAAATGTCGGGAACGAGCAGTGACATTTATTTGATCGGATGAAATCCGTATTTGGGGGTGAGACCTCCTTTTACCCACTTTTCCGCGCACGCCGTGGAAGTAGCGCTAGCACACGGATGAATGGATACCGGAGGTAATTGGCGAGGACCTGGATGATCCTTGGCCGGGGTTGGAACGAGAGACGGAGCTGGCAGGCTGGCCGCCCGCGCTGAAGCAGTCACGGACCCGTGGAGAAAGGCGTCCCCATCCCTCCGCAGAATATTAGTTAGCTAGCATAGGTATTACAAAACGGTCTATGATGGGGGTAAGTGTATTTAATCCCTATTGTATGTAATCCACTTAAGTGAAATAGATGTAATTGTCAAATCCGAAGAACTTGTCTTTCATTGGAATAGATCTACTTGTGAATAAGCACCATATGCCCATCCCTGAAGAGAAGTACTCATGCCACCGCAGAGTTCAGCATACTCTGTCGCCGACAGGGTTTGGCGTCCTAAAGTTTCCTCCGGAAACTAAGCTGACCACTGTGATTGAAATTACAGTACGAATCTCAATTTTACCATGCACCCACTCAACAAGGGGTGTATAAAGGCATCTACCACTTGCCTCACAAAGTAGGTACATCACACACAGTAGTAATGCATATTAGCTGCCATTTATCTCATACTTAAGTACCCTAACAGAAGTCGCAGATTGCTACATATCAAGACGCATCCGCCGTCAATATCAGGTTAAGGATCCCTCCGTTAAGGGCGCCTCCGTTAAGTCGCAAATTACTTGGGGTGACCTATGGCAGGATGTTGGTTGTCCAATAAATGGTTTCCGACCAGCGGTGTCTATACCCGTCTCCCAAATTGAAAAAAATGAGTAGAATACTTAGGTACCTTCCCACTTCAATGCTTCTCTAAAATATTCTTCATATACTCAGATCCATTTTTTAAAATGACGCTTGAATTTAAAGCATATGTGAATTCATTGCGCAAACATTTTAAGGCAGGAATAATTCACGAAGTAATAATAAAAATAATAATCAATATTAATAGGCTTGCGTCTGCGTGGTCGAATTTTAAAAAACCCGGCTTCGAGTGCATGTCTGCGCCGCGCCGTACGCGCCGCACCATTTAAACATCTGTGTACGTGAAATTTCAAACAAAGCTACCGTTGCAATTCGGTTTCGAATTCAAGAATTCAAATCACGCGGCTATATATTATATCATTGCCTGTACCGGTTACTTTATCCCGGTGACTAGCTATCACTGGATAACAGGAATTAATGGATCCGAGGAACGGGCTATTTCTGGAACCCGGTTCCTATCGGATTTATAAAATGGTCACCAACACTAACTGGGCGAAGCCGTAAGAAAAGCCGCCCGCTGGACCTAGCACCAAAAAACTGCGGAGCGGGTTTTTAACTGCTATTAATCATTAATGTACATTACAGACAATCGAAATTAATACACTTGATAATTTAGTTTCGAACGTTTTAATATAGTAACATAAGTAAATACAGATATTAGGTAATATTGCGTCACAAAACAATTCAACTATAGTACAAACAATAATTTAAAGTTTGAGTTAATCTGTAATTCAATCCGTCCGGGATATTAAACACTCATAATGAATAGTGATAAATCGGCATTCAAGCGAACTTCATCGGGAATAAGGCCCGCTTCATGAAAGACCTAACAATGTAGATCGCGCAGTCAAATACATGATTAAATGAGCCGACTTAATAAAGTACAACATGCTCCCTATCAGGATCAGGAAGGATACAAAGCTCCGGAAATAAGGCACGGCGCACAATGGCCGCGAAAATTGGAAAATAAACTCCAACGATATCTGAGGTCACACGCAAACAGAAAAACAAATACGAACCATATTATATTTATCTGATTTCTTTCACACAATAATATTATTATTATCTGCAACTCAACGTGACATGACAATTCTTTTATCAATTCTAAGATGGTTTCTTGCACATTCTTTTTGGAATGATTAAGTATTATTTGAACACGTAATTTATTAGCCGACTGGAAATAAGAAAACTGTTTATCCGCCGTAAGTAAACCTCTAATTTTCAGAGGGTGATTATTCATTATTAACGATAAAAACAAACGAAGTTTATTCCACTAGAATCATTTTATTTGTGTACAGTCAAGAGTTGTGCACTAAGCTTATACATTTGTATATTTAAACAATAGTTACCACAATAAAACGTGAGTCTAGCGTCTCCACACATTTTATCCTAAGAAATAAACTGACCTTCCACTAAGTTCCAAGGGCCATCGTAGCACCTTCAAATATTTTGACGACCTACCGACGTTTTTTATCAATTTACCAAATTTTTCGAATTTGAACCTAATGGATATGTTGTTCCACGACAACTCAGAATCAACTCAACTCAATACCTCTTTGAAAAGTAATTGTTCAGGTTCAAAATTCTAGGTTTTTGGCGGCGCACACGTTTGCCCGCCTTCTTCTTGGCGGGACGGATCGGGAGAGACTGGTTGAGGGAGACCTTTTACTCCCCAGACTCACCAGTCACACTATATCGAATCTTACACCGCAGTGGGATGGATGGATTCATACATCCTTCATTTCCGGACACTCAGCCAGATTCGTATCCATCAATAAGAGAATGTTTTTCTTCGAAATGTGTCAGCAGATGAATCCACAACTCGACTTCAGAACACAAAACTGGTTTAAATTAAAATGTATGCGGCGAATTAAATTAAGTCTGTAGGCAAAGAAGTCAAATTTGGGAGGCGGGAATGAGTACCGCCGCCCCGGGAACCTTTATTGGATAACCAACACCTCTGCCATAGGTCACTCCAAGTGGTTCGCTACGTTTGGTGATTTAGCAGGGGTGCCCGGGTTCATGGGGTGAGGTTTGTCTAGGTCTTAGAGGCGGATGACCAGGACATACTGAACCCCAGATTCCTACCCACCCCTTAAACCCTTTTCCTTCCCAGAACTCTCCTCTCCTTCCTTTCCTTAAAAAAACCCTCCACACAGCATCCCCAAAGATGACATAGGCACTAAGGGAAATTATTTTCATCAGGGCCTCCTGTATGGGGCTCATGTAAAAAAAAAAAAAATGCGATCTAAACGCAGATGAAAATGGTTTTTCTTTATTCTGAATTGTATTCTTTAATCTTGTTGCTCCCCAGCTTTAATTACTATTACTCTCATAACATGGTTTGAAATAAAATTTTACTCTAAATATTATAATGATTTTCTTCGAAATGCGTCAGTAGATTAATCCACTACTGGAATTTTGAAAGATCATTCGGAACATGAAACTGGTTTCAACGTAGGACTAAATCTGCCCGCGAGTCCTCGGCTTTAATTTATACTACACCCAATTATTTTGATATTTTTTGATATTTAATTGATACTACACTTAAAACACGAAAATGATTTTCCTGCTATTTTTGTACTTGGAACTTATGGACGCTTTAACACATGGAAATTTCCGAATAAAGGTTTACCCGCTTCAATAAATGCTTCCTTTACAACCATTCCATCTTCAAATAATAGTTTCTTGTGTTTCGCCAATATATGAGACATTTTAAATGACGCGATTGTTGCAGCTTTTGATTGGTCTTGTTCTTTTTTGAAACAAATTATCAAATCAGATACTTTTCGTTTTCTCAATTCACTCTGTGGCGGGAAATCCTTTTCACAGTTTTTATGAATGATTTTATAATGCCTCTCTAAGTTCCCACGCTTGTGTGTTTCTATAATCTTGACATTGGTCGCAAACCACTTGCTGTTTTTCTCGATCTCGCAAAAGCATTTGATACGGTCTCACATTCATTACTGCTAAAAAAACTGCAGCAAATTGGAATAACTGAAGTAGCCTACAAATGGTTTGAAAACTATCTATCAAACCGAACACAACAAACTCTCATCCAATCTGACAAAATACATATAAGCAATAAACTATCTGTGTCCTGTGGTGTACCCCAAGGTAGCATACTAGGACCAATTCTATTTCTTATATACATCAACTCACTATGTGCCATGAATATTGGTGGAAAAATATTATCATTTGCTGATGACACGGTCTTAAAATTCGAAGATGAAACATGGCAATCAGTTATTAACAAAACTAATAATGCTCTAATAAAAGTAAAGCATTGGCTTGACACAAACCTCCTCACACTTAACATCGACAAAACACAATATATGACATTTTCCATACGCAAATACGATATACCCAACAACTGCCCTAAACCAATCATCCACTCGTGTCCACTCAATTTAGGCAATCCGGAAAACACATCTAATATTAATTGTACGTGTTCGACCCTCAAATCATCAAAAATAGTTAAATATTTGGGAATAATCATAGACAACCAACTACGTTGGGAAGCTCACATCGGTGACACAGTAAAAAAACTTCGTAAACTCTGCCATATATTCTACTCCCTTAGGTCTATCTTAGATTTACAGACTCTAAGAAGCGTATACTTTGCCCTTTTCCAATCCATAGCAATATACGGTATAGTGGGATGGGGTGGTTGTGCTGAATCCATTATTAGACCAATTATTTTAGTTCAAAAACTAATTCTGAGAATTATATTTAAATGTCAACCTACCCATCCGTCAAATGAACTCTTTGCAAAAATCAGGGTCTTAGATATTCGACAGCTATTTACTAAAACAAGCATTTGTTATATACGAAAAAATAATCTACTAATTGCTCCACAACATCAAGCACACACCCGCTTTTCATCAAACCTGGGTTGCGTGGTCCCAAAAACTAACACCTCATTCGCTCAACGACAATTCTGGTTCATCGCTCCTAAAATATATAATGCTCTGAGTACTGACATAAAGTCAAGTAATTCTAATTCTCTTTTTATAACACGTGTACAACATTGGATTTTTGAAAGGGGACGAACGCACTTTAAAGAATTCATGAGTTCTAACACTACATTTTAATTATTAATTTTTGCATTTCAAAATTTTAATTTCCATTTGTATTTCTATTTTACTTTAAAATGTTGTTATTTTTTTCTCTTAGTTTTTCACTAAATTTATATATGTTTTTAATTTTGATTTATATAATTATATGTTTTAATTTATACAGAACACTTGAGTTCTTAACATTTAATTTTTATTATTAATTTTTGTATTTCAAAATTTGAATTTTCATTTTCATTTTTACTTTTCTTTAAAATATGGTCTTTTTTTTCTCTTTAGTTTTAAGTATTTCTTAATATTTTTTGAAATGTTAAAATATTAAATGTACGACTACCACAACACGGGCTTAGCCTAGTGTGGTAGCCAAAAAAAAACCCAAATATCTGTTACTAATAAAAAATATATGAAATAAAAAAATAAAAAAAAATAAAAATAAAAATAAAAAAAAAAAATTAAAAAAAAACTGACGCACGGTAAATGAGACAAATGCACTTATCCTTTACCATAAAAAATAAGAAAATGATACGTTTTACTTCTAAAAATCGCACTCACTTTGTAGTATTTATTAATAAATTTCGTGTCGCCTTCAAGTTACATCTCGGATTGACTGTCTCATAAATAAACCAAACCACACACTAGAAACTAGATCGACAACTTCGGTCTTTTGAATGGGGCAATTTTCGACAATATTTCACCATGAATATGCAATAATTAGACGATATTTTTTTCTATGTGGACTTGTGACGTCATATACCATAGATGAGGATAGAGAAAACAAACAATAAAAATGCGCAACCATTGACAACACAAGCTACAATTAAATAATAAACAAAAAGGCATGAAAATAGGCGGTCTTATTGAGGCATAATTGAAGATCAACTAAAACATAAAATGTGAATAGATCTATTTACATCGGAAAAATTTTCTCGAGTTCGACTCAAAAAGCCCTCGCGATCGACCGGTCGATCGCGATCTACCGTTTGAGCACCACTGTGCTAGAGTAAGTATTTTTTTTTTAAATATTATGTTAAGGACTTATGTATTGTTTTAAGAACTCTCTTTCATTTTCAAATAACCAATGTTTTTACATGATCGAGCATTTGTATTTTTTAATGAAAAAATATATTACCATTAACAAAAACAGCGGTCTTATTGAGAATTGAGACACCTTTATTTTATCTCCAATTTAACCATGAAAAGATCAATAGAAGACATACCCACTAGTTGAAGACGCCTCATCTTGTAGTTTGAAAATCTATTTGACAAACAATAGGCAGTTTTGCTGTCATAATAATCTAACCTCCGATAGGAGAGAGCGGGCGCCAGAATAAAAAGAAATCAGTTTTCTGCGGGAAATCAGAGACTGGCGGTTAAATCACCCGCACAAGGAGATCCAAAAAAACTTAGGAATAAGAAACATAACTTAGAAATTCAGAAAGAAACATGTCTTTGACTTATTACACGAAGAAACTTCGGTCGCCTTCAAAGCACGTCATCTCCATTAATTCAGTGCACTTATTGAGAAGTTTTATCTGTTTAAAACATAACATTTTTTATAAATAAATAACGGAAGGCTTCCTTGGTTCCGAGGTAAGACTCGGCGTGTAAATTTTATTTGATTAATTTGTGGTATTTCCCAATTATTTAATTGAAAATAACATATAGTATATTTGCACGTTCCGGAATTGAAGATACTCTCAGTATCGCCCTGGTGTAAGACCACCATTAAGAATTGAAACATTGCTTGAAATGGCTTTAAGCCGTGTTTGGTGACCAGATCTGAATAGCCAGGTACTTCCCCATCTTCCTCTTCCCATCTCCTTTCCATCCCCTCTACCTTCAGCCTCTCAACATATTCCTGTTGGGGATGCCATAGTCTCACTAGCTCCAGATGGGAGCAGTTGGGAACTCTTGTGTGGTATTCATGTAAAAAAGATAATAACTTTATAAAATACAGGGTGTTTAACCAGCCAGCGGACGAAAATCCACATTTCGTCGAAAGTTGTTCTTCCGATCGTGCAGGGCGGTTACAATGAGAAAGATTAATTATTCTCAGTACCAGCTTTTTTAAATTATAACTCAATATCGAATTTATTTCAATCCAAATTTGCTTTAATTTATACCTTCATCCAAAAATGCTGAAAGGCGTGATGATAAAACTATTAAAATAGTGTACTTTTTGTAGTTATTTTTTGATAATAAGTATTTATCATTTTTAAATAATGTCTAAATTTAATAAGAATGTTAAAAAAATCTGAAATATATTAGTTTGTAAGTGCGCAAATAAATACACAAATGGACCAATTTTGTATTGATTTATTTTATTGCATGATTATATTATTTGAAATGGGTGTGGTATAATACAAAAACTTTTTTGAAAATTTAACAAATCTGCCATCGACCTATGGAATAACCTTATTATACTAAAAATTTAAAAAAATTCTTAAAATTTATTACATACGAATGCTAGATAAAAGAACAATCTTTCGAAATCCATTTATAATTTTTTGTGGAAAAGAGTCAATACGTCTAAAGTCTTTTTTGAAAATGACGTATTTCCGGTTTTCTCTGGTAATGCCCTCTTAAGGGAAAGGGACGTACTTTACTTTCTAATATTTTATCCAAATAATGCCAGTAATAACTGGGTAAAGTAAGTCAAGTACAACCCCAGGTTTGTTTTAGTAAAGTTTGAAAGGGCATGAATTTGAACCCACCACACATTTGGATGTTTTGTGTCTGTAACATTTTGATTAGAATCGCTCATTGCTCCGTGTCCCCAGTCCCCGTAGTGGGCCACCCACCCGCGCCCCCACCCAGCGCAGTGGCTTGCCCGCTTAGCGCCAGGTGGCACCGTGATGCACCACTAGACAGTGGCACCGCACTGCCCCCTCACCATAATTAGCGAGGCTGAGCTTTTCAGGTCAATGGGCCATAAATATGTCGCCAGATAATATGCTCAGGAAATAAGTCAAGTGTCGGATCACCTGGAGTACAGATCAGAATCAGATCTCACCAGGAGTACCTACCTACCGCAGCAGTGCCGCCATGCTATCAAGGAACTATTTTAACACATTTTACATAGAAAATAACATTACCATCCGGCAGCATGCCAGTCAAAAGGCCAAAATGTTTCTGGCTTGCAATAAAATCCAAACAGATGGAAAATTTCTCACCGTATCCGAAAACTAATAATTGATTAGGAAAGGTGATGAAATAGTTTGAAATTTTGTAATTCGAAAAAAAAAAACAAATATTAATATAATTTGAAAAATATAAATTGACTAAAAACTTAACTAAAATTACTGGTTATGAAAAAAAAATTCGAGTGCAGTTAACACGCGGTAGAAGCGAAACTTTATCAAAACAATCTCAAACTATGAAGAACCAAGGAGCCTTGAAAAGTGAGGTCATAATTAAAGCGCAGTGAGTACGCCAATGTGCGCAGACCTCGTGTCGTCGTTTCAGTTTTATATCTCAACCAATAGGAGCCTATATTATCATTACCTTATTTTTTTATCATTTCATGTAAAAAAAAAATTATAAAAAAAACTCCCAAACTGTTTTCAAATTGTAGTCGGAAACTTTGGTTTGTTAAAGGTTTACATTTTAATTATTACGTGATTAATTTTTAAATTTAGATATAAAGCGTAGTGTTTTCTCTTTCTAATGTCGGTTAGATCACATTTCTCACAATAATAGTAAGGGAGACATAACGTTTGTATGAGACCCATATGAGTTTTTTTCCAAAAGCTAAAAAATTAGCCTGATGAGTTATTTTTTCAAAAAGAATAAAAAGAAAAAGAGCAGGTTCAATTTTGAAGGTGTAAATGGAAATTATACTACGAATGCTTAAAATTTTACTTCATAACATAAAGTCTGAAGTTTCATGATACCAGAGCTCACCGTTTTCAAGCTTTTCACTTTCCCTATAGTTTAAATGTATCCTTGAATATGGTCGCATTTTATAATCTTATTGTATTACGAGCTTTATCATACAACAAATGACTATTATTTTATTTTTGTTTTGATGCTGCGTAACATTAAAAAAATAACCTTTCTTCGTAAAATAATGTTACAGTTGATATTAAAAATAAGTAAAAAACAATTCTTTAAGGGTAATCTTACAGCCAAAAGTACGAATAAGTCGTTACATGAAATAATCGTCTTCTTTAAACGAACTCTCAGTTGTTGTTATTTTAAGCATTTTCGTATGAAATTTTCTTTTAAAAGGAATACCACAGTAATTTAATGTCGGATGAAAATAAAAATGGTGCTTAACACATGTTTATGTCAGGCCATATTAAATAATGTGAACATCTCCCAGGCCTGGAAGTACTAGAGTCGATACATAGACCAACAGGGACCTTGGAGTGAGCGGTTCACGAAATTCCCGCAATATCAACTTCTCCCAGCTGATGTGCTTTACAACCTCTGTTTGCTCCCACATTGTTTATGCGGGCAAATTAATAAGATCCGAATTCCTTTAACCTCGACGGTTCATTAGGTTAAAAAGTTTCCTTTATCATGGAAACAAAACTAAAGATCGGCTGTGATTTTAAATTGAGAAACCACCTATTTGGTTTCACCTTGTGGTTTGCGAGAAAAGTGAACATATTAATATGTTAAAGGCTTCCATTGTAAGCATAACAAATATCAAGGTTATCAGAGCCTATGATTCACTTCGTAATGGCCAATAACGCGGTTATTTGCGGAAAATTGTAGATTCCTATTTCCTTTATACGGTGTATGAATTAGAACAATAATTTTGTCTTTGGTATCTGTGTGTTATTTATTTCCCGTATTACTTATTTACTTACGTATTTTTCATAATTTATAATCTTATTTATTGTAATTAAAACACTTAATTGCAATGAAATAAATAACATTAACCTGCACTTATTGGTATAACAAAAGGCAAATACATTCTTTTTAATTCCCCGTTCATGGTTTCATTTCGGTTTTGATAAAAAATTCTTCTTTTTTTGTATTTCTTCGGCATTGACTACATATGTAACAATTTCAGGACATTTTTGTTTTGAAGAGTTATTATCCATTAATTATCCATGTACATTTGTGGGGGTAGTGGGAGTGGGGAATTTGGTGGAGGGGGAGAACGGTGGGAGGAGTTAAAATTACATGGAAACATCGTAAGTAGAGGGGATTTACATGGTGCTATTATTTTATTAACTAAATTAATTTTAGATTTAATTTTTTTGTTAATTTCTAAAGTTTCTAAAGCGCACAAATTAAAATATGAATTTACATTGCAATGTTTAAACTTAGTTTTTTTCTTTTTTGAAGCTATGACCTGCCTCTATTAGATGGTTAGCAAACTCGGAGTAGTTATTATTTCGTAAACAAAGTTCATGTTCCCTGATTCTAGTTTTAATATTTCTAGTAGTCATTCCTACTGTGCGTCACAATCGTTACATTCCAAAGTGCATATCCCGTTTTTTTCAAATATATTAGAAATATCCTTGTTATTAATCGAATTTATTATTTTAGAATTAGTATAAATTATAAATTAGTATATAGCAAAAATATTAAAATTAAAGTAACAAATGTAGATGGATAATTAAAACTCTTCAAAACAAAACAAAAAATTCTTCGTTTGCAAACCACTTACTAAGTCCAAGAGCAAACTGGGACTCCAAACCACGTCCTCTAGTACTCTAGTCTTACCGGGATTGGCACTCTACAAACTGAGCTATTGCCATCTTATTACCATCTACGTCTACGTCTGTAACATTATATTATCTAACATTGTATTGACGGCCTTCGGTATCGCTCTGGTGCAAGACAACCATACAGAATTGAAACGTTTAGTGACCAGATCTGAATAGCCAGGCACTTCCTCTCCCACATTTAATTCCCCTCTCTACTACCTCCAGCCCCACAACACACCAAAATATGGGATGACAAAGTCGCACTGGTTCCAGGCGGTTGGAAGCATTTGGGACTCTTGTGCGGTGTTCACATAAAAATAAATATTTTCGCCAATGGATATATATTATACGAAAATGCGGTTTATAAATTTAAATAAGTTATTCCTAATAAAGTTCTTTTAAATTAAACAGTTTACATCCAAGATGAGAATTCAAAAATATAATAAGAAGGCATAACGAAACCAATTAACAACTAAATTTCATTATTTTCTGACTGGACCAGTTCGAGACAATCATGTCCATCTTCGTCAGAATATCTTTTAATTCTACTTGTTTAGATTTTTTTATTTAGCTATCAAGTTAAAAATTTGTGTCATTATACCTACTTCAAGATGAAAGTTTACTTACAATTGAAAAAATACACCTAATTAAAAATCTACTGGTCTAAAAATTTAACATGCAACGTAGAGGAAAACCTTCTCATCGATTGGCAAGAATATTATATGGAAATTTCTGTCAAAAATGTGATTTGTATTGTTTTATATTTTATTTTTACATGTCCAAGACAAATGTTGGTATTTTATCTACTCTAAAACTGAAATCTATATTAACATTGAAATGAGGAAATCATGAAAAATTTAAAACACGCCTTTGATGGAAATCAAAGTAGATCGCGATTCTGCTAAAGACGACGATAAATAACGAAGTTCTGATAAACTTTTATAACGACGTTTAGTGTCTTGCAAATTCCTAAATCGGCGAATCACCATTTTATTATTCATGAAAAATTTACTTTTAAAATGTTTGCATCTGACACGAGTTTTGTTGTTGCTAGCTCAAACTGAAGGTCGAATGAACAAGGTAGTATGCTATTTAATCGGTATCGATATATTTGTGTACATTGTACATTGCCGCAATTCTGTAAAAAATCTGTTTGTAAATGTATTCTGAAATCGAATTAGAAGTCAATCAAGTTGAAACGTTAGATTACTACCATAGGTCACCCCAAGCGGTTTGCTACATTTGGTGACTTAGCAAGGGTGTCCCGGTTCATGGGGTGAGGTTTGTCTAGGTCTGAGCGGCGGATGCGTTTACCCAACTTCTGCGTGGCGGGCCGGATCAGGAGTTACTGGTTAAGGGAGATCTTTTGACCTCTCCAGCCGGACTCTTTCGGCCCATCGCCTTGCACCGCAGTGGGAGTTCATTGCCGGACACATTGACCTCTAAATTCCTACCCATTCGTCGTACCTTTTTCTTTCCATGAACTTCCTTTCCCTAAAAAGACCCTCACAGCGTTCCCGAAGATGACATACGTCCTGTTTTCTTGTGTAAATCTAATGTAAAAAAAAACTGAATGAAAATTTATTTAAATGTTTGATTCATGTGTATATCCGCGAATTTGTCAACTTTCCCCTTTAAACGACAAAATAGCTGGTAATTGCAAATATTTTACCACTTTTTTGAGTTTTTTGTTTAAATTTAAAAAAAAATAGGTATTGGAACTTGAAAGTTGATAATCGAGTATAACACCAGTATTATTTAAATGCGGATATGGCCTAACGAACATTTATGACGGGTTCGACGACTTGGAGAAAATTGCTTTTTCGGTGAATTTCTAAATGCCCTCACGTGTCGAGGATAATTTACACGTTTACAGGATTTGAGCTTGTCGGCATTCCGCGATATTGCACGTCTCAGCCTTTCTTTAGGCCCAGTGAAGGCGCCTGGTCCTGGTGGCAGCCTAGTTACGGTCAGTCCGCGTCCATATTCCTCGGAATAACAGTACAACACGAACACTTTGCATGTGTGTTACACAGAGGGTCGTAATGCGGCTATTGTTATAATGTTATATAATTCTCAGCCTTCAAGATAATTTTTATAAATATGTTCTACTGAAAACCAACTTTATTCAATTAGATATCCTAAAAATGTATACATTTGTGAATCGGCGAAGGATAAGCGACCTATTACTCTTTTTCATAACTGTGAATTCGGAGGTCGACTGTTGCAAACTCCTGAGTCTGGTCCATTTAAGAGTATCTACTCGACAAACTAGGCATAAAGATCTATTTACAGGTCACAGTTCACAAACAAATTATGCAGCAAACTCGCCAATTCCTCACTTACACAGTGGAGCAAACAAATATACAAACGACATCGACATTTTTAACATAAAAAATGGTTTTTGTTCATATGAAGCAGATACTTTGTGATGTGACATTATAATTTAAAATAAAACAATAACTTTGTAAACATCACTTTTATTTTTTATACCTTATGCTGACCGGGTTTCGCTACAACCGTATAATATAAGTATAATACTCTAGTCTCTAGTAGATTATTATACTGCCCTGAAGAAGCTACGGTTGTAGCGAAACCCGGCCGGCATAAGGTATAAAAAATAAAAGTGGTGTTTAAAATGTTACTGTATTATTTAAAAAAATTAAAAATGGTGTTTAAAATAAACTTTAGCAATTTTCAAAATAATATTATTTCTGATATATGGTTTCAGTCTATTAATATATATAAAAAAACCATTGCAATGTAAGTACTTTTTTCGCAGACATTGTTTTTATTACTAACATTGTGTAAAAAACTTTTAACATATCATGTACCCAATGTAAAAGGATAATGGGCCTACAAAAGAGTAAATAAACTAATTAATTAGGTAATAAATTGCAAAGTTCGCAAATCAATATTTGACAATAATTGTAGCTAGAGCCGGCTGGTTTCATAATTTTATACAACTCCGAACTCGCCGGCATAATAAATTTAAAATCTCTCAGCACCCTATGTAAATACACACTCAAATGTAAATACACAACACTCACGCTAGATAAGATAACTTTACAATATCGGATCAATAACTTTGATTTTATACCGATATCCCAAGTACGGTTGCACTGCTGACATCCAGACCGATATTGACAGGGGATAAATAGAAAATCGATATACTGGCCGTATTGGCGGACCTCTCTACGAATTCACTTTCCGAAACGCCAATCAATTACGTAAAAAATGTTAATAAATTGGCAATATTGCATTGAAAGACCATCCTAAATATGCATTGGCAGTCCGCATTTACTTTTTGACACTAAACGAGAGTTTAGTTTAATTAGTTAATGAGGTTTTTATTCATATTTCAACTATTTTCGCTTCTCGAAGATCGAACGGAATAAATTGATTGGGGCTTGGATCCATTATATACGACTTCTTTAATTTCTAAGAGCTTCGATAGTTCAATCAGTTGATTAAATAAACCAGTAATTTTGCTAACGTACGACATTATTAAAAATGTTGTGTATATTGACAGTTACCGAAACTTATCTGATAATATGGAGGCAGTGCTAAAATTTACCAATCGTCGGAATATCTGTTAACAATCGTAGACCGTGCTCGCAAATATTGATAACTAGATGACGGATTTCGTCAAAATTGTTTTGATATAGAGTTTTATCGATCGACCTTGCTAGACCCCAGGTCGTCATTGTTAAGCGTGGATCTATATTCATTTTATCATTTAAGAACCACCCGACCGCGACATTTCAGATGATTGGGTAGATTCGACAACCCGAGTGTTCTAATCCCTTGTTTTTATGACAGAACAAAGCTGACTGATCTTTGTGTAAATTGTGAATTTGAACGTGAATTCCAGACAGTGATCGACCATCTTGGGGCGCAATTGATACAATGTCGTCTCAACGTGTCTTATTACAGGGCAAAATCAGATGATTAATTAATCTACGTCTTTGTGATATCTCCGTGGAAGAAACATACGAATAATACAGACCGCAAGAAAAAAAAATGTATTTTAAATAAAATGATTTGAATTAATCATGGAATAAAGAAGAAAACTAGGAGTGCCTTCCATACAAATATGATTGGAAACAAAAGCTCCAAGTGGGTTAAATAACCCATTTTGCATCCCAATTGAATTTCGTAATCATGGTAAAACACAGCTTTGTATTGGAAATTTATGGCCCGAATGGCCAAATGTTTAGATCACGAAACATGTCGACATGGCATTTCTTGTATTTTTCTTTATTTTGTGGTAGTAACTTTCTTCAATCTTTAATATTAGTAATGCTGAACGGAACCTAATTTAATTTTTTTCGCAAATTCCGGAAAAGGCTGTTCACCTTGATTTCGAACCGTAGGTAGGTAACCGTAGGTATATTGACGTTCCGACACTTTTTGCAATTACGTTTTTGTGTAAGTACTAGCTGACCCGACCACACGTTGTTGTGGCTAACGAAACACAATGCCATCTACAGCGAACGACATTACCCAACCTTTATAACCAACGCCATCTGTTAATTTGCATACATATCAAATCCGCTCCCATTATATATATTTCAGCCGATTTCACTAGACAAATTATATACCTAAACCTTCCTCATGAATCACTCTATCTATTGGTGAAAACCGCATTAAAATCCGTTGCGTAGTTTAAAAGATCTAAGCGTACAGACAGCGGGAGCGACTTTGCTTTATACTCGTACTAAGTAAAGATATACCATATTCCCGAGTAGTTTACATTAAGTTGTTGATTTTAAGCAAATCCTAGTGGCATGAAAAGTTTGTGGTTTAATGAATTATTATGTTAATAAACTTTACTTGAGGAACAAAAAAGTTTTTTCTTAAATGAAATTGTAAGGCTGGGAGTATGGTGGCTTGTGGCTGGTGGGTGGTGGCTGGTGGCTGGTCGGGGTCTCGGAAGAGTAGCTAACGGGGTAATTGATGGCGGGAAGTTTCTTACGCTTCAGAAGCCATTATTTACCAAATATTGAACGTTTGCCGCTTAATTTCCGATATGTTGAACACATCACCCGATAAACAATTCATTCTCACAAATGAAGAAACGAAAATTATTTACGCTTAGATTTAGTGATGAATGTACCGACGTAACTTCTTTCAACTCTAAATCATAAAAAAAAAAATAAATAAAATTTTTAACACAAAATAGACAACCCGACACAAAAATGAGCTGATTACCTTGAAACGCAAGAACAGATTTTCTTAGATTGTCGCTAAGAACCATCTCGATCACGTTGGCTTTCAAACAGGCAGTTCGTTCGTTTGGGAGCTACGACGCCACAAACAGATACATAGACGGCGCGCGGTCAAACTTATCACACCCGTCCGTTTTGCGTCGGGGGTTACAAATAAGACAAGACATCGCATCGTTTGTTCCAAGTTGTTCATTTGTTCAAGATTTGGGAGGCGGGTATCTCAATTTGGAAGGCGGGCACGGTACCGCCGCCCCGGAAACCATTTATTAGATAACCAACATTCCTGCCATAGGTCACCCCAAGTAGTTCGCTACGTTTGGTGACTTAGCAAAGGTGCCCAGGTTCATGGGGAGAGGTTTATTTTATTTTATTCATTAGCTTTATTTATTTATTTATTTATTGACGCCCTATTGGGCTTTTACATATAAAATACAAATTTCATTTATAACAGCAGTATAACACAAAATAAAAAAAATTAAAAAATATGCAAATAAATCATAACTCAATGTAAAATAATAGGAATACATCTAATGCTAATTCCACATGGATGACTTTAGGGAACTCGTATGTACATATACCTACGAGCAACAAAAACATTAAAAATAATCAAAACACATAAATTTTACTTAATTACTCGTTGTATACTTTTGAAATAAGAACAATAAAACAAAAAAAAAACACAATAAACAAAAAAAAAATAAAATAAAATAAAATGATTTCTCATTCATTTTTTACATCTAAAAAGTGGTGAACTAATTTGGCTTTAAATGAATCGAAATTTAAATTAAAAATGTCAGCGACATCAGTTAGTTCATTGCCCAACCTGTGTATTCTTTCCATCACAGAATTCGTAGCGAAGTTATTGTTGTAAAATAAAATGTTTCGTCTAGTATATTTTGGAGGTATATGTAAGGATAACAAGTTTATAGCGTCAGGGCAGTCTAACCTTGAATGAACAATTTTATACAATAAAAGGAGATCAAATATTTTTCGCCTTTCAGATAATTTCGATAAGTTAAGTTTACTGCGTAAATTGACATATAGGCCACTTGCATGGATTTCATAACGACTTGGAAAAAATCATGTGGATAGATCTTTTTACTAAGATTAAGAAAATGTTGGTAAAATTGTTTAGAAATGTACAGTTTTTGTTAATTTTAAATAAATAAATCCATTATTTAGGCTCGTGACGTCACTACATGAAAATGTCCCGTCGCCGAAAATGTTCCTATTATTTTTTTAAAATTCCACACTGATTTATTTTTTTATATGGCATCTCTTTGATTTCAGGCGAATTTTTGAATTCGTTCACTAGATTTATTGTGTGTTCTCTGCGAACTTATCATTTGGTTTCACTTTTTGACAGATGCTCTGAAGAGAACCCCGTACATTTAATGATCTACGGGGTTCTCTTCAGAACGTGCAGATGATGTCGGTACGTGTTTTAGAGGTATAATGATTATGGTGCTGATTTTAACAAAATTAAATTTTATAATATTCTTATTATTATTATAATTTACAAATACAAGTATATTACATTGAATTTAGTAATATAGACGCTGTTCATTATAATGGTTTATGGTCAATAAGATGGATCAAAGAAAAAAAATATTTATGAGATGTAATATTTTTGGTATGCCTCGTTATTCTCTTGTGCCATTCGTGTGGAAAACGTTATTTTTTTTTCAAATGATTTTCGGCTATGTAATTATCGTTTTTTCACACCTATAAAATTATGTCCCGTCTTTCCGGTTTATAAAAAATGGTCTGATTTATCGGATTGAAATTTTCAAAAAATCCCCAGGGTTTCAAAAATACGATTAAAAAAAAAAAAAAAATACAGAATGTCTTAGAATATTTGCCTAAACCGGAAAATTTTTTTAAAAAAATTGATGCAAGTGGCTAATAGGAACAGCAATTTTGAAATTAATAAAACGTAAAAATTTATTTTGAATTTTTTCAATTTGTAAACAATGAGAGTTGAAATGAGGACACCAAATGCTTGAATTGTATTCAACCTGACTTCTAACCAAAGACGTGTATAGAAATTTTATGGTTTTTATGTTATTAAAGTCTTTAGCGATTCTGAGGATAAATCCAAGCATTTGTAATCCCTTACTGGTAATGCTAATAATGTGATTCAAGAAGCGTAATTTGGAGTCAAAGATAACGCCAAGGTCGTTGAATTCAAAGACTCTTTTTAGAGTGGCATTGTTAATTGTATAGTCGAATAGTAAAGGGGTTTTAGATCTATGAAAACTGATCGGTTGGCATTTGTTGATATTAAGATATAATTTGTTTGCGATGCACCATTCATAAAGTTTATTTAAGTTCGTTTGTAGAGTTAAACAATCTTCAATCTTTAAAGAATTTTCAATCGATTTAAACATCTTTAGATCGTCGGCAAATAGAAGAAAGTGAATATTATCGAAAATTAATGAAATGTCGTTAATAAATAGTAGGAAAAGAATTGGTTACACTTTTTTTGCCTTAAGGACCCCACTTAAGGCAAAAAAGTGTATGAGGTTGTGGAGTTAATTTTTACAGATAGTTTTCTATACGATAAGTAGCTTCTAAGCCATTCGAGAAAGTTGCCGCTTATTCCCAAGTGTTCTAATTTTTCCATTAAAATGCGATGAGAAACAGTATCAAAGGCTTTGCTAAAATCAATATAAATAGTGTCAACTTGAAGACCCTTGGAAAGTGCATTAGAAATAAAATTTTCGTAAAGCAATAAGTTAGATGACTTAGATCTGCCTGGCAGGAAACCATGTTGAAATATTGATATAAGCGGTTTAATTTGATGCATGATTTTACTTAATATAATCTTTTCAAAAAGTTTAGGTAGTGATGACATAATACATATAGGTCTATAATTTTCAATTTGACTTTTATCACCTTTTTTAAAAATAGGTGTTATAAAGCTACTTTTCCAAATTTCAGGAAAACAACCTGTAGATAAAGATAAATTGAAAATTATAGTAATAGGAAAAGCTAGAACATGGACACAGTTTTTAAGTAATATTGAGGGAATCATATCTGGCCCCGAATTCGACCTGATATCCAGCTGTTTGATAAAAGTCACAACATCATTTACTTCCACATGGATGTTATGCAAGTTGAGTGAGCTTTCGGTAAATTGGGGTTTATCAGATAAAATGTTGTCATTGTCTTTAACGTATACACTCTTAAAGAAATCTGCAAATAAATTTACAATATCGTTTTTGTCATGACCCGCTTTTTTCCCGTAAAACATTGTACCAATATGTTACAATAAATTTATAAATGACAGTGATAATAATATGTATGTCATTGACCAATAATATAAAGACAAAATGAAATTTAGAACCCTAATACAAAAATACACAATTGCTAGCATTGGCGCTACTTGCGGCCAACGCTAAACCCAAAACCTGGAAAGGACATGCAATAAACAAGCCGGCGGCTAGCTCTGCACAGCCGGCGCGAGCAAGGTCCCTCTTAAACCCAGGGCGAGTGTCTGTGGTTCGCTTGTTAATTCCTACTCCCCTTCCTTTCCTCAAAATCTCCAGGTCTCCTTCCTCAATCAGAACACAGTTGTTATGCACGAAAAAGGGTTTTATTCAATTAAAGGTGAACAGGGTTCTACAAAAGGCCAGCATCGGCACTACACACATGAGTATTTGGCTATCCCTAATTAATTCTATCATAACGGGGGAAGCTTCTCTCAACTCTCTCTACACGTGTTTAGTGAATTTAAATGTCAGTTCTTAGCACACAGAGGGGTAGCAAGGTTCATTGGTACTCACAAGCAGGAGATAGGCGGTCGGCAGACAGGATTCTGGGTAGGCGTAAACCTCTTTAAGCACAATACACAATTAAAGTAAAACATCGTGAGCGTTTACGGAGAGCGCCTAGCGCGAATCACGGGGAACACAGTTATTCTGCCGAAGGCCGGCGAAGGAATGGGCAGCGGGGAGCCGCTCGGAGCTTGGCACGGGCGCCGCGCGGTGCGGGGAGAGGGGCGGAGGGCCTGTGCAAGGGGTCAATTCGCTATTAGCTCGCACGGGAAACAATTCCGTAACGTAACACTTCCCCCCTCGCCGCAAAAAAGGCGACGTGGTAATGGAGCAGTAGGGCTAAGAAATCCTCTTACCCTTCTAGCACTTGTGCCAAAAAAAAAAAAAACATCCAAGAGAAAGGGGGGAGAGAGAGAGAGAGAGAAAAAGAAAAAGTTGCTAGCTACAAAATAGTAGAAACAAAAACAAAAGAGAAAAAAAAACATGGTGAACGAAGAATTATACATGAATGTACATGAAAGAGCAGTGGCATACATAAATATAAACAAGGACCTGCTGGAGAAAGGTACAAGGGTTATGCAGTGATAGAAAAAAAATGACTCTAAATTGTATCATTGGTCTGTGAGCTAAGTTTGCGTAGCGTGGTTTGCGTAGGATGTTTGGGGTGTTTGAACGTTGCACTGAAGTTATAAGGTTACTTTGTCACAGTAACCTGGCCCGTTTGAGATTACACTCAAGGAACACTAGGGCCTTAAAGAAAACACGAAGAAGAGAACGCAGGATGAGGCTTCTTGGTGGTGGAGAGGGTTCTACCTGTCACAGAGGTCAAAAAGGTAGCTGCTTCCGGATCCTGTGGGTGGGCCAGTATGACATCATTGAGGTACTGGAGAGTGGAATTGTAATTGGTGGTTGGTCCTTTATAGAGGAGGTGGTTTGTGTGCATGACAGCCGTTGTTGTGATGGTGGTTGGTACACTGGTTTGTATACAGTGGGATTGTTGTATGAACAATTGTTGGTATTGTTATTTGCGCAAGGGCACAGGAGCATTGGCATGATGGCAACAGAGCAATTTGCAAGGTGCAGCTGGAACATTTGCAAGATGCAGCAGGAACATTTGTACAATGGCAACAGGAACATTTGCGAGATGCCGCAGGAACATTTGTACAATGGCAACAGGAACATTTGCAAGGTGCCGCAGGAACATTTGTACAATGGCAACAGGAACATTTGCAAGGTGCCGCAGGAACATTTGTACAATGGCAACAGGAACATTTGCAAGGTGCCGCAGGAACATTTGCACGATGGCAACAGGAACATGAACCAACTTAGAGCTGACGTGCTCGGGTTTGTTTGAGTGATGGTTTTGTGATGATACAATTCGCAACTACACGCACGACTCACACTAGGTTATGTTAGGTGTGGTCGGGTGCTTTTGGTACGTAGGGTTTGAAGGCATGGGACCTCCGTGACGGTAGTGAAGGCAGCATGAAGAGAGGCGCAGGTGTAGATAGGGTGAAGAGCTGCTGGTCTTCTTATTAATCCGGCGAAAAATTATTATTAGAACAAAATTCTTGAAGTTTACCTGCCTGGTAGACCAATGATGAAAAGGTTTGGAGAGAAACAAGGTGTGCATATTGAGAAAGATTGGATTAGTTTGACGTGTATAGAGAGAGAGAGACGGAGAGAGAGTTAACTAAGTGTAACTACAGACTTATACATATTACAAAGGTACGTATTCAAGGAAGGTTCTGTTTAACCCATTTAGTTTTTTTTTAAACTAAATACATTTCCAAGAACACGTAGGTAAGGGTTTGTACTTATGACAAAATGCCACGTTCGAAAGAAGTTGGTCTTCCATGACCTATGCTCACGTCTATACGGTAGCATTTTTTCTACTTTCGAAGAACAAAAACATTGAGTACAAATAAGTTATGAAAAGTGGGAAAGGAGTAGGAAGTTGAAAGGATCCGTGTATGAAGGTTGTCCCATTTGACAAACGAAACGCCAAGTGCGTAACGCATATATCCCCATTCACGGATAATTTCGAGGAAGGGAAAGGGTGACAATTGGGAACATTTGAACGAAGAAAACTGCTGAGGACTCGGCTATTTCCGAAATTCGACCTCTGAGTGGAAGGTGAAACAAGGTCTACAGCAGTTATCCTGGTACATTACAATACCATTTGGTAGTGTAGGACAAAAGGAATACATTGACATAAAAGACGTGTGATCTACACTTGGTAGGTCACACAAACATGGGGGTAGATATTATTTCGTTCGCACGACTCATGGTGAGTATTGTAACGTCTTCACGTCTCATGTACAGGAATGAACGATTTACAACAAATTTTGCCCAGTATTGAAAGACAGTAGCCCAATTACGTTCGAAAATGTGGGTCCCCATTCAATACAGACGGCGGGTTAAGCGGTTCTCATGCCAAAGGACACACGACCAACTTAGTAACATTTAGTTATGAGTATAAAGTAATTATAACGAGCTTCTCGTATCATGGCGGATGTTTTGAGGATCTCTCCTATGATGGTAGATATTGTCACGTTTTCACGTCTCACGTGACAGGAATGAACGATTTACAACAAATTTGCCCAGTATTGAAAGACAGTAGCCCAATTACGTTCGAAAATGTGGGTCCCCATTCAATACAGACGGCGGTTTTTGCAATGATGTAATTAATACGGCACTGCTGTAGCTTAATAATTTCATATTAGCATACGTTACAAGACTTGCCAAAAGGCGATAAACACAAATTTTATTGAAGATCTGGCCAAGATTTTAAACTTCAAACAAGAATAATGGTACAATAAGGACAAAAGAAACTTGTCATGATAAAATATTGTACCTCATAATGAAGTTGTATATGTACAAAGAACAATGTTAATGAAGGGATGAAACGTATTGTCACTTTTATAACAAATATTTTTTTTCAGAATCCGACAAAATACGATTCTGGAAAAAAATAGAGCAATTGGGTTGAGCGCCATTCTAATTTTTGGAAAAAGAAGAAAAACCACAAGTAGCAACAAGGTTGCCCTTGAATTGTTTCGAATCCAGCGAATGTGACCTGATAGGTGTGTACATTTGGTGTATTCGAAACGATCCCCAATATACAACATTACTATGAATGTGTTAGGATGGGGTGAAGAGGAAAAAGAAAAAAGAAAAAACGGGAGGATTTCCTATTATAACGGAAATCGTCGCGACATTCTTACAATATGGTGCTGTGACCATAGTAGTGAGCTGCGGCAATGGTCTGAAACCAATGGTTATTATACAGACTTGCACTTATGATTTTATATTTACAACATTAGGGTAGGGACGTACTGGTACGGCAAAAACCCGACACAAAACAATTAAAAAAAGGTGATATGACAAGATGAGGCGATGAGGTGAGAAAAAAAACGCGCGGATGCTGCAAGAATTGTGAAAAGGAAAGCGACGTCTTGGAGCAGGAGTTTTCCGGAACCGTTGATGGTAGGAGGAAAAGGAGGCCCTTTCCCGAAGTGATCAATTTCAGGAAGAGGATGCATACAAGTATGAAAACGGTGCCCCAAGAGGTGCTCTTGTGGTACAGCAGGCAAGGCACGCAGGATGTACAAGAACATATAAAATTATGCAAAAAGAAAAAGAATGTACAGGAGTTAGGCTACCGTTGACATTAATTTGCCTTCGGGTGTAAGGATTACCTTACGAATGCCCATATGGGTGATTATTTACATTTAATATTTACATGTAACTCACGTCACTTATGACAAGAGTTTTGCCAATTTGATAACGCCTGAGTACTTGATGTGATGGAATTTACTGATTCCGTCACAGTAAGGCATTTTGGAATTATTCCTAGGAGAAATCTTTCTATTTCTCAGGGCCTGTAGTAATTCTTCCTTTCTTGAAGTAAAGACGTGCGGGATTATACCCAGCGTAACTTGAGGAACTTCCATGGTGTATAAAATCGTATCAGAGTGACCTTATGTTGGAAAAAGTGAGAACTACACTCGCAATTGGAAAGAAATTGGGCAGAGATTGACCACTGGGGACGTATTTTTACAAAAAGTTTTTGAAAAAAAACGCGTTTTTTATTTTTATAAGTGTTTGGTTTATTTGAAAATTTGGGCAGGGGTTTCCCTTAAAAAACGTGATTTTGTGAAAAAATCCAGATGTTTTGGAAATTTGTTGAAAATTTTTCAAAGTCCAAAAACGAAAAAAATTTGCGCAGAGGTTCCCCTCAAAAAACGTGATTTTGAGAAAAAATCCAGTTGTTTTGAAAATTTGTTGAAAATTTTTCAAAGTCCAAAAACGAGAAAAATTTGTGCAGGGGTTTGCCTCAAAAAACGTGATTTTGTGAAAAAATCCAGATGTTTTGGAAATTTGTTGAAAATTTTCAAAGTCCATAAAATGAGAAAAAATTGGGCAGCGGTTTCCCTTAAAAAACGTGATTTTGTGAAAAAATCCAGATGTTTTGAAAATTTGTTGAAATTTTTCAAAGTCCATAAAATGAAAAAAAATTGGGCAGCGGTTTCCCTTAAAAAACGTGATTTTGTGAAAAAATCCAGATGTTTTGGAAATTTGTTGAAAATTTTCAAAGTCCGGATATGAAAATTTCACGGGCCGGGATTCACCTTAATGAAACACGTTTTTAGAATTTATTCCGATGTTTTTGAAAAATGTTTGCAAATTTGCAAAAGTCCGGAAATAAAAAACGGAAACGAGGTTCGCCTTAAACGAACATGTTTTTAGAATATTTCCATTTCCTTTCCAAAGGGGGGTTCTTCAGAAAAGGAAAGAAATATTTTTTCTTTTATACAAGTTTTCGTGGAAGTATTTGTTTGAAAATTCAACAATGTCTTGGGGAATCGTTTCTTTATTTACGTGGCTAGACTGTAGCCTGATTTGAGCATCACCAATTATTGGTATTTATCCGCCGACTTCCTTTTGTCATAACAAGTTATATGCAGAAATGTGCATACGTAATGTAATGCCTGACTCGAGGAATCGACGTCAACGCGAACCGAACGTCTTTCAAATTATGTCGTCTGTTTCTTACGAAAGAAAAAAAAAGCTAAATGATGAAACAGGCGGCAAAATTAGAAAAATGCTCAATTGTCAAAAGGTAGAAAGAATTTAATCCACTTGTTTCCCTTAAGCTGCAAAATATGCCGTTATATATACAGGCCAGTATTTTGCGAAATAGTCCCCTATTCGCAGAATATGTCGATATCAAATACAGACCAGCACACTGCGGAATAAGTTTATTAATAAAAACTGGTTAATTAACTTTCGGGAAACGAAGCGGGTAATTGGTTTATCATATACAGGATTTTAATTGTTGAATAACTTTGTTTTAAATATTTGTGTACATTTCCACTATTAATCTTGTATTTGAAACTAGCAAATTTAGTCGGTCGACACTTGTAAACACTATATTATTCACGACGGCAACTTTCTTGGTTGAGCACTTTACGTAGGAATACCGGTGATAATGTTTTGTCGAGTGACGACTCGAAAATGAAGGAATCGTGCCCGTGATAATTTAAATTGCAATTCGAAGTTACAATCGCGCCGGGGTTCTTGATGGAAATGCTAGACAAATTGGGAGTAACAAGACAAAACATTATACATTATAAAGTTTAAACAATTGCTGATTGAAGAACGAGACTGTGGGACCGTGAAGAGGGAGGAATAAAAAATGCCACACGTCGGGCGACAGTGCTAGCATTAAAACGCAAAAAAAAAGCACCACGTTGGGCCCAGTGCTAGCATTGGCGCTACTTGCGGCCAACGCTAAACCCAAAACCTGGAAAGGACATGCAATAAACAAGCCGGCGGCTAGCTCTGCACAGCCGGCGCGAGCAAGGTCCCTCTTAAACCCAGGGCGAGTGTCTGTGGTTCGCTTGTTAATTCCTACTCCCCTTCCTTTCCTCAAAATCTCCAGGTCTCCTTCCTCAATCAGAACACAGTTGTTATGCACGAAAAAGGGTTTTATTCAATTAAAGGTGAACAGGGTTCTACAAAAGGCCAGCATCGGCACTACACACATGAGTATTTGGCTATCCCTAATTAATTCTATCATAACGGGGGAAGCTTCTCTCAACTCTCTCTGCACGTGTTTAGTGAATTTAAATGTCAGTTCTTAGCACACAGAGGGGTAGCAAGGTTCATTGGTACTCACAAGCAGGAGATAGGCGGTCGGCAGACAGGATTCTGGGTAGGCGTAAACCTCTTTAAGCACAATACACAATTAAAGTAAAACATCGTGAGCGTTTACGGAGAGCGCCTAGCGTGAATCACGGGGAACACAGTTATTCTGCCGAAGGCCGGCGAAGGAATGGGCAGCGGGGAGCCGCTCGGCGCTTGGCACGGGCGCCGCGCGGTGCGGGGAGAGGGGCGGAGGGCCTGTGCAAGGGGTCAATTCGCTATTAGCTCGCACGGGAAACAATTCCGTAACGTAACACAATATATACACACAACAAAAAATACACAACAATACATATATACCTGATATAAACAATTCTGATATTAAAGATCATCTTCTTACTTAAATCTACAAAAAGGGTTAAATAAAAATTTTCTAGGGTTACATTTAAATTTTAATAGATATCAATAATATCTTTCAGGAAGTGATTTTATTTAAATTCGAACTGCTAAAAGTAGGAGAGTAAATGTGATGAACTAAAAAAAGAGAAACACAGACATTAATGAAATATTAAGTTGTTATTAGGTCCTTACAATTGAAATTGGCGTCTTGTATGGGAAGAACATAAAGTCGATTTTTTTTTTAATATAATATATTTATTTAATCAAAGTATGTACCATTGCTATCTATGCACTTTTGCCATTTCATAGGTAGTTCATCGATCCCTTTACTAAAAAAATCATTCGGACGGGAATCAATAAAATCTTTGAAGGCGGTTTGGACTGCCCCATCGGAGTTGAATTTTTTCCCTTGCAAGAAGTTATCCAAATTTCGAAAAAAATGGTAATCTGTTGGGGCAAGGTCCGGAGAGTACGTTGGATATCTTATATAACCCAATTGAAGCTCCTCTAATTTGTTCGAGGAGCTTCTCCTTCTAAGCTAGTTCTAACTCAATTCGTGAGGTACCTACCTTTCAAGCTTTTTCACCTTCCTAATTTGCTTCAAGTGGATTAAAACAGTTTTATCACTAACACCGCAGGCTGCAGGTAACTCGGACGTGGTTTGCGATGGATCCGCTTCCACAATAGCCTTCAATTCTTCATTATCAATTTAGGTCTACGGCCGTCCACAGGGCTTGTTCTGCAGGTCAAAATTTCCAGAACGCAAACGTTGGAACCAAAAACGCACTGTGTTTTCTTTTGCGGCACCGTCGCCGTACACAGCATTAATCCTTCGAGCCGTTTCTGCAGCACTGGTGCCACGGTGGAACCCGTACTCGTAAATAACGCGATATTTCAAGTTTTCCGTTTTGTAAACTAAGTGACGCGAAGAAAAAAAACAATTAAGGAAAAAACAAATGAATTATAATTTTCGAAACATAAATACATGCGTAAATAGCTGTATAAATTTGAATTTGGAATTTCTAACCAAAGAGAAGATATTTGAGATCAAAGTTGTCAGTATGGCAAAACGCCAATTTCGTATGTAAGGACCTAATATTTAAACATGTGGCATTCAATAGAGTGTTATTTTTTATGAATGCCGTAAATTTAGCAAGGTTCATATTAAACACATCGATATTTGGACATAATCTGTTAAATGTGCTTCAGCTTCTTCTTATAAATACATTTTCAAGATAATTTGTGTTGCTCTTAGGGTTAAAAAATAGGTTTTGGCGGTTGCCTAGGTTTTGGCGGCGAATAAGTTTACCCTCCTACTGCAGGCAAAAAGTTTTTATTATTTAACTACCATTTCTGCTGACCATTCATTTACAAATTAATAGAATCGAGGTAAGGATTTAATTATTCCAGAGATTGTCAGTGGGAGAGGGAGGGGGGAGGGGGGGGGGGTAAAAGGTAGCAGACAGTGCTCTCTACTCTCCGGAGAGCGAGACCAGAGGGTAAATAGCCAAGTTATATCCGGATATGTCTGCATACATCCCCTGGAACTGAAAACCATCACCATAAATCTCAAGGTACATTTTACAAAAGAGCTTTGCTGCTTCTCATAACCTTGAAACTTATTTTATTATCTCTGGGTACCTACGGACATTGCGAGATTATTTTAATTTGAAACATAAACAATCGATTTAGCTGCGTAAACACCTTTGTTTTGGATTTATTTTATTCTTCCGCTTTTAAAATCTTATCTTTTACAATGAAATCACTTTGAAATAACATTATAAATAGGACACAACACATTAATTTTATTATTATTAATCCCCGATTAATAGCGAGTCAAATCGAAAACAAATCGGTTATTAAAATACCAAATAAGGGTGCCATAAAATATTGTTATTGTCCTTTGTTTCACACTGGAAAAAAGCAGTCAGATATGAAAAATATTAAAGACAAAAATATTCATCGATTTATAATGTTTTCACAGTGAAAATTGAAAGGGGTTTGTGCTTATCTCAGGGGAGTGGAGGGTGGCAAGTGGCAAGGAGTAGCAAGGTTAGCAGGCTAGGAGACTAGGACTCCAGCAGGCAGCAAACAGTGGTATCGGGAGAGAGGGTAGTGAACGGTAAACGATGAAGATGAATGAGATCAACTTGATTGATCCATGAGGGTGAGATGGTTGAGTTATTGCTTTTTAATATGCCTATAAAGTCAAACTACGAATCACAAAACATTCTTCAAACTTTCGCGCAAAAAGCCAATCTTTTAAAAAGCAAACTAGAAACTTGGAATTTTTTAACTAAATATTGTTATTGGCTTCGTTATTCAAGATCGAATTCTTCGGCACAGAGGAAATGCATACTTTGCGGACGTGACCATAAGTTTCTAGAGAAGACTGAAGTTTAACGTGCAAACAATTTATTGAAACGTGATCTCGGAGGTAATCAATTATTTTTCTTTTAAAATAAAACAAAAACTAAGTAATCACCACTTTTATTTTTTATTTACTTTGCCGGCCGGGTTTCGTTACAACCGTAGCTTCTTCAGGGCAGTATAATACTCTAGTAATATAATACTTTAGATTAATAAAATACTCTAGAGCAGGGATGGGGAACGTGCGGCCCGCGATCACTGTTGGTGCGGCCTGCTGAAAGCACCACAAAAAATTAAACTCAGAAAGCGAGAACGGTTTTCTTTCTCAATTTTTTCACGGTTTTCTTTCAGCTACATTTTAATGTTATTACTACTAAACCCAGAGAAAATTATAACGTAGCTGACAGGTATGTGCTTACGTATGCACCTATGTTTCTAGAAATCGGGTTAGACACAAATACATAGGTGGTTAAACATCCCATTTTATTATTTATTTCTTATTATTATATGATAGTGAAATTAATATTGAAATGATACCTCAGTATTGACCTGGTGATATTTGTGCTGAGTAGACGTGTGACACTTAGTTACCGTTATCGGTCTTTTTGGTAAGTGACAATTACTACCCAAAAATTATAAAAATGAATAATTCTTATTTTAAAAATATGTTATTGTTCTTAATACTTTAATTTATTAGATTTTAAGGATTTTTTTATTAAACTTAGAGTACAAAAAAATATTTTCTTTTTTAGAGGCAGAGTTAAAAATCTGTTTCTACCAAATAAAGTTAAATTTTTAATATTTTTTATTTTTCTTAGTTCAATTATACCCCCGTGTATACAGGTGTTAAGAGGGCATTACCAGAGAAAGCCGGAAATACGTCATTTTCAAAAAAGTTTTTAGACGTATTGACTCTTTTCCACAAAAAATTTATATGGATTTCGAAAGATTGTTCTTTTATCTAGCATTCGTATGTAATAAATTTTTAGAATTTTTTTTAATAAGGTTATTCCATAGGTCGTTGGCAGATTTGTTAAATTTTCAAAAAAGTTTTTGTATTATACCACACCCATTTCAAATAATGTAATCATGCAGTAAAATAAATCAATACATTATCTAGCAGAGTTATGTATTAGAATTTTAATTTTAGTTTCAATAAAATCATTAAAAAATATGTACGTACATGTGTTTCTTCACGAAAATTGGTCCATTTGTGTATTTATTTGCGCACTTACAAACTAATATATTTCAGATTTTTTTAACATTCTTATTAAATTTAGACATTATTGAAAAATGTTAAATACTTATAATCAAAAAATAACTACAAAAAGTACACTATTTTAATAGTTTTATCATCACGCCTTTCAGCATTTTTGGATGAAGGTATAAATTAAAGCTAATTTGGATTGAAATAAATTCGATATTGAGTTATAATTTAAAAAAGCTGGTACGGAGAATAATTAATCTTTCTCATTGTAACCGCCCTGCACGATCGGAAGAACAACTTTCGACGAAATGTGGATTTTCGTCCGCTGGCTGGTTAAACGCTCTTAAGGGACGTACTTGACTTACTTTAACCAGTGATTCCTGACTTTATTTGGAGTAAAAAATGTTAATGAAATTTTGGTCTCCGGTGACATCTTTGATGTTTTTTTTTTTTTTTTTTTCTACAAAAACATAAAAAAATGGTAGTTGTTGAACAGTTGGAGGCGGGGTAAGGGGTTCGTTGGACACCCGGCTGAGTGACCAGTGACGACATGCAGAAGATTTTTTTTTTATTTGATTTTGAAGAAAAAATTAAAAAAAAAAAAAGACGTCAAAAAAAGTCACCGGAGACGAAAATTTTATTTTCATTTTTTACTCCAAATAATGTCAGGAATCACTGGTTAAAGTAAGTCAAGTACGTCCCTTAACATCCTGTATAATAAATATCAATAATGCTTAAAAAGTATATAATTAAAATAATACAGACGAGATGAAATCTCGGGCTGAGACACCGTGTATGCCATTGGGTGTGAGTACACGAAGGTCAATAACTTAGGTACGCCTCATACGTCATTCGCAAACCCAGTAATGTTATATTGTAGTGTAATATGGGTCAGTTAAAACGTATGGGTCGGTTAAGTTAAAACTAAAACTAAAGTCGATGAAGTTAAGTTAAAACTAAAGTTCGATGTTCCGAATGATCTATCAAAATTTCATTAACGGATTAATCTGCTGACGCATTTCTAAGAAAACCGTTCTAATGTTACAAGTGGAGCTTAAATATTTCTTTCCAACCATATGCTGCAAAATTCGTATTATGAGAGTAATACTAATTAAAAATTAAAGCCGGGAACTCGCATGCAGACTCACTCTCAATCTTTTTTATCAGTTTTTTGTGTTTAGAATGTAACGATCAAATTCCAGCTGTGGATTCATCTGCTGACACATTTCAAGAAAACCATTCTGTTATTCTAAGTGCATTTATAAAATTCTGTTTGCAGACAGTGCTCGTGTTTTTTTTACATGAGCTCCACACAGGAGGCCCTGAGGAAAATAATTTCCCTCAGGGCCTATGTCATCTTTTGGGATGCTGTGTGGAGGGTTTTTTTAAGGAAAGGAAGGAGAGGAGAGTTCTGGGAAGGAAAAGGGTTTAAGGGGTGGGTAGGAATCTGCGGTTCAGTATGTCCTGGTCATCCGCTTCCAAGACCTAGACAAACCTCACCCCATGAACCCGGGCACCCCTGCTAAATCATTAAACGTAGTGAATCACTTGGGGTGACCTATGGCAGAGGTGTTCGTTATTCAATAAAGGTTCCCGGGGTGGCGGTACCCATTTCCGCCTCCCAAATTGTGTTGCCAGAATCAAAGAAAGACAATTTTCATGATCTGAGTGTAGTTTTAATTCCCCGCATGCAGATTTAATTTAAACCAGTTTAGTGTTCAGCATATGACGATAAATCAAACAACAAGTTGCATCTGCCGGATCTGCCCTGATGATGGACACTGCAACGCTGTCCGAAACGTTGGCTAAAGAAGGAGGTAGCACAACGCGGTGTAACACCCCAAAACAAATAACGAAAACTATTTGCAAATTCATAAACTGAAGTCATTCTCAAGTACAGAGTGAAACTTTACTTTTGAGTTGCACATCATGTGCTGCAAATTTCTGAGAAATTGACTTTTCCATGTATAACTATTATGTAATCTTGTGGACTTTACGCAAAATCAATTAATTAAAGCCCGCCTCATGTTCTAAGGACAATTTTTTACATTCATAAATTATACGTTTCTGAGATTTTCATAATAATATTAGTCTATTCGTAATTATTTTGGGTCTAAGAAAGCGCGAAGGGGGAACTAAAAATGTTGATGTCAAGATGTGGAGGTTCCCAAACATATTTTTTAATGAATTGTTATTTCGAGAAGGCAAAAAAATAAAATATTCGCTAAGAAATAGGAAGGTGTCGCGATAAGTTCCACGTTGGTTCTTCCCAGCGTGGGTCCCGGGCGTGTCATAATCCGCCCATTGATTGGATATATAGGATGAGCAGAAAGCAGAGAGCGCGGAGGGACCACACTGTGAGGACGTGCTAACGGCGCAGCTTCGTCGCAAATATCTTCTCATCTCAAATTATAGCCGATTCATTAGGAAATAAAATTCCGCAGATTATTTATCCGATAAAGAGAAATCTGCAAAATCATTCAAAACAGCGCTAGCTTTAAGAATCGGTTAACAACAATATTGTTAGGTTGAGCTTTAAGATTAAGTTTATTGTTAGCTTTAAGAATCGGTTAACCACAGTAATTGTTAGGTTATTTGATTATATAATATGAATCAAAGAAAGAAAAGCGATAATTAAAACTGCGTTTCCTCTCTCCTACAACATGGCTCTCTCTCCTTTCTTTCTAAAAGAAAGACTCTCCACAGAACATCCCCAAAGATGAATTAGTCCTTAAAGGAAATTATTTTCCTAAAGGCTTTTTAGGATAAAAGATGATGCTCAATATTTACAGCAAATAGCAATGCGCATTATAATATGCGGAAATGTAAAGGATTCTCGGAAAAACGAACCAGCACAATGTTTATACACAATGAATATAGATAAATAGTAATAATAAATGATAGAAAATATTTTGAGTTCTCGAGCACTTTAAAATACGAGTATTATATATTTTTACGTGGTCAGATGAAAATAAGAGCTTACCAGTACTAAATTATTTTCTACTTGAAGGCCAGGGTTGAAATTTTAATTATATTTTAATTAATTTGTATTATTTCTAAGACCCGAAATGCAAAATTCAATTAATTACATAAGCTTAGAAAACAAGGTACTGCGGAGATCAATAATAATTAATCACGATAATTTTGAAAGATAGACAAAACGACTCGAGGAATAGCGGGCAAGGCGAGCGCGTCTGCTACACTCATGCGGTTCCCTTCTGGTAGTCTCTCCGATAGTGTAAACTATAATAGGGCAGGCACCAGTTAAGTACCAGAATGAGCTAATGTAGCAGTCACCCGAGCAGTTGCATGCATAAACTAGCATCCCAGCGCCAGTGTCTCTGCCGCAGGGAATAATTTGGTCAACTGAATAATATATTCACAACTCCTCCTCGGGCACTTCGTTATGTGCTACTCAGAAAGGCGAATAAAACGATTAAAGTTAAGGCAGCGCGGTACGGACACGTTGTAATACAACATATTATATTAACCTTTGTCAGCGTTTGTCGGTGAGGAATTAACGAACACAAATTCTCGACAAAATCTTTCTTAGCTCTATATTCTGCGGACACCATTCATTTAAGTTCGGTGACGCATTTTGGAAATTTTCAGAATATCTCGGATTGGTCCGGGACGCTCAGCTATGTGGGCAATCTCATCTCCACCCCTCTGAATGGGTGCGTCTCCTTTCGGGGGAGTTATTAGCAAGGAATGTTTAACCTCGGGAGAGACTGTGAATGTAAAATACATATTGCCAACTGCTGACTACGGGAATACTAATTCTTCCCGTGGGAAAAATTGTGCCATGTTTTCTACAGATTTTACTACCTCTACTTACCCTTGTCAAATCCAACGACAATTTTATTTAAATATTCGTTTTAATTCAACTTAAGGTGGGATTAGACCAAGCGAGCGTAGAGCCAGAGCTGGAACAAGAGCGTTCTTTCTTGATCTTTAGTGTAAACGGTAATTCATTTTCACCATTTGTACGAAAAAAATACCAAGAAACAAAAACGAGAACACCAAGAACCCAAATTCATGCCAATGCTCCAGGGACGTTTAGATAATTGTTGTAAATCACCTTTACTTACAATGCTTCCATGTAATGATCACTCCTCCCACCGTTCTCCCCCTCCATCGAAATCCCCCCTCCCACTATCCCCACCTAATTATTTTTTATAGAATTTTTAAGTTAGTTTTAAGTGAATGACACGCATGTGTCGAAACCGGTCGCAAAAAAAAAATTAAATTAAAATAACAAAGGTACATTGAAAATTAAAATTCTTCAAAACAAAAATCTCAAGAAATTGTTACATAGTTAATGCCCAAAAAGTAAATAAAAAACATTGTTAAAATACAAATAAAACCGTAATAATACATTGTTCCCACCCACTATTTTGTAATTGTCAAATCGGCATAAGTTTTCTCTAAGGAAGGAACGGTCGTTCTGAAACCGGTCGGCTTTAAACAAATATACAAGTGTTTCAAACGAAGTAACATTGTTTCATTTACTTAACAACAACAAAAAACGTTTAGATCAGTCAAGCGAATGCTCAGTGCTCATTCTCCAACATCAGTGGTAGTATTCTCTACACCCGGTCTTACAGTGAGAGCGATATTGTAATTTTAAGTGCTACATTTATTTTTAATTTATCGAAAAATAAAAGAAGGATAATTAATTTTTATTTTTATTTCAACGAGTTATTAATATTTATCTTTATTTTCCGTAAGTTGGATCTCACAGACACCAGAAATTTTGGTACGATTCTATCATTTGTAGACTTTTTTCATTACTTCAATCCGTAATTAGTACAAGTAGACGCGAGTTCCAAGAACACAAGAGACCGCCACAGGGAACAACCGCGTCCCAACACGTAGGGATGCTCTAGCTCTAGGCGACTGTGTGGGCGCATTTTCGGCGTTAACACACTCCGAGCACCAAAAGAATGCTCTATAACTATTTACACCATAATAATTTGCCAGAGCATTTACTCATTTAGTGTAATCCTACCTTTAAATGTACTTTAAATTCCAAGGGTGCTTGTGCTTCCTGGGAATTTGCCGCCCACTGTTCTGAGCTACAGATGTACCCCGGGGGCGGGGGCAGGGGCATGTCGCCCACGGAGTGAGACATCCAACGGGCCAGTGACTAGTATATTTAGTACATCATAAAGTCAGGCTTGGCGTAGGGTTTCTCTATTTACGTTCCAAATAAAAACGTTTTAAAAGATTGTTGAAGCAGAAGATAAATACGACTCTACGATCGAAACAAGGACTTATTTTCTTCATTATATATTTTTTTATTATAAGCCTTTGAGTTCCAACCGCCCAAAGCAAATGATTACATGGCATCTTCATTTGGGTGAATGTTAGGCTAAAGGAATTGGTAAGGTTTCATTCATTCTACCCAAATCATTGCCATATCGGCTTTCGAAATTGGGCGCAGGGTCCAGACCAGTCATGTAGTTCAAAACCAAGATGGAATTAAAATAAGAATAAAATAAAATACACTATACTTTAAATATACAATAGTTATGTAAGGCTTGGCACGATTAAGTTGATCAACGTTGATTAATTGATGGCCTATGTGGTCGAGTGGTTCCGATCCTTAGTTACGAATCCCAATTTTAAGTTCAAATTCCGGCGTGCGAAATTAAATTTTATTTTCAATATATTTATTAAAAATAATATTGAGTACATTTGCTGCATGTGCAAGAGTGGTAAATACTTCCTGTATCGCCCTGTTGAGATACCACCATTCGGCATCGAAAAGTGGCTTGAGATTACTTTAGCCGTGTTTGGTGACCAGATCTGAATAGCCAGGTACTTCCCATCTTACCCTTAGCCTTTTCCTTTCCCTCACCAACACCTTCAGCCTCTAAATTACTATAATTGAGGATGACATAGTCTCACCGGCTCCAGACCGTTGGAAACAGTTGGGACTCTTGTGCGATGCTTACACAAAAAAAAATATGAATGGAATTTTGAAAAGTCACGATGTAACTGCCTTTATGAACACGACTTATTTGTGAGTTAAACCCACGAGATATCCCTATAGTTATGTACTTTTGTCATCAATCATGATGTTAAGCGTTCGTACATTTCTTTCAATTTGGGGGAATAGGTACCCCGGGAACCGTTTATTGGATAACCAACACCTTTGCCAAAGGTCACCCCATGTTACACTCCTGCTAAGTCACCAAACGTAGCGAAACGTTTGGCGACTTAGCAGGATGCCCTTGTTCATGGGGTGAGGTTTGTCTAGGTCGGCGGATAACCTGGAAACACTGAACTCCAGATTCCTACCCCCCTCATATATTTTTCCTTCCCAGAACTTCTTGTCCTTCCCTTCCTTAAAAAGCCCCTCCACACAGCATCTCCAAAGATGACTTGGAAATTGAAAAACCCTGAAGGAAATTATTTTTCTAAAGGCCCCTTCTGTGGAGTCAATGTAAAAAATATATACACGTATATGTAATTCCTCTCCCTCTCTCTCGATGCTAAACGTAAGAATCGTGTATCCCCTTTTTATCATAAATATTATAATTACATTAAATACTAAAATTATTTATAAACATCTCAGATGGAGTGACCAGGAGATTGAAACCATTTAACAGGCAGCAATATAACAATCGAACAATTCTTATAAATAACGCTGAACAAGCACTTATATAAAATTGTATGAAACCAATCTTGGATTACTTCGGCTGCAGTTATTTAGATTTTATATAAACAGTGACCTTATGAACAAACTAGAGCAACTGCAAGTAAATGTATTCAATATATTTTGACCTTCGCAAATTCGATCACATCTCCGAATACAGCACACGATTATACTGTCCGCCAATCAAAACACGACAAACTGCATCTCTCTCCCATAAAACACTCGACAATATCATGTCGCCTGCCGGGCTGGAGGTAAGTCTAAATAAATATCTATCCGACCTTTAGTCATTTTTAATATTCAAAAAGGCAATAATCAAACGTTCCTTTTCACAATAATCCTGCAGCTCTTTCTTACGGTGACCGGCCAACTCAGAATGAAACCAACTCAAAAGCACCTCAGAAAGGTCATAAAGAGTGATGATAAAAAAAGTATTAAAAATTGGTTAAGTAGGTTACGTTAGGTTACGATTAACGGCTAATATAATTTTTTTTTATAGCTTTTATTGACTTTTCAAGGAGTTGTTGAATTGACTTGATTCTGAGTTGGCAAGGAATCCCTTCTTACATATTAAATAATGGTGAGACAAAAGATGAGATACACAATGCATGTTTGGCACGTACGGCCTCCGTGGTTGAGGGGTAGGGCTCTTGATTCGCAATCCGAAGGTCGCGGGATCGAACTCCGGCGTGCACAAATAAATTTTATTTGATTAATTTGTGTTATCCACAATAATGATTAAATCAATAAAAATAATACCTAGTATATTTGCGGCACTAGAAGATACTATCAGTGTTGCCCTGGTGTAAGATCACCGTTCAGAATTGAAACATTGCTTGAAATGGCTTTAGCCGTGTTTGATGACCAGATCTGAATAGCCATACACTTCCCCACCTTCCTCTCCCCCATATCCCTCTCTTCCCCACTACATTGAGCCTCACAAAACACTCCAATTGGGGATGCCATAGTCGTAGTGGCTTCAGACGGAAGCAGCTGAGACTCTTTTGAGGAATTCACATAAAAAAATTAATGTTTCCTAAATTACTACATTTTTCCTTCGGAGGAAAGAGACATACATGCATTGTGTGTCTCATCTTTCATCTCGTGATTATTTAATGTGTAAGAAAGAACTGCAGCATTATTGTGATACGGAACGTACGTTTATTAGCATTTTGTACCGTCGTCTCCGCCCGGTCCGTAAACATGAGAATAATAAAAGCGGTGTGAAAACTTTTTAAATTCCGGACCATTCTAAATCATTCCCACTTCCATTTATATAATAATTCGACACAATAAAACCTATTTTACCCAAAACTTCACTTGTGAATGCATCAGCTGTGAATCCGAGAGTTCTTCCATATACATAATGAACACGTATTTGCATTGTGAAGTGTTAAATAAATCAGTATAAAATTGTGCTACAACAATGTAGTAAAAGCGTCTTATTACGTGCCAAGTGAGTGGTTGTAGGTGAAGCGGTAAGTTAACTGTCAGTTTGTCTTAAGAGAACATTGTACTTCCTAATGTCCACTAATAGCTGGCATTACGTGACGGTGCACGAGACATCACGGGGCGGTAGGCCTTTTCCTGACAAGAAACAAATTAGAAGCCGTTGTTTGTAGACTACATTATACTCTATATTTTATAATATGTATCATATATTTTTCTACATAATTCTCTATACATAAACATTTTTGTACATAAAAGTTAATGGTCTTTTAAATTACAATTAACGCCCAAATAGTTTCCAACTGTCATCAAATTAATATATCATATGTATCAATTTTTTAGCTCCAAAATTTAAGCAGTCATTTACATAATCGACTGGAAATAAGGTCCAGTGCAGGAGTGCCCAACCCAAATCGTTTGGAGGGTCAAAAAATATTTCTAAGCTTAGGTGGGCTACTTTGCACTCACCCTCCACTTATTAAAATCAGGTCAGTTGATCAGGTCGATCTTCTGAGAAATGTGCAAAAAATATACTGTGAAAATAAATTTCCATTGCGAGTGTGCGCCTGGCATTTTTCAAGCAATAAATCAAAACCCCCATCGAGAGTCCGAGGTCTTATAACAAGAAAATTCTAATTTTACAAGATAAAATATAAATGTGATAAATTTATGAGAACCATTTTTTTGTATGAATACCAAAATCCAAAAACATAGAAAGCTGAAAACTTCATTTAGTTCCGCGAACAATCTTCGATTGGGAGGCAAGTTGAGCATGCCTGGCCTAGAGGTTTGTGAAAGCATAAGCATTTTTACTAACACTAAAAATAGAGCTAACGATATAAATATCCAAAAACATTTTAGGAAACTCTATCCCTTTTACTTATTCAAGAACGTAATCACAACCTTTCACAAATCACACAAATATTTATGTAAGGGTTAGTGGTTCGTGGAAAATGAGTGCTTTTCGTACGTAGTGTCATGCTCTATGCCCCAAAGTGATTTCTTTGAAGCCCTTTACAAAAATATGATTTATTATATCTGAAAGGGAGATCACCGATCACCTTCGAAGGTCGGAGCTTTGACACTCCCTCTTAGAGCCCCACAATGAGAGGAATTTCTTTAGGAACCTACTTACCGGAAATAGGTCGGGAAATGGCAGCTGCTCGGGGGTTGCATCACGTGACATTCACCCCGTAGCTGTTGTAACACACAGCCTACTTGCTTCCATAAGAAATTTTGCTGACAAATATTTCTTTCGTGACTTTTTCAAAACATTTTTTACAAATTCCAAAAACGTTTTATGTTTTTGTGCAAGGTGCACTAATAAAGGAGTAATGAATAACGGTGGTTATGGTGATCGAAGGAACTTTAATTGTACCGTCAACCCAACATGATGGTTGACGGTAGCAATTGCGAATGTATTATTAACTCTGTGATTGACGGTTCGAACTCTGTTTGTATTGTCAACTAAACTTGTTGATTGACAGTATTGAAATCAAAATTGATGACTGAAATTCAATCAAATATAAACCACATGATTTCACATGGAGCCTTTATCAGATCGGACTGTCATTAATATTAACTAGATGAGACGACAAGTCAGAGATGTTTGCATTAACCGTCATCGAAACCGATACGATATGGTAATACGCAAACAGTTTATATTAGATACCTATGCAACCAGCAAAGTGATGCATTCTTTAGTATGGTGATTTGACATTTCCTCCTGGTGTAATGCACCTGAGTAGATAGGATCAGTATGGCGACTCACACAGCCAGTAGGTACCTGGTTCGCTGAACAAGGCGGGCTTTCCTTCACCTTTGAGAGGGTAGAGTGTAGAGGGTGGCTGGCCCAGTTCCGCTGACCCGGTTGGGTCCACCCTGCTCCACCTGCCGGGTAAGCCACCCTCCTAACCTCGAGTGGAATAAAAGCAATGATCGGACTGCCATTAGTATTGTTATTGTGAATTGAAATCACTGTACTGCGATTAAAAGCGCAATCGCTGCTGCACTTACCCGAGGTTTGTAAAACATCAATTGTTACGTACAAGTTAGATATGTTGCACGATTGTGTTAAGGACAACTTTTCAATAATAAATTTGCAAGTATAAACTCCTGTTGATTTGGTAATATTTATAGTAATGCAAACACTCATGGCGTATTAAGTAATTACTTTTTTTAGAACCACTAAATAGAATTGGTTTCGCGACTTTTTATCCCCCAACAAATATCTACTAAAACCTAACCAAACCTATCCAACCTAACTAACAAAAAAAACGGACAAAAATAATACAAACATCCTGTAAAGACAATAAATTATTGTTCAAAGATACTGAAATGTAAAATAAGATTAGGTTTTAGTAGATATTTTGTTGGGGGATGTTTTGTCCGATGGATATTTTGTCGCGGGATGAAAACGCGCATTACCAATAGAAATACCTACCTTCTTTTTTCTTTTTTTACATTAGCTCCACACAATACATACAGGAGGCCCTGAGGAAAAAAATACCCTCAGTGCACATGTCATCTTTGGGGATGCTGTGTGGAGGGTCTTTTTAAAGAAAGGAAGAAGAGGACGTTCTGGGAAGGGAAAAGTTATGAGGGTTGGGAACGAATCTGGGTTTAATGTGTACAGGTTATATGCCGCCAAAACCTAACCAAGAACCCGGGGACCACTGCTGTTACCAAACGTAACAGGACTGACCTAAGGCAGGGTGTTGATTATCGTCCGGGGCGGCGGTATTCATTCCCGGCTCGCAAATACCCTATATTTTATGTGTACAACAATGTCGTAGGAAATAAAAAGATTATACAATTCTAGTTAAAATGTGGTTGAGAATTTTTTTCGTGTAGCGAAAAAACATAAAAAACCGCATAATGAATGTGGGGTTCGAAAAATAATGCAAGGTCGATGTAAACGTACCTTATAAGTGATTTTAAAAAGGGACACTTATATGGTGTAGAGGTAAAGGGCGGGTGGATGGAGAAATGAGTGTGAGAAGAATATATGACGCGTAACTAAATGTAATAAAGTGCTACAGATCCCCAGGAAGACATGGGACGATCTAGGGAGCCGAATACTGAGTCGGGTCATGTCCTCGACATGAGTGGTAGCTATAATAACAGAAGTGTAAGGTGGAAGTATTTCTCTGTTGAGTTGGATATTTTTGTCTCAAAAAGATAAATAAATGTATACTTAACAAGCTTTATTTAAAAAAAACACAGTGTTCAATTTACAGGCGGTGAAAGTGCAATCTTCAGAAAACTAAATAGACAAGAGTGGGGACGCCCGCACAATGAGGAGATCGATTATACTGTCTCATTCTCTCGCAGGCTAAATGCACAGATGTATGTGTTTGTCTCTTTTTAGTGTCGTTATTTTTTGTTTCATCGAGTTTCAAATCATAGCTGTTGTAAAGAAGTTTTCGCTTCAAAAAATGAGAATATTGTAGGGCAGGGGTCACCAATTACTTTCATTAGGGGTCCGTTTTTTAAAATAACATGACCGTCGCGGTCCGGAGGGAAAAAGCTTAACACCCCCCTTAACAATTGAAATAATATACTGTACTACTTAAATATTTGTAGATACAATATCAATGAACAAATAAAACGAATGGGTTCCGGATCATTATTTTATTACATAATAAACGTATTTTGTGAATAAAAAGAAGTACTAAGGGTTTTTTAGAACATTAATGAGAGAAATGACATTTTTGGCCTTGGACTATCCGTCCGAAGTTTGAACTTAAGTTTGTGCAGAGTATTGTCATTAAATCTTGGAGATGTTCATTGGTAAGTCTCCGGAATTTATTTTTAAGGAAGTTCATCTTGGAAAATGCTGCTTCACAAATATATGTTGACCCAAACAAAGTGAGAAGTTTCAAGGCTAATTCTTTTAATTCTGGGTATTTATTAGCACAAACAAATTTTATCCAAAACTCTTGATAAGAAACTTCCAGTTTTTGGTGTTTGAAAACTGTATTTTCTTGGAAATCGATCATTTCCATCTGGAGAGCTGCTTTATTACTCCCGAAAATATTTGCAGCTTCATTGCTCCATTCATCACCCAATTCGGATGCAGAGAGTAAATGTTAGTGAGAATGTCGTCGACATTCTCAATTTTCTTAAAATCTGTGAATCTGTTTTCAATTCCGATTTAAGATCCTTAATGAAAAAATATTTTGTATTGTTAACACAAGGTCCGCACAAAATAGGTTGGCGGTACGGATCCGGACCGCGGTCCGTCATTTGGTGACTCCTGTTGTAGGGTATGACAGACGGGGTTGGCGTTTCGCCATACACATCAATTCTTTGAATTAGTTCTTCTTCATTGTATTTTATAGTTGTGTATATGTATATCTACCTTTATATTTACTGTGTTACCATCACATTCAGTTTATTTATAATAATAAATTAATTAATATATTACAAAATAACAATAAATTACCGTTAAACTGCAACATATAATAGCAATCTACATATAATTTAAAACTTCGAATCATGATAATTAATGGTTGATTATTATTTTATCCCCATCACGTGTCAATCTAAATAAATCTAAGGGCAAATTATAATATACACATTCTGACAAATAATGATTATTCATAACCACCTGAACGTTAGCTGTGATAGAAGGAACGCTACTGTCTTTCATCCCCACGCCTCACATACCTCAATCAAATTAATTGTTGTTTAGCTTCTCAGTCTCAAGGCGAGCCATTGTTATGTTAATTCTGAAATCCAAATAAATCAGCCAGACACATAACTGCTTATTTAGATAAGGCCTGTATTAAACTGAACACCAAAACGGTCCGAATAATAATGTCGGATCAGCTGAAAATTATAAATTTTATTTATTTAAAAGTCTGTATTTTCCGAATTTGAAATGAAATGCTAAATATTAAAAATCATTGTATTTCTTGATCTCAAAAACAGTGAAAATGCAGAAACGAAACTTAAAACAGCTCTACTGCAAAATAACAAAATCGCACAACCAACATTTGTCTTCGGGACCGTCGATTTGATCTTCAAATTTTTGTCTTTTATAACTAAAAATAATATTTGGGCATCAAAAACAGCAACGTAAACATTTCATTTCATCGTTGCTGATTTTGGTAATATTCACTCCATCACAATTAATAGCCGATTCGCCGCCGGAATCACTGTTACCCCGGTTGCTTTTGAAGATTTCCTCAAAATATTTCATACATACACAATTTGGGAGGCGGGAATGGGTACCGCCGACCCGGGAACCTTTATTGGATAACCAACATCTCTGCCATAGGTCACCCCAAGTGGTTCGCTACGTTTGGTATTTTAGCAGGGGTGCCCGGGTTCATGGGGTGAGGTTTGTCTAGGTCTTGGAGGCGGATGTCCAGGACACACTAAACCCCAGATTCCTACCCATCCCTTAAACCATTTTCCTTCCCAGAACTCTCCTCTCTTTCCTTTCCCTAAAAAAAAACCCTCCACACAGCATCCCCAAAGATGACATAGGCCCTGAGGGAAATTATTTTCCTCAGGGCCTCCTGTGTGGACCTCATGTAAAAAAAATATATATATATATTTATATATACCTTTTTAATTTCTTCCTCATTCGTCAACATTTTTTTCCATCTTTCGGTTTTTGAGGAAAAAAATCCTCGGGGCTTATGTCATCTTTGGGGATGTTTTGTGGAGGGTCTTTTTAAGGAAAGAAAGTTCTGGGAAGTACAGAGGTATCAGGGGTAGGTAGGAATCTGGCGGTCAATGTGTCCAGGAGTGACGGACGTATCGATTCCTGCCACTGCGGTTAAAGGCGATGCGATGGGTCAAGAGGGTACGGCTGGAGAGATCTAAGTTAGGATTCTCCAGCCAGTCTCTCCCGATCCGACCCGCTACGCAGTAGGTCGCCAAACCTAGACAAACCTCACTACGTCACCGAACGTAGCGAACCACTTAAGGGACCCCGCCTCCCAAAATGATACAATAATAATATCTGTTTTCATACATTATGTGTTAATAATGGCATTATGGCTTCACTTTACTGGGTGCATTAATTCCTGTAATTGTGTGCTTTTCGTGTATTAAAACACCTTCTATAACTTATAAAAAACTATGATACGTGTATACTTATAAAAGTGGTGACGTGTGAAGCGATGTGTATGCGCATTGAAGAATTTATATTATTGACCTCTTTTTAAATTTGGGCGGTGAATCGGAGGAAATGTCGATGTTTGAATTAAGACAAATATTACTAAACGCATGAAGAGCACGGATAATTGGCTGCTTGAATTGGTTGCTGCATTTGTTTAGTAATTAAGCGTACGGTACAGGTACGGGGGCTCCATCGAAACCAGAGTTAAGTTAGCCTCTCAGAAACTGGGCGTACTGTGCAGGGCCCGCAGATACTTTAATAGTACCCAACTGCTAACCCTGTACAAATCGCAAGTGCGCCCCACGGTTGAATTTGGCAGCCACCTCTGGTCTGGAGCTCCAAAATACCTAAAAAAAACCCTTGACTCTGTGCAGAAACGGGCGGTCCGTTTGATAGATTCTCCCATCCTAACAGACGGACTGCAATCTTTAGAGCATAGGCGTCAGGTGGGAATGCTGTCCTTGTTCTACCGGTATTACAATGGAAGATGCTCCGAGGAACTAGCATCATTGATCCCCTCGGCTCCGGTGCATAGTCGGGAAACACGCCAAACACGCGCCCAACATTTGTACACGGTTGACATTACTCACATGAGAACGGGTCGTTTCTATGACTCGTTCTTGAGTTCAACGGCTCGGCTGTGGAACGATTTGCCGGCCTCTGTGTTTCCTCCCTCCTACAACATGGGTCTCTTCAAGACCCATGTTCACTCCTTCCTTTCCTCAAAGAGACCCTCCACACAGCATCTACAAAGATGATATAGGCCCTGAGGGAAATTATTTTCCTCAGGGCCTCCTGTGTGGTGTTAATGTAAAAAAAAAAAAAAAAAAAAAAGCGTGTGGAATAATTCTGTGCGGCCGCGGCGTGTACAGTGTACGTTAGGGTGGAACACTTTTGTATGAAAAAATTTTTTTTTTCGAATTTCGAATTGGAATACCAAGTAAAAGTTGCTTTATATAATAGTAAATAACACTCCTCAATTTGGAAGTTCTAGCTCGACAGCTTGAGCCCCCGCCATAGGCTTGAAATTTAATTTTTTAAGTTTTTATAGACGTTTTGTATTATCCACCCTATAAACAAAATAATAAGTAAATATTATATTTTATGAATTAAATGATAAAATAAAGGTAGATTTTAACCAATAAAATCATTTATTTCAAAAGTACACACAGGTTCAGAAAGTTATGTAGGTATGAATAACTTCATTTTATATGACAATAATCCATTTTCGCCTCAAACCTTGGTAGTTTTCAATTTGGGAGGCGGGAATGGGTACCGCCGCCCCGGGAACCTTTATTGGATAACCAACACCTCTGCCACAGGTCACCCCAAGTGGTTCGCTACGTTTGGTGATTTAGCAGGGGTGCCCGGGTCCATGGGGTGAGGTTTGTCTAGGTCTTGGAGGCGGATAACCTGAACACACTGAACCCCATATTCCTACCCACCCCTTAAACCCTTTTCCTTCCCCGAACTCTCCTCTCCTTCCTTTTCTTAAAAAAAAACCCTCCACACAGCATCCCCAAAGATGACATAGGCCCTGAGGGAAATTATTTTCCTCTGGGCCTCCTGTGTGGAGCTCATGTAAAAAAAAAAAAAAATGGGCTTTCGAGATGCTAATTTAGATTTTATGAATCCCTCTTGTCTTGTCTTGTCGCATACACTTCTTTTGTCACAACTTTTACAAATCTTTCCACAGCCTGGATGTGGCAAGGCAGTCTCATAAACTCCAACACTTTGTATATATTTTATTGCCAGTCAATCATGTCTACGTAAGAACGTGCATTTAATTCCCCTTTTGGCACCTCAAACATGCGCCAAACCCATTTTTTTTTAAATTGACGAGCCTTTAAAATGCGTCTTGCAGCGAGTTCTCTAATGTGCTTATGTGAATCATACTCAACAACAAGTTTTCTGGATGAGCAAAGTAAGTGTTTCGAATTATAACAGGGTCCACTATCGCTAACAACTAGTTGGACAAATATCGAGTGCCGTTAATGAGCTTTCAGAAATGATTTGAACCATCTTTGCAGGATGAATGTGTTTTGATAGCAAACCAGTCAGGAGCGTATGATTTGCTAAAGTCACAAGGTTTTGTTGTAGATTTTCCGTAGAAATATTCAAACGTAGTATACGATTAGCTCTCGTCAACCAGCGGGCATGGGATAGATTACCTGGGCTTCTCTGTAATAAATCAGGAGAGCAGGATGCGTTTATGACAGCAGTAGTAATTTCTTGTAAATATATCTGGTCTGTACTGAGATCTGTGGATATTTGTGGAGGTAGTTCACCTTCTATCTTCTCAAAGTTGTCCAACGGCAGCGTCTCGCATATCTCTAATGCTTTACCAATTTGACCTGCAAATTATTTAGGTCCTGAAGTAGGGGCATCCAAATAAGTAAACAAATGCCTCAATGGTAACACATTGGCTTGTAAGAGACAAATTATCCATTGCAATGGTCGAGATAGTCTGTTTTCCAAAAGACGAATCACGCATCTCACTTTCCCTGCATTTGTGTTTGTTCCAACACAGCCAACAACCATTAAACCCTCTAGTGATATCTTTTCAGTCGTTAAAGATCTGTTGAAAGCTCTTTCAATATTTCTTGCACTCCCCGATGTTGGAACCACATACCCAATATTAATAGAACCTGGTTCTTTTATAATCGAAATATGTTCCTCTTGTATAATCACTCTAAACCTCTTTGATCCTTTTAAAACAGTTTTAGCCTGTTAGTGCGTTGGTCTTCTAAAAACATTTGTTCCTCTTTTGGCACTTTTTTCATCAAACAAGTACAGCTTTCAAATTCATAACACTTTCGAGTGATAACTTTTTAGTGATAACTTTTTAGTAACTGTAAGACTTGTTTGTGTGTGACAATTGGAATAGAAGATTTTATCCACAATTCTTGAATTTTTGTTCCAATTATTTCGGCAATTTCCAAAAACGTAGGTTCTTTTGATGTGTTATTCCTTACTTTTAAGTCTTGTCGAACCCATTCATAGAATTCCATCACATTTTCATAGGTAGGTAGGATATTCTCTTTCAAATCTGCACTTTCACCAAATATCGGACATTTTAACGGTTGTCTTGTAGAAGTCATGTTAAATCACTTAAAAAACGTTTATCAACAAGTATATATGAATATAATTGACGCGCGACCCTTCACTTCGAGACAATTATCCTTTAAACAAAACACTGCATTTCGTAGATTGTCACGTGCCGCCCCCCGCGTCGTCCCGCACTTCACTCCTTTATCACAGCGCCAATAATGGAATATTTGATTGCAACAGCTAGTTAACTATATTAAAATACGTCATTAAATAAAATAAACCTATTTTAATAAATTCTGTACTGTTTTGTAGGCCGCGCAAATAGCCCCAAAACTGTCGTTTTTGTAAATGTTCAATGTCTTGGCGGGGGCTTTTACCGTTGTCTGATATTTTTTATATTTTTAATTGAGGCAATTGATGGCAATTGGCAACTTAATACAACTATTCCAAATAAAAATTAGAAAAAAAAAAATTTCGTTCCGCACTAGTGTACGTCTCAAGGGTATGTTTAAATTAATTAGGGAAAGAAGTTCTGTACAGTCGATGCTATTATTTAAAATTATTTTTATGTGCTACTAGGTGGTTCCCGGTATGCTATGGCATTTAAAAAATAAATTGTTTCTCCCTGCGTGTCCTTTCCTAGTCGTCCAGTTCCCCTTCCGCCTTCCCTCCCTCTCCCGCATTCCCTTCCCCTCTCGCGGTCCCACTCCGATTCCTCCACCTTCCCTCTCCCCACTCCACTCCCCCCCCCCCTTCCCCCGTCGCCGTTCCCCGTATTTGTCAATACTTTTTTGTCAACATCGTTTCCACAACAATGATTTGTTTTGCTTTTCGTCTGACGTTAGCAATAACTCGCTTTTGTCAGGAAATTTATCTGACAGTACACGTATTTATAATTTCATATCGCCAGAGCTTACCATTATATGTAGCCTATATGTTATTCTGATGTATGAGCTACATTATTGTAAGGTTTCATTCAAATCCATTTAGTTATTTTTGCATGAAAGAGTAACAAAGATACATCCATATAAACTTTCGACTTGGTAATAGTAAGATTAATGGTGGTTAATTAAATTTATTTTTTGGTTTCAAATCAGATACTAATATTTAGAAAATTATTAAATACACTCTCACACTTACGCACGGGTGAAGACGTGGGCATCATCAACGTTAGTGAGGTTCTTATAAACGTGCATTGAATTTGCTAGAGACAGATTTATTTTAATTGGACAAAAAAATGTTTACTTTCTGCTGTTATTTGTTATAAACGAGAAGTTAAGCTACTGCTAGGCCTTGCGAGCGGCTTTTGGTTCGGCTTCGCCCAGTTTGAGTGTTCGTGACCATTTTATAAATCCGATAGGAACTGGTTCCAAATATAGCCGGTTCCTCGGATCCACTGTGATGCAGTGATAGCTAGTCACCGGGACAAAGTAACCGGGTCAGGCAATGACGTCGTATGTAAATAATATGTAGCCGCGTGGTACTATTATTCACAACTGCCAGTTATAATAATAATTTTATCGACAATCTCACCATATTCGGAGAGCTACACAAAAGTACAAATGCGTAGTTCTTAGGCCTGCCAGGCGGTGCTAATTATGCACACTGTTAACGTAAGTGGCGCCATCTTTTGGCATTGCTTTAATTCGGTTCTATTACAAGATCTATAAATAGATTTGTATATAAACTGCACGTACGAAAATGTTTTGCGTAAGGCACGGCATCAGAGTTATATTCTTAACCGGATTCTTTAATTTCAACCGTACAGTCTCTAGCCTATTAATACTGTTTGATTATAATCAAATATTATATTTCTTATCGATTACAATCATTGATTCACAACCCGCGGTCCGCGAGCCAATTTTTTACGGCCTTCCAGGTTTTTCCCATTGCATTTATTTTTTATTAAAATAATTGGTTTACCCTAGAAAAAAATATATATATAGCAAAAGAAAATAAAAATTTGTGATAATAAAAAATAAGCAAATCACATTATTTTATGGAAATTTAAATCCAAGGGAAGTCTGTAGGGAAAATATCAAATCTGAAGGGAGGTTTGTAATAAAAAAATACTTTGTTGAAATGAAAAGACATGTCATGTACCTGCATCCTGCAAGCAGCAAGTATTTTATCAGTAGTACGGCAGTATCAATAGCAGTAGCAGGCGGCCCTGACCCAGAAAGGGAAGCTTCCTAAATCTTACCCCATGGCCCACCTGCCTCCTCCTTCACTGCCTCCTCCTTCACTGCCTCCTTCACCTCCTGCCAACGGCAAACACCTGTGAACCGTATTGACCCGCGCTCCCCGGACCAGCTAAAGACAAGCAACACTGACTTATCATACGGCAACTTTACTGTCGACTAAAGACTGCCGCATCCCACTGCCTGACTGCCAGCCGACCTCTTCTAATAGCCAAATATATTTTACTTCATACTCCAATACGAGCAACGTGGGAGAAATCTCTCTAAAATAATTACATCTTTAAATTTATGTAAATGGAAATAACAAAATATTTATGAATTAAAATGTAAACAAATTTTAAACAAACAATATTTTGGACAACGTTTTTTGTTTTTTAAAATTAAAAACGAATAAAATTTCACGGTACGTAAAACCGAATCAATATAGCAATACAGAGAAAATTACAAATAATATTATATTTTTGAATTATTGTTAATTTTACAAATCTATAAGGTTTTTTCAGTTGAATCAATTTTCATTTTCGCTCAAGTTTCGTCATTCTTTTTAAATTATTTTAACCCCATTATAAAAACTTTTTTTTTAAATTTTACGCAACTGATAAACAACCCTTTATTTACTCTATGTTAATGGTTGTTTAAAATTTAAAACAGGTTTATTAGTAAGTTCCTAAATTTATAACATTGGACAAACAACAATAATCTTTATATGTCGATCGTCCAGTTGATTAGTCAGACATCTCCAAATATTAAGTTTTCAGATAATGAGGAAAACGATATTCGAATATTCCCGATAAATCAAATATTATTTACATATGTCTGAGTTTTACATACTAAAAACATACCATAAAATAACACCGGGAAGCATAACGATCCCATACATCATGGGTCGGCAACCTGCGGCCCGCGAGGAGTCTTGGTGCGGCCCGCAAGTTTATCACCGCCACGCAACTTGCCTTGGATTTTTAACTGATTTGACTGCAGAACTGAATCTACTCAATATTCGTTTACAGGGAAAAAATAAATTGATATGCCATATGTATTCAGATGTTAAATCATTTGAAATTAAACTATCATTGTTTATCAAGCATATCGACGAAAGGAAACTCGATAATTTTCCAAATTGCAAGAAAGCAGTAGAAGAAGCTGGGATAAATTTTATTTGGGAAACACTAACATGAAAAGTGCATTACTACAACTTCAAACTGAGTTTGAAAACCGGTTTCCTGATTTAAAAAATAATCTCATGTAAGATGGAGATTATCGATAATCTCCCAAGCTATTTGCAAATTAACATGATAGATTTGCAAAGTGATAATATCCTTAAAATGACATCTAAGGAAAAAATAACTTGGTAGATTTCTACGGGAGTTTGCCTTCCGAAAAATAGAAAGAATTAAAAAGGTTTGCTCAGCAAATAATAACTATGTTTGGTGGTAGTACGTATATTTGTGAGCAACTTTTTCAATTCTTAATTATCGGAAAAACAAACACTGGTCTCGATTATCACATTTACATTTGGACGCAATACTACGCGTCTCCACGGGGGGAGGGGGGGTGGGGTGGCTAGAGAATTTTTGTAAGTGCGTACCGCGCAAGTTCCCACGTCAAATATTTGGCCCTTGGACCACAAAAGGTTGCCGACCCATGCCATACATTAGTATGACATTTTGAAATTTATCCAAGTAACCCAGAACACACAATTTTTATGTTTATTTCACCACGTTCAAGTAAGTTTTTCTGCATTATGATTGATTTGGTGGTGTTCATGAGTAATCTGAGTATTGCACCAGATAGACGGTACACTTTTACATCTAATTGCTTGCTCAACTCGAATTTCGATTTTTCGGAATGTCTGACTAAACAACGGGACGATCGATACGTGTCTATTTTTTGCAATTAAAATTCAACTCGAAAGGTTAAAGTAATAATAGAAACGACACACGTATAAATCTTAAAGTAGATGCGCTGACATGATAATCCAGTTGTCCAACTTCATAAGGTCATAAATACCAGAGCTTTCAAAAAAAAATAATTTGATTGCATCATTATTTTCATTATATCATTTAATACCCGGCATGCGTTGGTGTGTCACTTAATAAAGAAATCGTTTCTTCCTGCATGTCCTTTCCCATTCGTCCGTTCCGCTTCCTCCTCCCCTTCCGCCTCCCCTTCCGCCTCCCCTTCCTCTCCCGCGTTCCCTTCCCCTAATGCGTTTCCATTCCGCCTTCTCTGCCTTCCCTCTCCCCACTCCCCTCTCCCGCTTCTCCCGTCCCGAGTTCCCCTCCTCCCTCCCGTATTCCATTCATTCAGTCCCGGTACATTCAGTTTTTATTGCAATTTTTTATGCAAATTTCATTATTATTAAATATGCAAATTTCATTATTATTTATTATTAATAGAGCAATGAAGATTTTAGGATTTATTATTAGAATAACCAAACAATTTTGTAACATTGATACTTTTCGCATTTTATACATAACGCTAGTGAAAATCATTTTAGAATATAACTCTACGATTTGGGCTCCACATTACAATATCCATATTCAAGCGATTGAAAAAGTCCAGCATAGATTCCTTAGGTAAATTAATTTTAAATTAGGTATTCCAAGAGAATCCGTGGACTATGATTTGTTATTAAACTGGACTAATCTCGTAATTTTATCAGATCGCAGAAAAATCTGTGATTTTTTAATATTATATAAAATAATTCACTCGGTCCTGGATACCCCTGATTTAATAGAACTAATACGATTTCATTGCCCTGGTCGCGCTAACAATAGACTGACTCTACCGTTCTACTATAATAACACACATACTTTATCACATTATTACTCACCAATCAGTCGATTACACATTTTGGGAAATGAATATGCTAACATCGGCGACATTTATTTCTTAAAATTAAATGCACATTAAAACATGCACTCAAAAATTATTTTTCCATAATGTAACTTTATATACGCAATATGGACATGTTGAAATGAAATGATGATATTTCTCATTGTTCTTTTTGTTATTTTTTGTTGTGATACACAAAATAATTGTATGTTATTTTTAAGTTTCAGTTTTTAAGTTTTTTATTTTTTCCATAATGTAACTTTATATACGCAATATGGACATGTTGAAATGAAATGATGATATTTCTCATTGTTCTTTTTTGTTGTGATACACAAAATAATTGTATGTTATTTTTAAGTTTAAAACTACTATTATGTAATGATATTATTTTTCTTACTTTTGTACTCTATTATATGTTTATTTATAAAAGGCAGTATAGCCGTTTATGTATTTAAAATAAAATAAAATAAAATAACGCCAGTGCTTACCAGTCGATATATATCGAAACCTTCGCGGGCGTGTTCTCAACAATTCACTAAAGTTTCCACGAACAATTGGACGAACGGTTTAGCAACGCATTTTCATTACGCCAGAGCTCACTATTATATATAGAAACTATTGCGGGCATGCACACATCAAATCCCCAAAGTTTCATCGCAATCGCGTGAATGGTTTAGCAACGCATAGACATCTCATGTACTCACTCATATATCCCCAAGAAAACATATTTAGATTTTTATGTAGATATATAGATTTGGCAGCAACCGAATTCTTTCGATTCGTTGTTGACATTCAAGCGATGTTAAAATGAATTAATGTAAATATTATATAACTTAATGTCCTACTCCTATTTAATGAAATTGTCGTCGTTAAATTGAAAAAAAAAAACTTTCTCCAATCAAAAATCAACGCATCGTTGGTTCGATCCAGCCCGGAAAACGTCAAGTTAGAGAAGTTATGTTAATATCGAGCTCCTAATAAACCAACCCCTTCCTCAGTAGCCTCAGACATCCGCTCTTTCGACTCCCGACCTGACACCCGCTTAGCACGGCCGGCCGAGCAGTGTCGTAACACAATAATTGGTTTTATTACCGGCTCCGGCTCTAGATGAACTAATGCACGATATCAATATACTAATGACGGGAACAAATCCACTCGCTACTCGTTGATACATCGCGGAGAACTTGCCTTGGCCTCTCAGCCCCATATTATAGGCCAGGTCACTGCTCGTCGCGGGTGCGAGGGAGACAGCCGCAGCGACCTTGCTCCACCCGGCACCCTGATCAATGGGCCATCCACTACCTTTGACTATCAAATTTGTCAAAGGGTTCCTCAACTCTAAATTGTCACTTTATCAGGCATTATACTCGTAATATCCCCCGGTACTTTATCAACGGATGAAATGGGGTGGCTGACAAATCTTTTTGAAAATGTGTTTTAACCAGTCTAACCACAAATAAAAACCATTTATATATTTTATAATCTGTAAGAATTAATAATGGTGGCAATTAGAAGTTGGTTAAGTAATTGAAATGAACGATTGCTTTTAGGAATTATGGAATGAATAATTCAGTCTAATGTAATGTAATGTAATGTAAGCTAAGCGGTGAGCGGGAGATAATGGATGCCGGAGACATAAACCTTTCAGCCTCCCTGAACCACGCACTTTCGGGTTGAGCTTCTACCACCGCATCCACATATCTCCACGCACATCTCCACACGTATCTCCACGTATGTCTCCACACATATAATATTATCTCGTAACGGCGGCAATCCCTTGGATACAGTAGGTACCTAATTTCAATTGTGAAAAGCGGTACTTTCGGTTGTGCCTTTGAGCGCAATGTACTGTAGAACTTTTGATTTTAATTTAAGTTTTATTCGCGAAATTTGAAGTGTTATTTTGAAGAATCAAGACAAGCGATAAAGAACCTATAATGTAATATTTTTAACAAAAACTTATTTTACGAGCCATTTTGATCATTGGAACTGATGTGTCGGGAATTGACTATGTCCATATTTAGATAAGAAACTACCGATTCTGGTTCCTGCTCCTCTACCTACCTCCCGTCATAGAGTTATTATATAATATTTTCTTGCGTAGGTGCCTAAGCAATATTTAAAATCAGTGTCAATGCAATATGCAACTTAAAACCGTTCGATCAGGACATATACTTAGAGGACAGATGGAAATAAACGGAGAAAGGAGTGCAAGAGAATATACATAACGCGCAAGTGATCGGAAGAATTCGAGAAGAGACGCCTAGGAAGGTACAATAGGCCACTTGCATCACTTTTTTTTTTAGATCCGGTTTAAGCATATATTTATAGACATTCTGTATTCTTTTTATCGTATTTTTGAAACCCTCGCGATTTTTTGAAAATTTCAATTCGAAAAATCGGACCATTTTTTATAAACCGGAAAGACGGGATATAGTTTTATGGGTGCGAATAAACGATAATTACATAGCCGAAAATAATTTAAAAAAAAGAACGTTTTCCACACGAATGGCACAGGAGAATAACGAGGGATACCAAAAATATTACATCTCATAAATATTTTTTTCCTTGATCCATCTTATTGATCATAAATCATCATAATGTTCAACGTCTATATTACTAAATCCGATGTAATATACTTGTCCTTGTAAATAATAATAATAATAATAAATTAATTAATTAATAAAAATTAAGGGTAATACAAGAGAGAGTAGCATAGTTTCACATCTATTATATATGGATGATATAAAATTATTTTCAAATTCTGAATCAAATTTAGAGAAAATGATCAACCCTTCGAATAATAAGAAAATAATTTTCTGTCAACTTTTGCCTGTCAAAGTTTGCGCGCAAAATTCCTGGTTCTTCCCATGCATTTTAAATGTTCCTATTTATTAGTTTTTTTTAACGCTTTTGCAAAAATAAAAATTGTTCTAAAATTTAGATAAAATAATCTTTCCGGTATGTTTATTAGAAATCAACATTTTTGTTTATAAATATTAAAATTTTAATAATGGAAATGTATATTGGCTAATAAATGCATACCTGCGAATATTTAAATTAAAGTAATTAAAATAGAATAAACTTCCAATTTTAAATTCAGATTCCAAGGAATTAGGAATTCCACAGAGCCGAACCCTCTGATATGAAAATATCTGGAGTCGGTGAATTATCTTCCCATTTGGTCTCTGGTAGGTTGACATGTTGTTCTTGTATTGTTTTGTATTTATAATACTTATATAGTGCAATTGCATAGCGTGGATTCACTAGATGATCATTTGGGAAGTGTGTGAAAGGGTTTAGATTTTCCTGTGGGGAAAATTTAACCCGGACACTTAAATCTGGTGCGTAATAAAATGAGAATATTATAAAATTTGATTTTTTTAAATCAGCAACATCGCCATTATACCTCTGAAACACGTACAGACAGCATAAAATGTACGGGGTTCTCTTCATAACACCTGTCAAAAAGTCAAACAAAATGATAAGTTCGCAGAGAACAAACAATTAATCTAGCGAACGTCAAATGTCAAATTCAAAAATTCGCCTGAAATCAAAGTGTTGCCATATAAAAAAAATAAATGAGTATGGAATTTTACAAAATTAATAGGAACATTTTCGGAGACGGGACATTTTCATGTAGTGACGTCACGAGCCCAAATAATGAATTTGTTTACTTAAAAAAAACTGTACATTTCTAAAAAATTTTACTAACATTTTTGTAATCTTAATAAAAAAATATATCCACACGATTTTTTCCAAGTCATTATGAAATCCATTCAAGTGGCCTGATCCAATCAAATAATGTCTGATAATGCTAACAGTTTTCGTAACAGAATAATATAACATACGAGCATACATATGCATACATAAAAATTATGTTTGAATTTACTCCGTGTTCCACACTCACATAACAGGACAAAATTTGAAAATCTTCTTCTATCATCACGGTAAGCGGAAAATGTTACTTGTGTCGTGTTGTGATTTAGCCAGCCGAGGAATTGAACACACATCGCCTGGGTGAGAACCAGACGCGATGCCAATTCAGTCACTGACCGGTCTATCTCAATATGTTTCAGAGGATGTACGAATCTTTACAAAGCACGTGCCCAGTACCTAGTACCTATTGTCACACGTTTCCACTCACCCAGAATATTTAGTTGATTATTTCCCAAGTGTATAATTGAAGTTTAATGTGCCACACAGTATTGGACGTGAAGGGGCTACCTAGTATCCAGTACCCGGTACTAAGGGTCGACCGAGATCTCGGTCTCGGTCTCGGTCTCGGCATTCTCGGCTACAAATTCTACCGAGAACTCTGTCTCGGTTCTCGGCGAAAAATCGCCGAGATTCTCGGCCATAACCGAGACCGTTGTAAGTAGGTACGGTATAGGATAATGGGATTCAAATCTACCGCACGCGCTCACATTTGTCACTTGGTGTCAGTGCGTGAGAGAGCTGTCGATTGTGATTGGTCGGCTGGCAGCGAGGCGGGTTTTACTTATAACCATAATGATAATATCTAGACGCCTTCCACGTCAAAACGCAAATTATTTGCAATTCCCTCGATAGAAAAAAAATCGCAAAGTATGCTCCAAAAATTATTTTAAAAACGTTTGCTTCAGTTATTTTACAAGTTATAATTGTGAAAAAAATTCACAATGTTTCTTTAAATGATGTCGTGTTTTATTAAATATTTTCGATTTTATCGCTTTAAATATTAGCGCGCTCCTCTAACATTCCTAATTACATTTTTCTCCATCTTCTTCTTTTTGAGCGCGGATGCGGCGCCTTAAAACAAATTATTATTACATTCTTAAATATACTATATTATGCCAAAATAGCGCATTTTCATTTTTTTTCTCAATTTATCTATTCTCGGTCTCGGCTCTCGGTCTCGGCCGAGATTTTAATTTATTCTCGGTCTCGGCCGAGAACGAAAAACATGTCTCGGTCGACCCTTACCCGGTACCCAGTACCCGAGTTGTGCTGGTGGTTTTGATTGGATGAGAGGGCGGCCAGCGGGTACTAATTGTGCTGTAGAAATGAAAAATTAAAACACTTCATCACGCTTCATTCGCTCAACATTTAAGGTGGTTAGGATTGAATTAAAAATAACCAGGGTCTGTGTATTCAATTATGAAAACGGCGAATGATATCCATAGAATACGGGAATATATTATTATTACTTACATCTCACTAACCACTATTAACAATAGGCACTGACAATAGGAAAAGACTGTTGTTTTAAAATTTATTTTGTTTAATGAACTACAGAGTATTTAATGAACTACCAATGACAATTAAAAACAATAACGTTTTTACTGCTAAAGTCAAATATAATCTAAGGAAATGGTTATTAGATACTGAATATTTATATTGATGCCCCACTGAAGCCCTTGATTTCCTAATTGAAATTCACATTCTAAGGAAATTGAAAATCATTATAATATTGCATTACCTTATGTATACTAAACTATAAAAGTACTTATTGATTAGATTCATTTGATCATATTACATTCATTTATATTTGTATGTTATATAAGGCTTATACTGCTTTTCACATATTTACTATTCTGTAATTTAACCAGCTTATCTTTATTGTTAATTTATCATCAACATTGTACATATATACTCTTTACCATTATATACCATGTTATTGCAAAAAATGTTGATGATGAATGACAAACTGCATAAGTAGTTTAGCAGGTTCGAATGTTAGTAAATAAATAAAATTGAAGTAGCGTACTTACCTGAATTTCTGCCGGTTTAAGAAGTATTTGTAAAACATTGCCACTTTTGGCGAACATTCTGAAGCTGGTAATCAGTTCTGATCACTAAACTATTTAAAGAAACTTTTCAGTTCTTTAATGATCTTTCAAGAATGTGTTCAACGCAGTGTACTGTAGGTGCTCGGACATAAAAAATAGCCATTTGTTCAAATTCAAGTTCAGAGATTCCTCGATTCCTAATGTATGTTTTGTTTTCTGTTCCAGCCTGGGTCCTCGGATGGTGGATGTGCAAAACCGTCCCCTACGTGCAGGGGGTGTCCGTGGCAGCCTCCGTCTACAGTCTCATTGCGGTCTCTCTAGACAGGTGAGCTCCCCCCACTCACCCCATCCATCGTCACACCACAATCCAATACTACAATACTCGCCTTTCCTAGATCCCGTAGTTATTCAACGCTTTACTTTTATCTGCAACTCCCCGTTAATAATAACAACCACTCTAAACGCCAATGCCAAAACGGTTGTTATGGCCAATGTTTTACATGAATAGTGTAAACCTTTTAATATATTAAACTAATCTTCTAAATCTCAATTCCACGTGCGATTTTTAAGTGAAAACTAATGTAATAACTATGTAACTTGGAAGCCAGATATGTACTGCACAGGATGTTTCGTTTGATTTTTCAATTCATTTTAGAATCCAGGGAATGAGCAGATTTGGGGAGATTTCTCACAGACTTGAGGAGATTTCTCACAAAATGGCGCTATGTAATAATTTTGTAGAGTGGCTCGCAGCACCTCAGCATTCCTGAAGTTGTTTCGTCGGAGCTATATCCCGTGTCAGTTTATTTCAACGAATCAAGGAAAACGAAACCATCTCAAGCAATGTTAACATGCGAACAGCTCGGGATTTCTATTCTTGGGTTGTGATAAATCGACTGTTCTGTTAAAATTGAGACTGTAAAAGCAGTCCGTGTATTGCCAGCCAGGTAATATGCATACGTTGCCTCTAACGCAAACGCTGCGTGTCAATGAATGATATCGCTGGTGTTTTAAAACCACATACACTCCTAAGACAACACCGCCACAAACCCAAAAATCCCGGTTCTTAGCTGAAGTATTATTCTATATGGCAGTATAGTACTAGGAAACATGTTATATTGACGCCTTATACAAAATGCAACACAGCCATGTTTTACTATATGGCCTTCTTGCTAATAAAAAGTGCTTGGTTATCGACTACAAAGAAACACAGCCACAGTTTGCTTTACGGCAGAGTACTTCTCATGTCGTTTAAACCGCAGAGTGGATAGAAAACTGTTACATTCCCACATTTAAAGATGCGACGGTGTTATTGGGGCTGGTTTAGAACCTAATGTCTTTTGACATGACAAATTAACTTGCAAAACTAAAATCAACCATTCAAAAACTTAATAATATGCCCGCACTATCCAGATGCTTTGATTCAGTCAAGCTTTAATTTATGTTGAAACAAAGAAATGAAGGAATTTGATTTACCCAGAACACGACATTTGCGATTGTGGCGGTGTTGTTTTAGGAGTGCGCACACTTAAAACACTCACAAATACTCCAAAAATAAAGCAAATTTTCCGAGCCCTCATTTTATACAAAGTTACTTTACTTCTCGATCTCGTGAATGCATAATAACTACTCTTCGTTGTTACACCCTGTATTTTATTATTACATTGAGGGAGTCACGCGAAATGAGTGTTTGCTATGAAAACGAAATCACCGAAACCTTTGAAACAAATTACAAAGTAAGTGTTTTGCGCTGTGGTGGTGGCTTAGTTTACTGTTTACGTATTATACGATCTACGGTTTATTGAATAGTTACTAACATTATAAATTTTAGTATGTTGTTTAATTCATTAGATATTCTAGATAACAGTGCTTCCAATATGATTCATTTTGTGCAATGTATTAATATATATTTTCTCCTAACGTACGCTTGTTATTGTGCTTGTGCTCAGGAAATGAGTGCTCGTTAATATACACGGTTTCAAAAATTTGACTATACTTATTTTTAATATTTTCAGTCCGAGGAACGAGAACACTTTTTGATGCACTCACTGGCGTGATGCTCGTTGGAACAGAAAGCTCATTTCTGTTCTTGCGTCTAGTCTAATGTTCGACTGTTTCCATTTTTGTGAACGTACATTAATGTATTTTTTTAAATGACACTGTTAAACATCAAATACATAAAACTCCTTGAGGAGAGCGTCGCTCGGTTTCTTCATAATAATAACACGTAAAATAGATGTCCTTGCCTTAAATAAAGGGTTTATGCCCTTACCAATACAAACAAAGGTTTCAATTGAGTTATGTAGCCCATTATTTAATACATATTTTTTTATAATTTGATATTGTAATTTCATTATTATAATATTAAATGTTTCATAGAAGTTTTCAATATAATCAGAGGAAACAAAATAGGTGAACTAGAATTATTTAATTAAATTAACACCCATTCCATAGGTCACCCCGAGTAGTTCGCTACGTTTAGTGACTTAGCAGGGGTACCTGGGTTCATTGGTGTGACGTTTGTCTAGGTCTTGGCAGCTAATGCATTTGCCCACCTACTGCATGGCGGGCCGGATGATTGAGGTAAACTTAAACAAGGCCTCTCCAGCCGTATCCCCCCATCCACCTTGCACCGTTGTGGGAGGGATGGATTCATACGTCCGTCACTCGTAGACAAATTGACCCCCGGATTCCTATCCACCCTTCATACATTTGTCCTTCTCAGAATTTAATTTTCTTCTGTTCCATATAAAAGACCCTCCACACAGCTTCCCTAAAGATGACAGGCCTTAGGGCCGAACGGGGAAAACACAAAACGGCTGCTAGTATTCCTGTAGACTTTTCTGTCTGTAAAATGATAATGATTGTAATCTCGCAGGTTAATAAACAGAGGTCACCGACCTGCCTAGATCTGCTGGAGGCTATTGCAGGAGATAGGAGATAGTGGGGTCAGATAGTAGATAGTACATAGAATAGATAGAGGAAAGGCCCTCGGGGCTGGGACTGATATTATCCGCAGTGGAGCGATTCCTGGCGCGTGGATAGAGCCTTATTCTTCTCGATCGATCGAAAGGTAATCTCGAAATCAATACGTCATTAGGTATATCAAATGCTTATTTCATGATGCTGTATGAAAGTAAGAAGCCATGATTTCTGGAACGGGTTGGTGAAATTCGTTGTTTGGCTCGCGGTTTTTCCTTCTGCTTATACGCAGCATTAGATACGTAGACAGTATAATATAGGTAAGCACACAAAATACAATATCGTATTGAAAAGGGGAGAGTGGTAAAAGTACTCTCACCGAGAGCACAATTCAATCCAATAAAAGTAAATGCTGTTTCCCTCACCTTGAACCCGAACACCAAATGCATTTCTATTTCTTGTCTTGTGCCGCGTGCAGGGTGCAGGGTGCAGCGCGCACAGAGCAATGGGGAGGAATATTCGGTGAATTGGGCAAAGGAAGCTTGCGACACTGTTCCATGTTCGGAGATCATTGTCTTTTACGGTAAATACTAAAACATAATGTAGTTTGTTACTTTTCTTCCGCTTTCCGCTCCAATAATCACATATTATTGTCAGAATGCGAGCAACAAAACTAGATAGGAATAAATGTTCCAGACAGAAATTATCGGCTCGGTGGCTGATTTGGCTAATAGACTGATATTGATTATTGCCGAATATGTTCTGCTTATAATGATATAGTAGGCGATTTTCAAATATTGTCATGTTATTCGTAACCCGGGAATGTTTATCTATCTTTAAAATTAATAAAAGCGTAGGTATTTCGACCACTTTCACACCAGTCTAGGATGCGGATGCCGGATAGTGCATTATTGCATATTTTGTAGTGACCGACCGATGGTTCGGTTTCGGCAAAAAATCTAGTTTCTAGTTAAATAAAAAAACAATAATTGAAGTACGTGAAAAAATAATATTTTTTAGTATTACTTCTACAAAACAAACAAAATTTATAAAAAATAACAAAACATGTTTCTCTTCGGGTGAATTAGTTTCCATCATCCACAAAATACTCAATTAATTAGGTCCTTCCTTTAAGTGTTGATTATTGGCAAATTTTTGTTCCAAAAAGCAGTTAGTATGTTTCTTAATTTTGATTGGTTTGATGGCAGTAATATCAACAATTTTTTTTTTTACGTACTTCAATTATTGTTTTGTATTTCATTTAACAGATATAAAAAAGGATTTTGGCTTTGTAAATGCAATAAAAATTTAAATGCTCATTAATGAGATCTTCCTTTATAACGTAAGTATTGATTATTGACAAATTTTTGTCCTAAAAAGTAGTTAACATGTTTTGTAATTTTTATAAATTTTGTTTGTTTCATAAAAACTTTTTTTTCACACGCTTCAATTATTGTTTTTTTTTTAAATTTATTTAATTTAACACTTGTTAACTGTCTGAATAAGTGTAAAAATAAGCCAAATACCAGTAAACAATTGATTTTTAACATGTCTAAAAAATTTTCGGTTTCGGTTTCGGTGGAAAGTCCTGTTTCGGTCGGACACTAATATTTTGGTAATTTTTTATCATCAACGAACATTTAAAGTTTTCTACAAAAAGGCATTTTTAACTCACGGCAATGTAAAATATACAACTTTTAATGTAAAAGTGAAAATAAGTTATTACAAAATTAATAATTTATAGAAATCGCCATCTACAAGTTAGATTGATGACTCCCGTGATCGAGGGGTAAGGCTCTCGACTAGCCTCCGGAGGTCGCGAGTACATAAGTTTTATTTGTGTTATTTCACAATTTTTTCATTAAAAATAATTCATGGCTCGTTTGCAACACGTTTCATTGTGGAAAATTCTCTCACTATCGCCCTGGTGTAAGACCATCATTTAGAATCGAAACGTTGCGTTGCTTAAAATGGCTTTAGCGTTTAATGACCAGATCTGAATATCTGGGTATTTCCCCACCTACTTCTTCCCCATCTCCTTCCTCTCCCCAATACCTTCAGCCTCAAAATATACTCCAATTGGGGATGCCATAATCTCAATGGCTCCAGACGGTTGGGAGCAGTTGGAACTCATGAGCGGTATTCACACGTAAAAGAAACACTAAGTAATATAACAATAACAAGAAGTAATATAACGGAGAGTTGGCACTTGTACCAAACTAAGTTAATTCTGTTGATAAAGTATGTCTACAGAACTACAGATGTGGAACGCTCGTTTAGGGAAAAATTAATCAACGCATAAAAGAGACTCAGATTTTAGCCAATCTGACCCGTCTGCCATTTAATACTAAAAATGTTAATTATGCTGACGCTAATTATTGTAGAAATTGTTCAGTTCCCTAATAATTATTAGCACTAGGTACAATGTAACATAAATTATTATGTTTGATTTCGCCTAGTTTCTAGAAATATACTATCTGAGCAACACATAACGCAGTTAGTTTGCAGACACAAGGCGCGAAAAGCGATTTCATACGCTTAAAAAAACTAACTAACTAACCATAATGCCGTTTTTCTGCAGGGGTAGGCAGAGAGGACGGACTCCAAACAACTCGGTCTCGGTAAACACGCCTTGTCTCATTCACATTCATATATCGTCTCATATGTACATACTTTTCTATTATTCTGACCTTGACTCGGCCCGACTCAAGTATCTGATTCACATGATTGTGCCATGTCTTCCTCGGGCGTCCCCAATTTCTTCTACCATTCACATACACGTCATAATATTCTCTTTACAGCCATTTCTTCATTTATTCGCTCTACGCGCCCAAATCATCGAACCGTCTCTTTCTTAATTCTACTTATTACGCTTACAACAGCATTGCATTCTTTTCGAATCTCCACATTTCGCATACGATCGTACATGGTTTTACCACACATACGCCTCATAAATCTCATTTCTACAGTATTCTGTCTACTTTCATCCTTCCTCTGCCAGTTCCGTGCTACACTGTAATACATCCGTGTACTCCATTTTGGACTGCTAGCTTCGCTTCTTTGGACAGCGCATTTTTGTTAGCGCCAATGGCGTTAAGTCCTCTGTTAATGGGGTTACCTACATTTATCATTCTTTTAATATCTCTATCAGTCTTCACATCTCTCGTAAACATACTTGCCAAATATACAAACTCATCCACCTTCTCCAAGTATTCATCATTCAATACTATATTGCACCCTGTTAACGTACTCTCTCTTTCTTGCATTCATCAATAACTCATGCCTCATACATACTTCGTTCATCCGAGAAACAAGAGACTGTACAACTTCTGTTTATTAGAAATCAGCATCGCAACATCAGCGTTCAACGTGCAGATTACTCAATTTCGCGCCCAATCCCACCTCTTTCAATGCTTGCAATTAATTATCTATGTAGATGTAGATTAAATGACCATTCAGCAGTCTCGCTCAATACCTATTGTGATGTTAAACCACCCCGTAAAACCACCATTTGGCAAAACCACCCCGTAAAACCACCAAGACATACTCGTATAAAAGGTACCAGACGCGATTGCATGCATGAGATTTATCTAGAATAATCTGACCATTACAATAATAAATATTTGACTCGAGTATTCTGATGTCTGTACATCAGCAATATCAGCATACTGTTTAAAGTGGTTGATGAAAGAATACGAGGAATGTCTGGTTTGTATCAGGGTAACATAATATATACTGTTTATGAACCTATCTGGAATTCCTCCTCTCAAGTCTTGCATGCAAATTTCCTCCGGCCGGCGAGACCGAGGCACTGCAGACATGGGGAGGGGGGGGGGAGATTTGCCTGACGGATTTATGGCATAGTTCCATGGAAGCTTATGTTTCCCGGCAAAAGTTATGGCTGGACATTACTCACATAATTACGTCCTCAACTTTTCAATTTGCTAATTACTTATGAAAATCATAACAATACTTTGCTAATGTATATGGCATCGTTTTGTGCAGAATCACCTTTATAAAATACGCTTAACTATAGTTAGACATTCCCTAAAGGGACTTTTGATAGCTTTCGAAATGGGAATATAATTAGATCTTATTAATCTTTGAAATTTAATCATGTACAATAATACAAAGTATACATATTTGTGGTACATTTCAGAGTGAAAGATACTCTCAGTTTCTCCCTGGTGTAAGACCACCATTCGAAATTGAAATAATGCTTGAAATTACTTTAGCCGTGTTTGGTGAATAGCCAGGTACTTCCCAACCTTTCTCTTGGGATTGCAGTAGTTGCAAAATTGGGGATGCAGTAGTCTCACTGCCTCCATGCGATTGAGACCAGTTTGGACTCGTGTGCGGTAAAAAATTAAGTTTTTTCATACATGTACACTGAATACAGAATGCACAATAGAAATACCTTCATTGTAGATTTGAATTGAAACTGATGTTGCCGCTGACTTGATATCTTTTGGTTCTAACCCATTTAGCACGCGCGCTCTCTCTCTCTCTCAGATATAGTTCAGACTTAAAAAACAAACGATTCAAGAACGCACTCAAGTGCGAGAAGAAAATAAATTAACAAAGTGAGAGTGATATTTTCAATTAAACGATCTTCTATTATCGATATAGAGCCTCGATATAGAATTCAGTTGTTTTAATCGTGTTGTACCAAGGAAAATGTCGTTTTAGATTGTAGGTACTCCGATAGCTGTCATTTAATTATATCCACGACATAGGTAATACAGGATTTGCAAAAAAAAGGTGGTCTTGGAAAGCTTCCACATGGCTGCTTGTCTGTAAGTTTTACCTTAATATACACTTTGCCTTTAAAGAATAAGGAGCAGAATTATACATTATACATTTATAGAAAAGTGTTCCATCAGTCTTACAATACATACCAACTTCAAAATGTCAAACCCATAGAAAATATGTGCAAAAGACTAAAATACTTGTTAGGGAAATATTAATATCTTTAAGGAAAATTGTTAAACAAAATTATAAAATGTAAATTTTACTGTACCTGTAACACATTTGCGGGAACACGTTATCAAGTTTAGTTTCTAGAACTCCGTTTCAATTTTTTTTAATAAATTCAATAGTATTATTATTCAATTTATCAACTGTTTCGCCTTTTGAAGGTAGTTTCATTATGCCTCCATAAAGCTAAATAGCCAACACGCATAATAATAATTACACAGCAGAACTTATTTATAAATTTTTTAAATGTTTTTATAAATTGAATAATGATAATATTATTGAGTATATAAAAGAAAAATTAAAATAACATAACATAAAACAATTACATTTAGGTTTCGAAGTGAACAATCGTGGACTAACTCTATTTAACTGTAATTATTGTAGACAATATTAGCGACTCTCAATCTAAATGTGAAACAGAAAAATCAGAAAAAGATACGGCCGCATCTAAGAAGATCTTTCAGGGCGTATCTATTTCTATTTTTTTTCATATTTTAGATTGAGAGTCGCTAACATTGTCTTCTTTAATTAAATTTCACAATTTGAGGTTTTACTGATTAAGTTAAAATTAAAATCGCTACTAAGGTTATAATTAAATTCTTAAATTGTTAAAGGAAATTTATCGGATTTCGTTCAATTTTACCAAGTTATTTCAGTGACAAAGCTCGTACGTTCAAGAGGAGGCGCTTACACAAAAAATTATAACATTATTATACCTTCAAATAATCAGGTCAAAATTTAGGCGGCCCAGTCAGTCGTGCCGATTTCACGTCACTTTAATTTATGTACAATTAATGGAAATGTTAAGTTAAATCCCGCGACATGATTGCAAGAATGCAAAAAATCGATTTATTATCGATCGCTGACGTACATAATGATAATGACATAATGTTAAGTAAAGAATAATCGGGCTTATTCTGCTTGCACTTATTCGTTTAATGTGTTGTCGATTTAAAAAAGTTGTTCGCATTTATTCATGAGTCCCACATCTCTCAATAACTAGTTTAGTGCCCGCCGCAGTCTGACCGCTGGCGCTGGCGTTGGTTCTGCAACTGGTTCTGTAAATATAATTTATTTGTTCACTTTTGAGACAGCCATTACTTACATTGTCTGTCTTCCTTGTATAAGATATACCTACAAGGAAGAAATACCGACATTATTGAAACAGAAAAACAATAAATAATTCTTCTTCCTTTCTCTTCTTTATCCCATTTAGCTGCTTGAATGGGGAAAATGGATCGGCCATGAAAGTTAAGCATTTGACGAACGTTTCAATTTTATGTAAATAATATTTTCCTGGCACACAACCAAGAACGCTTGGACAATAAAGTTTGTTACAAAAAGATTGACCAAATTCTTTCAGAAAATGCGGACGTAACCTCACTGCAGACAATCGCTGCTTTGTGTAATTGTTATTGCTACGAAAAAATCGTGTTTTTTCGTATCTTCTTCTGAATAATATCATTCATTATCACGATTTTCATAAAAAAATAAATCTTTACTGATTGAGCATTGATTTTCATTAATTTAATATTCATATATGATTATAGATTTTCACGGCTAAACGTAATTTCGTTATTATTTTTAGTGTTGTTTTTGATGCGTGACACATCTGCCCTGATGATGGACACCGTAACGCTCTCCGAAACGTTGGCTAAAGAAGGTGGCAGCGTAACACGGCGTAATATAAAGAAAAGAAAACGATAAATTAAAAATACCATTATAGTTGTGATAAAATTTTTCGGAAAACCAAATTACGAGCATATAGGTATTTATTAAAGCAATTTAAATTTGAATAAGTGAAAATATTCTCAAATTGTGAAGTAGTCAAAATCGTAAACTTTTATTTTAAAGTAGCTGAACCCGACCACGCTTCGCTGTGGCTCTGTCTGATTTTAATTATTAGAGGAGTTAAAAAAAATTGTCTAGCAACTGTGCATTTTCCAAGAAGACACATTGCTTAATTGAATATCTGCTGTGACTATGCTTTAATTTAGAATATAAGGAAAAAAAAAACAAAGCATTTCAGAAGTTGGTTATCTTTATTTTCACGTACCATAATTCGATAGGAATAATAATTCATTCAACTAACTTTTTTGTCTGTGTATTCACCTTTCACTGTATTTATCATTTTGTTATTGAAATGATAACCATCTTGACCGCTCGGAAACAGAATTGGATATTGCAGTGGGTCGTAGTACCTATGAGTGTCATCAATTCTTTTTAGTTGATCATTTCTGCGTTGCAAAACGATATCGCCAGGATGAAATTCTTCTCCAACCATGAAAATTCCCACCTCATTAATTTTTGGCGCATCATATCGTCTGACATGCTCACTTGCTGGTGTTCGATCAGCACTAATGATAATTTTATTGCTTTCTGATGGCATGAGATCAATTGTATTTTTGAACATACGAATTAAATTATTGTTATCATGTAACATTTTTTGCAACGACTCAACAATATGCCTTTTGACTTTAGTAGAGATTTGACAGCGTGCATTCAACTGATCATTTTGATCTCCCATGAAATATATTTGTAGAAATTTTTGTTGATTGCTGTGAAAAGGAAACAAAGAGCCAGCTGTATGGTAAATTTGTCCCTGAATTTTAAACGTCGATATAAAATTTTCGTTATAACGTTAGCGCCAAATGAAGTCATCTGAAAACATGAATTGTATTTTCTAATATTTTTGAGGAAATGTTTTGAATCATCGGAAATTCCTTGCAACAAATTTATGAGTGGTGCTATTGGCTGATCAATTTCAGGTAGCTTCACTTTGCCGCTCGCACAACACATTCCTTGAGTTTCTTCTTTAAATCTCATCGCTTTGCAGTGTGGACAAACTTTATCCATTTTACCGATTTGAACAAATTTACATGAGGTATTTGATTGAATATCTGGTTCGTTTGAAAAAGCAATTCGAAGGTACGAAGTATGGTTATTCAAAAGTTGCACTTGCATTCGTCTTCGGCGTTGATCTATTTCTTCTTGACGTTGTTGAGATGAATGTACTGCTCGTCTTCTTCGCGCTTCTACTCGTAAGCTTTTAAGTCTTTCTTCCCGACGATTTGCCAGTTCTTCTGCTCGCCTCTGAATAATTCTAACTCGAACTTGTTCATTATCGTCTAAACGTTCTTGATCAGTGCGGTTTGATGTTCTCTGACGATCTGCGTTTGCGTGTTGAGTACGACAGTCTATGTTTGAACGTAAGCGAGGCATCCCACGAATGGTGATCAACTTTGAAAAAACTTTCACATCAATCAACTGATCACAGTTACACTTTTTTGACCCTTTTAAAATTTGTCATATATAATTCGATTTGTTAATCTGATTTTTTGTAGGTTTTGCAAAGTTACGAACTGACATTCAGTACAATTATGAGTAAATTTAAAACGCACAGAGAAAACAAAAGAGTGAAAATAGTAATATAATTTGTTAATTTTTTTTTTATTATTTATTTGGCTTTCACCCATTAAGGGTGATCTTGGCCATTTATTAAAGTAAGTTACATATTTTTAAAATTATTTATATCCAGTTTTTTTTTTTTTTTTTTTTAAATACTTAGTTACATTATCAATTTTTAAAAATTATTTACGTTTTCAGTAATTTTTAAATTAGTTACATTATCAGTTTTTTAAATTAGTTACATTTTCAGAATTTTTAAAATTAGTTACATTTTCAGTTTTTTACATGGAATAGATAAATTATGTTAGCAAATATAGACAATGGGCCAATATGAATAATGAGACAATGATTATACTAGTTGTACTAACATACAGAGTTGGTAATAATAGGAATTACAAAATTGTAGGAAGATGTACAGGTTCCCAAAAATAGGAAAGTGTACAACTGTACATACAGAGTTAACACACAGAGTTGGTATTAGTAGAAATTACAAAATTGAAGAGTAGGAAGATGTACAGGTTCCTAAAAATAGGAATCTGTAGATCTTCCATACTTCCATCTTCATAAAGAGTAACATACAGAGTAACACACAGAGTTGGTATTAATAGTCATTAAAAAATTTAGAGTAGGAAGATGTGCAGGTTCCCAAAAAAAGGAACCTGTACAACTGTACATAATAACACTGCAAGAATCAATTGTATACACATGGAAGAGAAAGAAATGTGATTGATGCTTAAATGTTGAGGCCATTTTTGTACATAAATTTTGCTAACAAACAGTGAATTTCAGGAGAGTTGAGACTAAGAAGGCAGGGTACACTTGTAGGAAATTCAATTTTAAGTTTTAACAATTCAGGTATAAAGTTTGGAAATTGGTCATTGATAGGACACTCAAAAAAATTATGGTCTAAAGTATCCTCTGAACCACAATCACAATAAGGCGAATTGACTATGTGGAATCTGGCGAGATGGCTAAGACAACAAGTATGACCTAAACGCATTCGAATAATAGAAGAGATGTATTTTTTAGGCATGGAAGTGTATTTGTGAAACCAGGGCTTGACAGGAATAGAAGGTTGAATTAAAGAGTACTGGTGACCTTTTAACAGAGAGGATGCTTTCCATTCAGAGGACCATCGGCGTTGTAACTTATTTTTTAAAATAGGAAAATAGTCTCTAACGGGAATAGGAATATTACTTAATGGACCATGAACAATGGATTCCTTAGCAATAGAATCAGCCCTTTCATTTCCAACAATACCAAGGTGTCCTGGGATCCAGGCCAAGACCACTGACACGTGAGCCAGCGATAAGGAATGCAGGAGGTCTCTGATAGAGCTGGTAAGAGAGTCGCTGTTAGAATTGAGAGGGGATGCGCTTATTTTTTGTAATGAGCTAAGTGAGTCTGAAAGGATGAGGGCATTTCTAATGTTGAGAGATTTGACGAGACGTAAAGCTTCTATGATTGCTATGCATTTAGCAGAGGAAATGGAACACTCTTTGGGAAGTCTGTGTGGGAAACACAATTTCCTGTGAGGTACATAGACACTGGCCCCACAATGGGAGTCCGAACTGAGTTTGGAACCATCTGTGAAAATTTTTATATAATTTGGCCAGTTATTTTCAATAATTCTGTTGAATTCTGCATTATTGGATTGAACTGAGTTTTTAATATTTTTTTTACATATTTCTATAAATTGGTGCACCTTTGGATAGAAAGTAAGACTTTCATAGGGATAAGAGTATAAGGGGAGAGATTCATTGCGATAGGAATTTATGGAAACATCCAGGAAAGTGTTGAAGCAATCATAGAGAAGGGGAGGAGAATGTTTTTTCCAAAAAGGATTCAAATTAACCTCATACTTTAATGATTGAAGTTTAGGAATCAAGGGATGAGAAGTTATAGAGCATGTTTTGAAAATATATTTTTCTGCTAGGCATCGCCTTCTTATATTTAAGGGAGGTTCGCAGCATTCAACTTGCATTGTGTTGATTGGGGAAGATTTCATGGCTCCTAAGATAAGGCGAAGAGATTTTGACTGAATTTTATCTAATTTATGCGAATTTGAAGTAGACATTGGATCAAACAGACAAGATCCGTAATCAAGATGGCTTCGGATGAGAGCATTGTACAGAAGTTTTAAAGATGATGGGTGAGATCCCCACCACACTCCGGACAGAAATCTAAGGGGATTGATGTTGCTTTCGCATTTCATGATGACATGATTTATGTGAGAATTCCAAGTAAGCTTTGAGTCTAAAAAGATTCCCAGGAACTTAACTTCTTTAGAGATAGGGATGATTTCATCGCCAAATTTCACCAGAATTTCTGGGAGCTTTCGACGACGAGTGAAGATGACAACTTTGCTTTTGGAGGGGGAAAGTTCTAGGCCGTTAATATTTAACCACGCCAAGAGTTTTCTAAGAGCATTGTTGATTGCTGATGCTGCGATAAAAATATTACGGGATATTTTGTAGAAAGTCAAGTCATCAGCATATTGGAGTATGTTGCACAAGAATTGAATAGATTTTTCTAAATCATATTTATAAATATTGTACAGGAGAGGGCTTAAGACTGACCCTTGCGGGAGACCTTTGAATATGTGTCTAATGTGGGGAGGGGATTCAGACCCATCTACAAAAATAGATCTCTGGGAGAGCAAATTGACAATGAATTTTACCAATTTGGGCGGAATACCTATTGCCAGTAACTTTTCTTTCAGGATGGGGATATGAACATTGTCATATGCTCCACAGATGTCTAAAAACACTGCAATGCAATATTCATTTTTAGATAATGCTAATTTGATATCTGTAACAAGAGAGGAAAGGTTGTCAAGGGTACTTTTACCCTTTCTAAATCCAAACTGGGAAGGGGAAAGAATTTGATTTTTTTCTACGAACCAGTCCAATCTATTCTTAATCATTCTTTCAGATACTTTGCAAAGAGTAGAAGAGAGGGCGATAGGTCTGTAGCTCGAACCTATACTGGGATCTTTGCCACTTTTGCAAATGGGAATTATATTTTGAATTTTCCAGTCTGGGGGGATAATACCAGAATCCAAAAAGACATTGATGAGAGAGAGAAAGTAGGAAAGAGAATTGTCATCAGAATGACGGATGAACATATTCAGGATTTCATCCTTGCCCGGAGCTGAGTCATTGAGGTTTTCGGTGGCTCTTTTTAACTCATCAAAGGAAAACGGAGCATCTAACCATGAAGAAGATTTTAAAGTGAAAGCCAAAGAAGGAAGTTCATCAAAATTAGGGACATAAGGGGGAGCTATTTTATTAATAAAGTCATCAATCCAAATAGCAGAATTACGATATGGCTTTGGCAGGGAAAAGAAGGATCTAAACCTGCGAATCATAGACCAAACCTCCCCCGCTGGAGTAGCAGGGGATATATTGGAGCAGAAATTACGCCAGCTGTTTTTTTTTTGAAACGGAATGTGCGTTTAGCACCAGCTTGGGCATTCTTGGCTAAGATGTAATTATCCATAGTCATCTGTTGGCAGTATGTCTTATTGGCTGCTTTCCTCTCCTTCAGCACTCTAAGGCATTCCTCATCCCACCAAGGGGGAGGGCGAGCCTTCGAGCCTACAGGGGAAGATTTGGGGATAGACTTGTCAGCCGATTTTAGAATGGAATCAGTCCAAGATTTATAAGAGGAGGTGCAATTATCAGAAGAAGGGGGAGGCAGGGAGAGGGAAAGATCCTGGATAGAGTCTCTGAAACGGGACCAATCGGCTTTTTTGTGATAAATTTGGGCTTACTTTTAAAGTGATCCAACCGTTGAGCCAAATTCAAAATAATGGGAAAGTGGTCACTGCCGCAGGGGTCTGAAGTAATTCGCCAGGAGATTAGTGGATAGATACTCGGGGAACAGAGGGATATGTCCACCGCACTAGGATTCTGTCCAGGGAGACTAAACCTTGTTGAGGATCCGTCATTTAGGAGACAGATATTCAAGGAGTCCAAAAGGACAATTAATTTGATACCTGAGGGATCCGAGGAAGAAGAACCCCAGCGTGGGGAGTGGGCATTAAAATCACCCAAAATGACCAAGGGAGAAGAAATTTTGCTAAGCATGTGAACCCACAGTGGAAGGTCAAATGGGGTAGAAGGAGGAATATAGAGAGATACAAATGTAATATTAGAGACAGTGGCTGCCACTAATTGGAAGGATGAATTTGGGGGTTTAATGTAAATAGGGGAGAAGGGGAGAGAGTTTTTGATGAAAAGGGCTGCACCACCCTTCCCATCAATGCGGTCGTCCCGCAGACATTGATAGCCACTCACCTTGAAAAGTTGAGATGGCTTGAACCAAGTCTCAGAGACGGCAGCAATCGATATGGAGTGTAAATGTAGAAGTCGGAAGAGGTCATCCTTATTGGAGGTGGCGCTTCTACAATTCCACTGCAGAATTGCTGCTGTTGGGGAAGCCATTGGGAAGAAGAGAATACAAAGAGAAGAGTAACGAGGCAGCGATGGACGGTAGAGAATTATTATTGTTAATAACTGAGATAAGTAGCATGAGAAGAGTTTGAATGAAAGAAGAATTGTCATTAGAAGTATTGTTGTTTATGGAATTTGCATTTAGATCAGGATTGAAAGCACTGCTGTTAGTTGAATTGGAGTTAGAAAAGACGGATTTTTGAGGAAATAGAGAGCTGTTGTTACCATTTGGGAACAAGAGCTGGGAGTTATGACCAAATTGATCATATCCAGGAATTTTAATTGTACGAGAAGCTTGTTTTGTCATTACAGTCTTCTTGTAAGACAAGTTTGAAGGAGCACTAATTTGGGGTTGAGAGGCAACTTCAGCAAAAGATTTTTTAGAAGGAGCTATTAATTTGGAGGCATAGAAGTAAGAAACGCTATTGGAGGCCATATAACTTTTTATGTTTTTTTGGCGAGAAAGTTCGGGGCAGGATGGATGAGTGGCTGTGTGCGAGCCTGAACAATTGACGCAAGTGGGGGAATTGGAAGGGGAGGAGCATTGGTCTGCTACATGATTTTCTGCGCATTTAAAGCAGCGGGGAGAGGAGCGGCACGATTGTTTTAAATGGCCAAACCGACAACAATTGAAACATTGGATTGTCGGGTATGAATAAATTTCCACCGGGAGAGAGTTGTGGAATAAATAAACGTGAGAGGGAAGGGACTGTCCTTCAAATGTCAGAACTGCAGTTTGAGAGGGTTTCCAAACTACAGACTCAGACGATCTATCCTTGAAATTAAGACGCCTAGTCTTAATAACTTTTCCTGAAGATGCTGGAATAATGAGTTCCGAGATAAGCTCTTCTTCAGATAGGTCTACAGGAATACCTCTAACGAGACCCAAGCGAGAGATATTGAAAGAAGGGATATAGGCTTTTAATTTTTTTGCAGAGAGGGAGTCGATGGAATTTATGAATTTATTGGCATTCAACGCGGATGTGAACTCAACACAAATGCGAAATCTGCCCTCTGATCGGATACCGCCTGGGGAAATGCCAAGTGGTTTTTTTCCAATGAATTTACCAAATTCAAGGGGATGTAAAGAGTGGCCAGGAGAGTTGTTTTGAACATAAACTACGGTGGGAGCTTTTGCTGAAGTCGGATACAAAGAGAGAGGAGAAGCTACAGGAACTGAGACCTGAGACGAATCAGTTTTTGGAAGGTCGCAAACTTTCCTCTTTTTGGAGTAGAAGATGGAACTTTAAGATCTGCTATCTCTACCTCACTACCAATGTCAAAATTTGAAGGATCAGGGGAGGCGGGATCAGGGGGTTTCTTCCCCATGGCAAAGGCCATTGGGGCAAAAGGATATACTTAAAACAAAAATAAAATAACATTTACTGGACTTGGTCAGCAATAAACGAACTCAAAGAGGACAAAAAAACTAAAAATATAGCTGACTAAATGCCAAAAATTCGATTTTTCGTATTAAAACGAAAAAAACCCAACAGTGTTTTTCAACTGTCAAAATTCGAATCGATCACAAAACTTCTAAACGGCAAAATCTATAATTTGTTAGATATAATTCTACTTTTAAATCCGATTAAATTCTTTTAATTCCTAATTGTAGGTATCATAAATTTTTGTAACTTTTAATAAAACGGCAACACTGTCTAGAACTGTCATTCCGTTGTTTACTATGACAAATTGTGAGTCAATTTAAAACGCATAAAATTATCCTTTTCCTTTTGAACTTCCAATTAAAAATTATGTATAAAAGCTCTTCTGCTAAAATGCAATGTTCTGTAAAAATTTTGAGCCAATCCATCGATTACTTTCCGAGATTAGCGAACGCAAATATACGGAACCTAAATTTTTATATATATAGATGGGCCAATGTTACTTTACCAATGGATTGGAATACATACCTAAGACTGCCTGTAAATTTTGTCAAGAGGCCAATGATTTGGTAAGTTTCGATTTTAAGTTACAATTTTAAGTTATTCTTAAATAAACTTTCATTACAGTTATAGGAATAATTGTTTGATTGTTATTATTGTAAACAGTTCACGCTCTTCAAACCACACATGCTTCGACTAATGCACGTGACCAGGAACAGGTAATACCTCCCAATGCCGGAACTAGAATTAATACTATTTACTCATGTACGAATTAAACCAAACAAAGTTGGCATTCATTCTACGTGATGAGGGAGAGAACGAAGAACAAACCCTCCCCGAGCCTGAGCCTGACCTTGCTTGTAGCTAAACTTGTTTGTGCGAAAGTCCTACCCCCAAAATTAAGGCAGGCCCTTAAACAATAATAATGGTTCAATATAAAAGTTTAACTTTTCCTTCCCTTCCTTTGTGGATTAAAATGCCGGAGCTGTATATTTACATGAGTACCAATGTCCGGGTTAAATTTTCCCCAAAAAAAAAAAAAAAAAAAAAAAAAAAAAAAAAAAAAAAAAAAAAAAAAAAAAAAAAAAAAAAAAAAAAAAAAAAGGAAAAACTAAACCCTTTCACACACTTCCCCAAATGATCATCTAGTCAACCCACGCTATATAAGTATTATAAATACAAAACAATACAAGAACAACATGTCAACCTACTAGAGACCAAATGGGAATATAATTCACCGACTCCAGATATTTTCATATCAGAGGGTTCGGCTCTGTGGCATTTCTAATTGAACCTATAAATCCTACCGATCGCTCAATATAAATATTTAAAAAATCCTTTGTAATCCTACATGTATTTAAAATGACTGATTTTTGCATTTTTATATACAAATTCTTTGACAAATCTAATATGCTTAAATTTTGAATCAGATTCCTAGGTATTATGCCAGTGGCCGAAATAACAAATGGCAATATTTTTATAGTCCGAGAATGCCAAATTCTTTTAATCTCATTTCCTAAATCTGTGTATTATCTTATTATTATTATTAATTAATTAATTAATCTGTGTATTATCTTATTATTATTATTATTAGAATTTAATAATCAGTTCATTGAATACCAACGTTTTTACTGAGTACTTAGAACGCGTTTTTTTTTGTTTAAAATAATAATTTCTGACCGTTAATGATTTTTTTTACATTATCCCTTTAGAAATTTGGCGTATTTTTCAGATGGCCAAATATTTCCGCTGTACATTAAAATGCAAATAAATGAAATATTTCTGAACGTATCTCTAAACTAAGAAATATTTTTAAAAGGTGATGAAATTTTATAAATCAAAATCTCTCTCTCTAGTTTCAATCGTGGGATTGGTTTGCAGCAATTTCATCTATACGTTTCTTCCACTCTTCCCTGTCTTGTGCGGCTCTTTTGAAGTGTGCATATGATGAGCAGCGCACGTCCACCAGCAGGTCCTCAAGGTACTCTCGACGTGGGCGTCCCCTAGCGTTTGTCCCCTCGGTCATGCCCTTCATTATGGCATGCAAGAGGCCTTCTTGTCTTATTACATGGCCGATCCATCTTGTGCGCCTTTCGGACAAGGTCCTGAGCAGGTGCCTTCCTCCTTCGATTCTTTGGAGAACCTCCTCATTTGTGATGAGGTCTCTCCAGGAAATTCCTAATAGTCTTCTATAGGACCACATCTCAAAAGCCTCTAGTCTCCGTTTATCTCTTTCGGATAGGCACCATGTTTCGCAGCCGTACATCAAGATACTCCATACATATTTCTTGATGAGGAGTATTCTCAGTTTTAGGTCTATATTATTCGATTCTATTATTTTCGACCTTTTATTGAATGCAAGCCTAGCCTGGTGTATACGGCTGTCGACCTCGCTCTTAGACCGACCGTCCCATGTTATTTTGCTCCCGAGGTAGACAAACTTCTTAGTGTTCTTTAGTGAAACTCCTGACATCTCTACTCTCATCTGATGTTGCGTTCAGCCTACAGTCAGCAGCTTTGTTTTGTCTTTATTTATCTTCATGTTGTAATTGTTTTGAAGAATGCTTTGCATGATTGTTAAGGTCTCTTGCAGTTTTTCTTCGCTTTTAGCAACCATAGCAATATCGTCAGCAAACCTTACCATATCCACCTTTTGCCCGTGTGTCTTTACACCTTTTCTGTGACTCATTCTCTCTCTCTCAAGTCATCAATCGCACTTTGTATATAATCGTTAAAAAGAACAGGTGACAGAGAGCATCCCTGTCTCACCTCTTGTCTTATACAGGCTTCTTTTGCATCATTGTCACATCTAATTATAGCGGTCTCATTCTTGTATAGCGCTTGGATTATTCGTCTATCTCTATATTTGATGTCAATTCTCTTCAGAATCTCGAAGAGTCTTTTCCATTCAACTTTGTCGAAAGCCTTCTCCAGGTCTATGAATGCGATGAATGTGTTTTGGTTTCTTTTTATTCCTTTTCAAGTAGTATTCGTAGCGACAATATTGCTTCTCTGGTTCCTACACCTCTTCTAAAGCCAAACTGGTCTCCGGAAAGGATGTTCTCTACTTTTGGTTCGATTCTTTTTAGAATGATATTAGTCAAGATTTTTGAGGCATGAGATATTAGGCTAAGAGTTCTGTGTTGTTCACATTTCGTCGTTCACATGCCCGCCTTCTTTGGTAATGCGACAATTAGGCATTTCTCGAAATCCTCTGGTATCTTTCCAGTCTTATACATTGTCTGTATCATTTTAAACAGGGCATCTATAGTTCTATAGTTCCTTTTCCTGCTGGCTTAATTAGTTCGGCCGGAACGTCATCGATTCCGGGTGCTTTCCCGTTTTTGAGAATTGAATCAAAATAATCATCCTATGATTTTTTAGACATAAAAATTTTGCATGCAAACATATTCGACCTCCGTAGTCCAGTGGATAAGACTCTTGACTCACAGTCCGGAGGTCGCGGGTTCAAACCCGGCATGCGCAAATAAATTTTATTTGATTAATTTGTGTTATTTCACAATTAATTAATTTAAAATAATATATAGTATATTTGCGGCTTGTTCCAGAGTGGAAGATACTATCAGTATCGCCCTGGTGTAAGACCACCATTCAGAATTTAAACATTACTTGAAAATGGCTTTAGCCGTGTTTGGTGACCAGATCTGAATAGCCAGGTACTTCCCAACCTTCCTCTTCCCCACCTCCTTCCCATCCCCACTACCTTCAGCCTCACAACATACCCCAATTGGGGATGCCATAGTCTCACTGGCTCCAGACGGGAGCAGTTGAGATTCTTGTGCGGTTATTCACTGTAAAAAAAAAAAATATATATATATATAAAATGGCACACCTTACTTTTTTCTAATTAAAATTACTAGATTTATTAAATTATTATTAGATAACTAAAAATAATAAAAACACAAACATATTTTATTAGATTTAGTTTTTATTATAATGAATTATAAACCTTATTACCACCTCACTTTTTATCTTTTTTTTATGAAAATAATTAATAAAAATTTCTCATAGTTTCATTTTTTTCCAAATTGCGATTCAAACCTTTTTTTCATAAAAGTGAACATCTTACTTTTTTGGTGGTTATTTTTTTTGTTTGACTATAAGCGTGATGTTTTGCCTTTCTTTCCATTACAACATATTTCTCACTCTGAGAGTAAGGGGTTACGGCGATTTATATGAGACATTTGTGAGCTGGAACAAATATGGTATCCTGCCATTCAACGGGTTATCTCCAAACAGGAGGCCCTGAGGAAAAGAATTTCTCTCAGTAATGTCATCTTTAGGAGTACTGTAAGGAAAGATATGAGATAAAGTTCTGGGAAAGAAAAAGGTGTGAAGCGTGGATAGAAAACTGAGGTCAGTGTATCTAGAAGTGATATATGAATCCACTCCTCCCGCCGTGATGCAAGGCGTTCGGATCGAGAGAGTCTGGCTAGAGAGCTCAAAACATCTCCTTAAACCAGTCTCTCCAGATCCGGCCTGCCGTGCAGTAAGTAAGCAGAGATATCCGCCGCCTAGACCTAGGCAAACCTTACCCCATGAACCTGGTCATCTCTGTTAGGTCAAAAAACGTACCGAACCACCAGAGGGTGACCTAGGAACTTAATGGTTATCCAGTGAATGGTACCAACAGTGATCAACATATTTTATTTTTTACGAAGCACCAAAAATATGCATTAGTAGAACACAATCAGCGTTAAATTTAGGTCAGGTTAGGGTAAGTTATGTTGCTTAGTTAATATTAATTTCACAACTACCTATTATTAACTCACTTGTGCGCAATAATAATACCCACTTGTGGTATTAAACAGAAGCTCATACCCATACCCACATTGCATAAGGATGTCTAGTGTCTAGTGTCAGGGGCTCAATTCTGCAAGCGAGGCCGCTCAAAATTGCCTTCGAAATAATGTACAATTGTCGACTTTGTTATTCTCGAGTCTCGTCGAAGGTAGACGCCAAACGTCAAAAGTCAATCCACTCGAACAACCAGTGGGTCGAACCAGTTGACTACGACAAAACTGTCAAAATCTAGTACATTGTGTTCGAACCCGGCGAGCCCAAAACCACCATCCAGAACTGAAACGGTGCTTAAAATGGCTTTAGCAGTATTTGGTCACCAGATCTGAATAGCCAGGTACGTCCCCACCTCCCATCTCCCATTCTCCATCTCCTTTTCCTCTCCAGTATCTTCAGCCTCATAACTTATCGCAATTGGGGATGCCATAGTCTTACTGGCTCCAGAGGTGAGCAGATGGGACTCAGACGCTCTCTTCGAAGGACAGTAATTACATATTTGTAAGTTGTTTTAAGGGTATGAGGCGTGGATATATATTGCGGACTTATCGGCGATGTTGACTGCAGTACTTAATGTAGGTACAGCAAGCTGAAGCAGATGCTTTGAGACCAACAAGAATGTTTCGTTGAAGGGTAGATAGTTTTCACATGAAAATTAACTTCCTAATTAATCTGTCGCATTGTTGTTTTGCAGATGTTAGCAGAAATTTTTTTTTCTGCGATTACCAGCTGTTTTTGGTTTTGGATAATATACCCGGCATACCCGCCAGCCGCACTTTTGAAGGAAGTGCGGTCGTAATTACAAATTTACACGTGGAAACGTCAAAAACATCAGAAACATGGACAATCTTCATAAGGTTGCCAATATAATCTCTCTTCAACCCTATGACAATCAAGAATACGTATAAATTAAACCTTCGACAAAGTTAGTCTAGATAAGTAACTCTTGATCGCTACTAGAGAATTGAGCCCAGGTGTCACGTATTGTTATTGGTGGAAGTACCTATCTAGTCGCTAGTAGTAACAAGGTGTACCGGTCTGGCCAAGCCCCCAAAACCTGTCTGCTATTAGAACCTACTCTATTATTACCGGTTATTCAGGCGCTACCTCTCTACTTGTCTATTATCTTCTGTAGGATTCTAGAAGCTAACCGACACATTTTAAATGGAGCACAGAACTGTCACTGATGAAAACCTCGTGTTTGAACAGTTAAAAATGGAAATTCTTAATGAGTTTTATTCCGGGATTCGGGAAGGTTACTGACTGCACCTGGAGGATTGCCCATTTACTGTGACGACTTTATTTTAAAAGTTAGTATTTTAAAAAGAACAGCATATTTCCCAACAAACAGGATTTTTCAAGATACGCGCCACGCGACATGGCTCACGAGGAGGCTGGAGACTGGCGACTGGAGGGTATGTGCCAGTGATGAGCAACACGCGGCCCGCGAGCCCTTTTCGCACGGTCCTATTGGTCAAATAAAATATTTTAAAAATTGCGTTAGTAAGTATTCAACGGCTTCTATTCTATTTTGTAAAAGGGTTTAGCGGAAAACCTTAGTCTTTCTCCAAAGTTTTAAATCAGTCGCTCAAAATTATAAGTTTTTTACATATTCTTAAAAAGACAAAATTTCGTAGTTCGACCTGTTTGTAGAATTTTTTCACCTTCGCAGAGTAGTGTTTATTTGTTGAAGCCTATGATGTTATAATTTTAAAGGTTTCTTTTTATAAAGCACGGATAAAATTCTTGTCAAAACTTTCCGAACAACAGTATTTATTGATTTGACCTTAAACATATCGAGAAATGGGTCTGATTCTTTTTGCATTATACTAATTTTTATCAAAAAATTACTGCTTTAATAATTATTAATTAAATAATCAGTTAAGTGACTAATAGGTTGCGTAATAAACACGAGACAGGGCGCGTATCATGCGATATATTTTTGATGGATTTTCTATCCATCATTTTTCTAATGGCATCTACTTTTTGTACTTCAAACATGCTCAGGAATCACTGGTTAAAATCCTTCGGGTACGTGCCGTTACACCCTGTATACTGGACCCACTGGCTCACGTTGCAGAACTATCCGCTTACACGTTGTACACATTGCTCACAGTTAAGCCCCACAGAGGTGGACTAGTACGGCGAGCTAGTGTTCACCGTTCAAATAACCGAACTTTTGAATTTGTCTTGAAAAAAAAATTTTTTCCATATTTATTTTACTTGGATTTGTTAATATATGTTTTTGAAAACTGATGGTTTTGGTGGCTTGGATAACTTGTCGCTTATTGCCGAATTAAAGTATCGAATTCGCGTGTTTTTATTTTTATTTTTTCTGCTTTTTATGAAGACAGTACGGAGTTTAATTGGAATAATATCAGGTTACTCGTTACTTTAATGTATACCTAAGTTTACTTTCTTTAAAAAAGATCTCTTTATAATATTTTCTAAAACCCAAGGCATGTTTTTAAAATTTGAATCCAAAGAATGTACAATTTTTGTTAGAACAACTCTCTTTTTTTCATAACATTTGCGTTTGTCCCAGTAAGACGAGAGGTTCTGGGTTCGAGTCCCAGTTGCGACCATCTTTTTATTTTTCTGTGCTTTTTCTCATCTCTATATTTTCATTTAGATTATTAGTATTATCTCCTTCTTCAATGCTATGTAACAAAATAATATATTTTAGAATCAAATTTTCCTTATTTTAGCCTAATACCAAAATTATTTTTTCAAACGGTGCCATTTTCATTACTTTCCCGGGCTCAACTAATATTATTGGATTTAGTCCGATCCTGACCCTCGCAGTCACGAGTTACGAGGCGCTGGGAACAAAGCTTGACTTGGCTGTAAGCACCAAACTGTATGTATTTGCGCAATCGAATCTAACTGAAGCCTGAACAAACTCACGAAACTTTACCTCTGTGGCGGTACTGACTACTGACTGCTGACTACTGACTGCTAACTGGTGTCACCAGTTAGGCAACTGACAGGGTCAGCTCCGAGGCGCTCATTAATAGGCATCATGCTCTATGCCCCGTGCTCCGTGTTCCATGGTAACGTGGTGATGAAATGACACGTGATATTGAAAATCCCAAAAAGTGGGTCTGTGTCACCTGAAAACATACAAAATCTCAGTAAACGAAAGTTGTTGTTCTGATTAAAAATTAGAACACAACAACAAGTTAACATTTTTATGTGGATTACTTAATTTACATGTGACCGGACAACTTTAACACCTCCTTTGAAAAAAAATTAAAAGTGGTGAAAAAAGTAGATATAAAAAAATTGGTTAAACAGATTACGTCAGGTTAGGTTTTAAGCAATTTTCATGGAACCATATTTAAGTCTGTAATTTGATCACCTACCTATAGGTACCTCTGGTTATATACATTTTTTAATACCTTCGCTTACTGGCTCGAGCATTAAATGATCAATTATAGGTAACTATAGGTAAACATTTTCATTAACAATCCTCATGCCTCCCCTTCCTTCTCCAATTTTCCTCTTCGAATTCAGTTCAATTCACCTGTTGGTCTGTCTGTTTGATTGTCACTTTCAATGGGCAATCATTTGATAATAATCGGTGTCTTGTGATCTAATATTTCTTTTCACGCATGACAAGCCCGTTGCATTATTTTTATCTAGAGAATTTTCTAATAGTTTCAAGCTCACATTTAAAAATGCTGATACTTTGTTTTCTCTTTTTGGTAAGGATGGATGAAGAAAACCAATAATATGTTTTAATTGGGTTTGAACTTAATGTAAGGCATTACATTTTTCAGCCACAGGTTACCGCTCGATTTCCTTTTACAATACCACCAGTAAAAATCTAATCATAAAACAGAAAATAAAAAAATAAAAGACGTACGCATAAACACCTTGGTACAATTTCCTATTCAGTGATGAGGAATTACTGATATGTCGTTAAAGCGACCAAACTTGTCCATCGAAACACATTAGCTTCGGTGGTAATTGGTAAGGGGGTCCTCAGACGGTAAACAAGAGGCAATGTGTGCCACGGACAAGGCCGGCCCAGTTGCCCGCGGCTGTTGCAGCCGATCTGTCGGACCAACTTCTCAGAGCGCCTTCACAGCCCCAACGGATTTATTTCTCGGCATTGGCTTTATTTATTGCCGATCACTATAATCGAGATACTACTTAAAAACTTTTGTAAATAAAGCGATTAATCTTTTTCGCTGACACTGTATAAATGATTATTATCTTCGGATCTGCATCCAATGTTCAGTTATCGACAATTCTTTTTCCCAAAGTTTTATGTTTTTCTTCGGTTTATTCTTCGTTAGGCAATCCCACTTTCAAGGCATAAAATCGGTGGGATTGTTTGTGTGTCAAAATCAAATGCTCGAATGATGAGCTCTGGCATCGTAAAAAATGCTTTTTTTCGAATTTCCAGAGCAACGCAACTATTCAAGCTAGCTCAAATCAATATTTTCATTGAGAAACTGTCCAAAAATAAAAAAGGTCCCTTAATATTATATTTACATACTTAGTTCCCATAGTTCAACACGAAACATAAAAAATTTCTTACTTCTTCACAAGGGCCAAAGCGTTACCTTTCCATACAAGGTTATCGTTTTCGACAGCCTTTCAGTATCCATCATCGGGACAGGGGTCAGGACATCTCGTAGGAGTCCAAAATATTGGCTTCAGAATAAGGACAAACTCACCAGGCCACAAAATCAACCAAAACATTGGACATGTTTGCCTGTACCTTCTATTAAATACTCTCACTTAGTTCCACGTCGGAAAATAAATTGTTTTATTCATTTCGTTAATTTGCTAATATAATATTATATAAAAAAAATTTAAAAAATGAAACAATACAACTTTGAATAGACCACTTATATAATGTGCAAATCTGACCGGTTTCGGAACAAATGTTCCTTTGTATTGCTCAGATTTTATAAAATAAATTTTCATTAGATTTACATCATACACCCTAGCGTAGGGAGTGTGGCGAACCCATCGCTCAGGGAGTGGAAACACAAACCTGCAATAGCTGAATGTCCTGGGGAACAGCGTCACGAACGGTGCCTCCGAGAAACAAGGTCGCATCTCGGAGTATTTAGACCTCACTCCAGCACTCAGGGCACTGCTGGAGTGAACCTTCTATTGGCCTGGTAACTCGTGGGACAAAAATAAATTGGACCATTCCAAAACTAGGGGCTTTTTGGGAACCTAGGAATGCTGAGGCCACCTCTGTGGATTTCCTTCCTGGCGCCGTAGGAAGAAACAAGAAGAGAAACCGTGGAGAGGTGAGCTGAGGCCACCTCCATGAACTCTTCCCTTGTGGGGCCTTCAAGGAACCAAGGGGAAGGGCACCCTTCCAGCGCGGGGCCTTTGTGGAACCAAGGAAGAGAGAAGTGGAGAGATGATGTCCTCTTCCCGTGTGGGGCCTTCGAGGAACCATGTAGGAGTGAAGAGGAGAGATGATGTCCTCTTCCTATGTGGGGCCTTCGAGGAACCATGTAGGAGTGAAGAGGAGAAATGAGGCCATCTTGGTGAACTCTTCCTCTGTGGGGCCTTTAAGGAATCAAGGAGGAGAGATGAAGTTGTTATGAAGCAATTCTTAAAAATGTATTATTCCGTCAAGTACTTTAAAAAAATGATAATGTTGGCGACACTCTCAGGATTTTTGGTGTCTAGGCGAGGCGCGAGAGGGCGTTGTTCCGGTTCCGCACACTTTGATTTCGAAGCAAGAAGAGCGGCCCGCTTTGGAACCGACGAGTCACACATTGCGAGTAAAATGTGCTAATTGTACGAAAAAGAATTTAAGAAAGTATACGCGGGCGACAATGGATTTTTAGTGAAATCTTATTAATGGTTTTCAAAGAAAAACCCTCAAAAATCGCGAGTGAGATCGTGTTTAATCGAGTCGGGAATAATTCGGCGGCATGTTATTGTGGCCGGGGCTCACAAAGAGTAATCGGGAGTGAGCAGAGCCATCCTGTCGGTAACAAGTAGTGTACGCTGGCAATAATCATTTTCCCGCGGCCGACAATCCCGTGGTGCTCGCCATTTTTGGAGAACTCGCGCCGTAAAGGAGTAAGAGTGTCGCCACCATTTGCAATAGGACCGATAGTCAGGAGAGGTTCATGGGTCCCCACCATCGGTGATCGTTCGGCTCCAGAGCCGAGGCCAGGAGAGGAAGCAGGAGGATCGGCATCCCGCGGAGGGTCATAGGATTCCGCCTGCCACAGTCGAGCGGAGTTTTACCGATTGATGGAGAGAGTTTGGGCCTCCCAATCGGTAGAAATTCACACCAGGCGTCTCCGGGAGAGGCCACAAGGGCCTCCAACTCGCAGCTGCAGTCCGGGGGGGGGGTAAATTGGTAGATAGTTAGAATTAGGTTGATTCAAGGTCCCGGGTGAGTCCTTTTTATATGTCATTTATTAACAGTTATTCCTTTAAACAATATACTATGCTTATGTTCTTTTAAAAGTGGGTTTTAATGGCAATAGCTCAACACCCCACTCCTTTCCAGGGATGATACATTAGGAATGCCCACGCCGTGAAGGGTGGGTCTCATGCTTGCCGCAGATTGACATTCTTCGACTGTATAGTCGAAGATTGGCGTCCAAGGTTCCATTCGAATCAAAGTTGATTTGGGGTGAGCGGAGGTGAGATGAAGTATTTGATTGGCATCTGCGCCTTACAGATTTTCAATACTTCGTTTGTATGGAAACACTATGATATGAAACAAAAATACGATTACATTATAACAATGGCGCCTCAAGCGTTTGTTTTGGGCTCGATTTTGTAACATTCCTGGATTGTTCTTTTGTCGTCCGTGGTGTACACAGGGTAGTATAATTATGCTTTGTATAATATTCATCTGTTCAGCCGAATTTCCTGTTTGCATTTACTCGCATGTTCATTGAAACGCAATGTTATTGTATTCCATAACCTAAAATGCATTGTCAGTTTCATTTTGTATGTTTAAAGCATAGAAATCGGCCATAGACAATGGAAAATGTGCTACATAGAGCTACATAATTTTTTTTCATTTCGGAATCAATCAGTGCTTGCTGCTACAAGAATACCTCGGATTGTCTATGACGGTTTCTTGTTGACATTTTTACCTATGGCTTGGGCTAATGTCAAAACACAGCTGTGTTTACATGTTAAAATACCTGATAGCCGAAAACAAATCAATTTATTTTGTGTTTAAATAGTAATGGAGGGTTATTATTGAAGATTATTCAATTGTTTAAAATATTTATTGAGATTTTTAATGACAATGCGAGTGATTTGTTTTTGCTTCGAGTGGAAAATTTGTCTAAAGCCCTGTCAAAACCTACTGTAATTATACTTGTAAAATGTTTATTTACTAATGTCTAACTGACGTTTTAAATTTTCATTTAAATGAGCTACTTACATATTAATTTAAATGAAAATTTTTATTTTTTTTTAAATGAGCTACTTACATATTAAGTTAAATGAAATTTTTTTTATGAGCTACTTACATATTAATTTAACGAAAAAAAAAAAAATATTAATTTAAATGGGCAACATACAATTTAAAAAAAAAAAAAAAGAATATAGCAATAACAACAACACCGTACAATTACAACGTACATTAGCAGCAATAACAATAACAACCACATCAAAAACAAAGAATATAGTAATTTTATTTTCTTTTCTTCTATTTCTTTTCAATTGTATTTTCGTGTCAAGCTTTTTACATTACCGTTACAATGTCTACTCCGATTCCAAATGTAAATAATGCATCCAAGGATGATCTTATAAAGGAATTAACTTCACGATCCATCGAACCGGAGGGCACCGCCCAAGCGTTGCGTTCACGAGCGCGCGCCTATAACAAAACTATGAAGAAATCATTAAATGTGGTTCTGGATGAAAGTGATTCGGATCTAGATTCTGACAATGAAACAGAGGAGAAGGTCACGGTTATTAAACATACCAAGGTTATTTATAAAGACTCATCATCGCGGGGGCTTACAAATTGGGATGTCAAGTACGATGGTAAAAGCTGCGTGAGAGATTTTCTGCTTTTGGTCGAAGAGCGTTGTAGGACACGCAACATTTCTCATAAAGACTTAGTTAAATCTTTCAGTGAAATTTTAGACGGGTTAGCACTTCTATGGTATAGGTCAATTTATAGTCCAGACTTAGAATGGGATGACCTATCCAGCTTATTAATAAAACAATTTGAGGGACAGGATAGGCAATTAGATCTGGAAAATGAGATTCTAAATTATAAACAGCCCAAGGGAATGTCAGTTTTAGAATTCACTTTGAGACTTAAAGCGCTTAACAATAAATTGGATTGTAAAATTCCTGAGGTTAAACTTTTGCGGATAGCCATGAAAGCATTGTTGCCTATGTATGCTAACTTGATGTCATCCAGAGATTTTAGTTCGTTTGAGGAACTTACGAGGTGCGCTGCTAAACTCGAGTCGTACACTGAGGCCTCAACGTCCTCAGCAATTCCAAAATTAGTAGACACTCAATATAAGTCCGGTAACTTTAAAAAATTTAATTCGTTCTCCAATAGTTACAATAAGCCTTTCAATAATACAAACAATTACAAGACATTCAATAATAATAACAATAATAATAATTTTAACCCTTCTAGGAATTCTAAACCTACGGCGAACAATATGAATAATTTTTCTAAACAGGATACAATAAATCAACAAAATAAATCTCTTGTTTGTACTTACTGCAAAATCAAAGGTCATTCAATAACAAATTGTTGGAAAAAAGATAGCGATAATAGGAAACCACATGTTAGTAGTATTAACAATAAGAAATATACTAAAGATCCAAAAAACTAGAAACGAGTCAATCTTACCGCGCCCCTTCTTGTGCACAAAGAAAGAGGGAGTGGAAGCGTTGGCTCCGCCTAGTGCAACAATTCCTTTCTAGCCCGTCTCCTCAAGCGGTGGACGCACTGCCACAGGAGAAGGATAGTACAGAGGATGAGCGTCCTTATGCCGACATTTTTGTTCTAAATAATAATTATAAAGCATTGCTAGACAGCGGTGCTTCTTTGTCATGTTTAGGGGGGGATAGTTATAAGATATTTTTAGATTTAGGAGTAGAATTAGTTAAAGTAGATTATAGCGTTACAACAGCTGACGGCTCGAGTCAGTCTGTTCTGGGTACTATAACTTTGCCGGTGACGTACAATACAATCACAAGGCAGGTTGTCTTTTACGTCATTCCATCATTATCACCTAATTTTATTTTGGGGGTCAACTTTTGGAAGCAGTTTCGAATCGCACCGGAACTGTTTCCAGACGTGCACGAACCTGACCATGCGGGTCACATTAATGAATTACGAGCAATTCGCCCTGCTTCTTCATTATCGGTTTCCGAAAGCAGAGCTCTTTCGAAAATTGTTAGTAAATTTGACTCTATTTCCTATGAAAAAAAAGGTTTGGGTTTAACACATTTAGTGAAGCATAAAATCATTACAACTGGTCCTCCGATTAAGCAGCGCTACTATCCTCTGTCTCCGGCTAGACAACGTCAACTCGACGCGGAAGTGGACGAGATGCTCAGTTTAGGAGTAATCCGCCCCTCTCGATCGCCTTGGTCTAGTCCCGTGATTATAGTACAAAAGAAGGATGGTACGGGGAGATTTTGCCTCGACTCCAGAAAATTAAATAACGTAACGATCAGAGACAGTTACCCATTACCTCATATCGCACGGATCTTAGACAAACTGGGTGGCGCAAGATACGTATCTTCAATAGATTTGAGTAAGGCGTTTTGGCAGGTAGCGCTGGATAAAGACTCCTGCGAGAAAACAGCATTCGTCGTTCCGGGCCGTGGACTCTTCGAATTTACTCGTATGCCGTTTGGGTTAAAAAATGCACCCAGTGAACTCCAAAGACTGGCTGACGCCTTGTTTGGACCAGAATTTGATGATAACGCCTTCTGTTATCTAGACGATTTAATTTTAATTTCGGAGGATTTTGATTCTCACATTAAACTACTTAACAAAGTTTTTGAAAGACTGAGAGATGCGGGCCTCACTATAAATCAAAAAAAATCTGAGTTCTGTAGATCAGAGCTTAAGTACTTGGGATACTTAGTAGATTCACAGGGACTTCGCACAGATCCGGTGAAAATTGAAAGCATAAAGGATTTTCCAATTCCAAAAAACGCGAAAGGAATCCGAGCTTTCCTTGGCCTTTCAGGGTATTTTAGACGTTTTATCAAAGGCTTCTCGAGTATAGCCGCTCCATTGACGAAGCTTACTGGTTCAAAGAACGGTGTCAGTAACTTCAAATGGACACCAGAAGCTGAAAAAGCTTTTAACGATTTAAAACAAGCCCTTATAAGTGCTCCGGTTTTAAGCTGCCCAAACTTTTCAGAACCGTTCGCGATACATTGCGACGCAAGCTCCGTAGGAGTGGGGGGTGTCCTAATACAGAATATAGACGGTGCCGAACACCCGATTGCGTACTATTCACGTTGCCTTAACACTCACGAACGCAACTACGGAATTACGGAGCGTGAACTTTTGGCAGTGCTGGATTCAGTAACGCACTTTAGACCCTACATTGAAGGAGCTCATTTTACGGTAGTTACTGACCACTCAAGCTTGAAATGGCTAGGGTCCTTGTCTAACCTTAGTGGCCGTCTTGCACGGTGGAGCTCTCGCCTTTCGCAATTTTCTTTTGACGTTGTTCATCGCAAAGGGACACAGCATGTTGTTCCAGACGTACTCTCACGAATGGACCTTGCCGTATTATCAGGTGTGGACATTGATAATACAAAGGATACGTGGTATTTGAAAGCTTGGAAAGGATGCAAAGAATTCCCACAACGATTCCAGAACTTTCAAATACGTAATAATGAATTGTTCCGACACACAAAGACTCGTCTAGCTCTGTGCGAGGATACTGCCTGGAAAAAAGTAGTTCCGCAAGAAGGTAGACAGGCAATTCTATCTAATTTACACGAATCTTCGCGAGCTTGTCATCCTGGGGTATTCAAAACCTACAAAAAGGTGCAATTGCGTTACTATTGGCCTAATATGTACAAGGATGTTAAGCAATTTGTTAATCGTTGTACAGTCTGTAAGGCCCACAAAATAAGTACAGCCCCACCTAACGGAATCTCCTCAAACCCAAAAAAGGTCACAAGACCCATGCAAATGTTGTCGATAGATTTAGTAGGTCCTTTACCTAGGAGTTACTCAGGTTTTACCGTAATCCTATCATGTGTAGACGTTTTTTCTAAATTTACATGGCTATTTCCGCTGCGCAATGGCACCGCGAGAAGCATAATAAAAATCTTAGAAGAAAACATCTTTCTTGTTCACGGCGTACCACGAACTATCGTCTGTGATAATGGTCGTCAATTTGTTTCGAAAGAATTTAAAGAATTACTTAATAGTTATAACATGCCGCCACCATTTTACAATTCATCTTATACGCCTCAAAACAACGTAGTCGAACGTTATAATCAAACCCTGGGCACGGCGTTATCCATCTTAGTTGAATCAGACCACCGAAACTGGTCTAAATTTCTTCCGCAAGTTCAATCAGCGATGAATAACACGGTAAACTGCGCTACAGGTTATACACCTTATTTTCTGATGCATGGTCGGGAGCAGATACTAGACGGTGATCTGCACCGTAATCCAATAGCGGATGAGGAAACCAGTTCGCAAATTGGTGCTCAACCTAAAGTTTATGCACAAAAATTGGAAGAGTTGTCGTCGGTTTATGAGCAAGTCTCGAATGCTCTTCTTAAAGCTTTTCAAAAAGGAGCTGACCATTACAACCTGCGCAGAAAACACATTACCTATCAGGTTGGTGATGTGGTGTGGCGGAGGAATTTTGCGCAATCTAACGCATTGAATTATTTTGCACAAAAATTGGCACCCCGGTTTGTTCAGAACGTGGTAGTAAAGAAAAAATCCAACTTAATTTATACACTTGCAGACTTAAACGGAAAAGTTGCGGGTGATTTTCATGTGAAAGATATAGTAAAATCAAATAATATACCGGTATAGTCTTATTGTGGCAATACTTCGGAGGGTCTGGCCATCCCTACCGAGTACTGCAAATTATCATATCTGTTAGTTAATATTTGATGCTTGGGAGTTTTAACCCGGCCTGATCAACCGAGTTGAAACGACCCGACATGCTGACAGTCTTTTCTCCTGTCATAGGCTCATTTCTACGGAAATGGGTTATTTACTTCGCGGGGGGTGTTTTATAAGTTTGATGTTGGTAATGATATGCTGGTTTGTTTCCTTACAATAACATCCTCAACTCTGGTGCTAATGCTCGAGTTGAGAATGTATTTAAAACTATATATCTGCGAGTGTATGTATAAATTGTCGATAGTATTAAAGATAAAACAGACGCAAATACGGATGTCGGCTTAACAGATGAATTTATTTAGGTTTTGTTAGTTGTAAGTTTTGTATCCTGAGATACACGGACTTGTCCGCTCTCTATCTCCGTGTATTTCATGTATATCATTTTTAACTATGTGCATAGATGTTATATGCCGTTTTTTTTTTTATGTTTGTACTTACTTAGTAAATACAGAGATACCAGTGTAGTAACTCTTTGTTTTCAAAGTGGATTCGAAATAAAGAATTTAGTTATTCACCTGGAGTGCATTGACACTATTAGACTTGGTTTCATCATTAAGGTTACATAACTTATTACTAAACGTGGGAGTAAATACAATTTTTGTTTTGTTTTCATAGTAAAATATTTAACTATTATTTTTACTCTTTAAACATGGGCTGCATCAGCTAATAATGTTGGAAATAGTTATATATATATTTGTACAGAATTAAAATGTATACTATTAGTATTGTCCTAAGAGACTTGTACCATTGATATTTTGTACGATATGGATGAACAACGGTTTATAGGGAAAGCCTTAAAATATTGTTCTGTAATTACTGAAACGTCTTCTACACAGATGAACGTATATTAAATGACTGCACTATAATATAGCTTCACATCTATTAACAAATCACACCTTCTAAAACAGTTGGTTGTATACTATTAAAAAATTATTTGGCACCATCCGATGCGTTGGTTGTATACTATTAAAAAATTATTTGGCACCATCCGATGCGTTGGTTGTATACTATAAAAAAAATCATTTGGCACCATCCGATGCGTTGGTTGTATACTAAAAAAAAAAATTATTTGGCACCATCCGATGCGGTGGTTGTACACTTTTAAAATTACCTTTACAATGTATAATTGTTGTTGGTTAAATATTATTCACCCAAGGACCGAGTTAGTTAGAATAGATAGAGTTTATTCAAAGTGTGTTGTTATCTCCAACGGAGAAGTAGACTCAGTGAAAAGTGAGGGTTGGCTTGCCTCCCTAATAATAAAGAAAAAGTGATGCCTGATTGGCCTAATCACCCTATTTATGGGTCAGTGAAGCTTTAATGCTAAGTTGTATAGATGTGTTGAGAAGGAGATTATATATATTTATTTTTATACCTATAAGTTTTCATACAATTTATGTTCAAATATGTTTTCTGTTGTAGATGTAACGCTAACGGCAGTCTTCGACATTCGTCAATTTCTCATCACCCGGTATTCCAATACTGTGGGTGCTTGCTGACTCCGTTCACGTAACATCTGCTTAAATTTGTAATTAAGCTACTTTTATCTTAAATTATCTTTAAGTTCGAGAATGGCTGCATCGCAGGCTCAACCATTCGGCTACACGCTCGATGGGTGCGATTGGAGCTGCGGCACACCCATTCTTCGTAAGTTTTGTTATCCGTTAGTAAATAAGTTTTATTTTCCAAATTATGATGCTCATTTATAATGGTTGAATGTTTGTTTTTGTTACTCCTCGGGACCAGTCTAGCCAGTATAGGTTTATATAGGTGTTTTTCAATATTGTTTGAGGGCAAACATTTTCGAGGGAAGGGGGGTATTGTTATGAAGCAATTCTTAAAAATGTATTATTCCGTCAAGTACTTTAAAAAAATGATAATGTTGGCGACACTCTCAGGATTTTTGGTGTCTAGGCGAGGCGCGAGAGGGCGTTGTTCCGGTTCCGCACACTTTGATTTCGAAGCAAGAAGAGCGGCCCGCTTTGGAATCGACGAGTCACACATTGCGAGTAAAATGTGCTAATTGTACGAAAAAGAATTTAAGAAAGTATACGCGGGCGACAATGGATTTTTAGTGAAATCTTATTAATGGTTTTCAAAGAAAAACCCTCAAAAATCGCGAGTGAGATCGTGTTTAATCGAGTCGGGAATAATTCGGCGGCATGTTATTGTGGCCGGGGCTCACAAAGAGTAATCGGGAGTGAGCAGAGCCATCCTGTCGGTAACAAGTAGTGTACGCTGGCAATAATCATTTTCCCGCGGCCGACAATCCCGTGGTGCTCGCCATTTTTGGAGAACTCGCGCCGTAAAGGAGTAAGAGTGTCGCCACCATTTGCAATAAGACCGATAGTCAGGAGAGGTTCATGGGTCCCCACCATCGGTGATCGTTCGGCTCCAGAGCCGAGGCCAGGAGAGGAAGCAGGAGGATCGGCATCCCGCGGAGGGTCATAGGATTCCGCCTGCCACAGTCGAGCGGAGTTTTACCGATTGATGGAGAGAGTTTGGGCCTCCCAATCGGTAGAAATTCACACCAGGCGTCTCCGGGAGAGGCCACAAGGGCCTCCAACTCGCAGCTGCAGTCCGGGGGGGGGTAAATTGGTAGATAGTTAGAATTAGGTTGATTCAAGGTCCCGGGTGAGTCCTTTTTATATGTCATTTATTAACAGTTATTCCTTTAAACAATATACTATGCTTATGTTCTTTTAAAAGTGGGTTTTAATGGCAATAGCTCAACACCCCACTCCTTTCCAGGGATGATACATTAGGAATGCCCACGCCGTGAAGGTTGGGTCTCATGCTTGCCGCAGATTGACATTCTTCGACTGTATAGTCGAAGATTGGCGTCCAAGGTTCCATTCGAATCAAAGTTGATTTGGGGTGAGCGGAGGTGAGATGAAGTATTTGATTGGCATCTGCGCCTTACAGATTTTCAATACTTCGTTTGTATGGAAACACTATGATATGAAACAAAAATACGATTACATTATAACAAAGTTCTCTTCCTCCTGAGGCCCTCGGGGAACCGAGGTGGAGTGGACTCTTCCCTTCTGGGGCCTTTAGGGAACCAAGGGGAGGTGGACTCTCCGTTGTGGAGCCTTCGGGGAACTAAGGAGTGGAGAGGAGAGATGAAGCCCTCTTCCGTCGTGGGGCCTTCGGGGATCCAAGGTGGAGTGAAGAGGGGAAATGAGACCTGGGAAGACACATTGTCGAACCAGAAGATATAGCTTCATTTCCAATGACAATCCTGGTGAACTTTATAAAAGGGACTGGGTAACTGTCAAAGGAATGAGGTAAAATGGGAGATAGTACAATGGGTCTATGGCCTAAGTGCTCACGGGAACTATATATATGTAAACCGTCTCCGATTAATTAAAAAAAAAAATCATACATTTTGTATATTTATAAAATAATACTAAATTTTGATAGAAAGCAGTCACTTTGTGGTTTGACATATTGATTAAAATAAAACAATAACTAAGTTTGAAACCACGATTTAATTATTATTTTTTTTATACACCGAACGGTTTCGCTTTACACAAGCATATTTAGGGTATAAAATTAAACTGACACTAAAATTAAACAGTTTAATTTTATACCCTGAAGATGCTTGCGTAAAGTGCAATCGTTTGGTGTATAAAAAATTAAATGATTGATAAATGAAATAATACAATTTGGAACTCTTCCAAATGAAAACATATAGGAAGGTAATCGTAACTTTTGGTAGGTACTATTGCTTTTGTTTCTTTAAACACATTTTTTTAAATAATTTGACTGGTTCTCATACATAATACTGTAACATTATAATTTTTGAAGTAATATTATGAAAAAAGTTTATTATTTCATATATTGTTATTGAACGATTTTTTTACACCCTGACATGTAGTGCACAGGTACACACTTATTTTTTTTTTCGCACCTTGTTTTTTTTTAAATAAATATTTAAAGTGTGGTTTATTATATATTTTAAACTTATTACTTTGTTACAATTTTATATTACAGATACATATGTGAAATATAAATGTAAAAGAGGTGTAGAATCATTCTCATTGGGAGTTCCTGTGTGCATGAACCGTTCAGAATAACCCTCATAATAACAAACTTCAAACAATAAGTTTTATTCAGACTAAAGATTCAGCCAAGTCAGATCCAGACAACTTCAGACCAATTTCATTTCATCCATCCATCCATTTATTCTTTAATTATATTTACATATAATTTAATACAATACATGGAAAAACTGAAAAAAAATGAATAAGTTTTAAAATATCGTCATTAATAACTGATTTAGTTAAAAAAAGTAATGTGTTTACACCAAAATATGTAATTAAGAACTCTTTTGAGCTGATTGACTCATTGAAAAATTTTGTACTTCCCATTTATGCTAAACTTGTGTCTTTTGATGTCATTAATCTATTTCCTAATGTGCCTATTACTGAAAGTAAAGCAATTGTTTCCAAATTATTGAAGGATTCTAAATTACCTACAGATCTGTCTAGTGACCTAACTCGTTTATTTAACTTAGTTTTAAATCAAAATTATTTTCAATACAATAATGTCATATACCAACAAAAAGAAGGCCTTCCAATGGGAGCCCCCACCAGCCCTCTTATTGCTGATATATTATGAATGATTTGGAAACAACTGTTTTTAATTCAAAATCATCCCTTTTAAGCAATGTTTTACTATAGAAGAGATATGTGGATGACATCTTCGTCATTTGGACAGGATCCGAACGTCAACTCAACAACTTTCCTAACATAATCAAATAAAATTTTCGATAGAAATAGGCAATGAAAAATTAAACTTTTTGGATTTAACTTTATCTATTATAAATAATAAAATCGATTTTAGTATAAATCGCAAGCCAGCATATACTGACATAGTAATTCATAAGACCTCCAACCGCCCTGTCTCACAAAAACACTCCACCTTCCATTCCATGATACACCGCTTAGTAAAAGTCCCATTGTCTAATAATAATTTTCTTTCTGAACTTTCTATAATAAAACAAATTGCTATAAATAACGGATATGAACCAAAATTAATTGATAACATCTTAAATAAAATAACTTGACACAATTACAAAAAATAATTATCTATACAATTCTAATAATATTAATGATAAAGAATGGCGTAAAATTTTGTACATTAATAATTTTTCAGTTCAATGTTGCAAAAAGCTCTCTTCTAATATTAAACCAGCTTTTTACACAAGAAATAATATCGGTAATGTTTTGAGAAATACTAAAGATAAAGACCATAAATTGACTAATTCCGGAATATGTAAACTCAAATGCAATGATTGTCCCTCATTTTATATTGGAAAAACAACTCGTAATTTTGAAATCAGAATCAAAGAACATTTAAGGTGTCTTAATAATAATAATTTTTCTGAGTTCGCTAACCATATCATTGAAAATAACCATAGTTTTGAAAAAAATACAGGGATAAATATTCTTCATATTAATCATAAAGGAAAACCTTTGGATAACTTAGAAGCCTTGGAAATTAAAAAATCCCTTAAAAATAATGAATCTATTATCAACAAACAAAAAATATTATCTTATAGCCCAATCATGGATTTGTTCCCCTACCCACCCACTCTATATTAATACCTACCCACCCAGTCTACATTAATAACTAGCAACGGCTCCACCCCTACCATAATAAAACATTGTTCGAAACTGTCAAATTAGTATAGGCTTTCCCTGAAGAAGGAACGTTTGTTCCGAAACCGGTAGGATTTACGCATTACATAAGTGGTTTATACAAAGTTGTATTGTTTCATTTTTCTAAAATAAATAAGATTCTTAAATTGTTTCCCAAAACATGTCTTTCAAAAAGTTGTCCACATTAAATGTTTCGAAGTAATTGTTTTCTTTATTCTGACCGATTATACTACCGATGTACCGATTGTAGGGCGTGCTGGTAAAGTATAGCTAAACGGTTACTCAGTTTGATTGGTAACAGCGCCACCAATTCCTAAGCGCCTTTAGGCCTTTTAGTAATAAATATAAGCTGGTGAATGCAAAACGAAGATAAACCACGAAATAACATTACGAAGCCATCGGTCGCTATAAGAGACAGGGCCGCAGCAGTCCGTTAGTACCTACAAAGCAAAACTTGTTTATTAATAAACGCTGTTTTAAATAAATTAAATAATAATATTATAAAATTTAACTTATAAATTGGAGTTCTACAAAATAAACTTGATGAGGTTAAATAATAAATATAAAAACACCAGTCTGCATTTTAAAAAACCTAATATTTTAGGAATTAACGTACTAATTACGTGTATGAGTAATATTATCATTTCTTGATGAATGATTAGATTTAATCAGGGAGACATCTCCGGTTCGCTTTTAAGATCCGGCATCAGCATACACAGGGTGTAGTAGCACGAAGGATTTTAACCAGCTATTCCTGAGCATGAGTAAGAAACGTAGATGGAATTTTTTTTAATTGATATAAAATTCGTCGGATAGCAAAATGATATTAACGTTTTTCAGATATTCAGTATCATATGCTCAGGAATCGCTGCTTAAAAGCCTTCAGGTACGTGCTAACACAGTCTGTATATATAAATTGGATAATGTGTTATGTAAATATACAATGTATAGATAGGTATATGTACGATATTGTGATTCGATTATTCACTAAGATTTTTAATGAATCGAATAATGTTATTGACTTTAAAAAAATGCTCACGGACTCTAGTACGCATACCTGTGGAGAAGAAAACATTTGAATCTGATCAAAATCAATTAATCCCTTATTTAGACCGCCGAAAATTCAAGAAGTGTCCACTTGGTTCTGCCGCCCGCGTGCAATAATAATGATAATAATAATAATATGTCTATGATAAAACTGTACTAACAGACAGAACTATGATAAAACTATACTAACAGACAGAACTATGATAAAACTATACTAACAGACAGAACTATGATAAAACTATACTAACAGACAGAACAATTAGTCATAATAGACCTGATATAGTTTTACATGACAAAATTAAAAAAATAACTTATATCATTGATGTAGCTATTCCAAATTCCTGTAATATTCAAAAAACTGTTTCTGAAAAAATTAGAAAATACACAGATTTAGGAAATGAGATTAAAAGAATTTGGCATTCTCGGACTATAAAAATATTACCATTTGTTATTTCGGCCACTGGCATAATACCTAGGAATCTGATTCAAAATTTAAGCATATTAGATTTGTCAAAGAATTTGTATATAAAAATGCAAAAATCAGTAATTTTAAATACATGTAGGATTACAAAAGATTTTTTAAATATTTATATTGAGAGATCAGTAGGATTTATAGGTTCAATTAGAAATGCCACAGAGCCGAAACCTCTGATATAAAAATATCTGGAGCCGGTGAATTATATTCCCATTTGGTCTCTAGTAGGTTGACATGTTGTTCTTGTATTATTTTGTATTTATAATACTTATATAGTGCAATTGCATAGCGTGGGTTGACTAGATGATCATTTGGGGAAGTGTGTGAAAGGGTTTAGTTTTTCCTGTGGGGAAAATTTAACCCGGACATTTAAATCTGGTGCGTAAAAATGAAATTGGCAACATTATAACTAAAATAGTACCTGTTCAGTGTAGTTTACAAATAGATTACATCAGTACAAAAAAATTAACAAACAGAAAGTAATATACATATAAATAGTAGGTTAAAGGTTAGATTAAAAAATACAAATTTATAGTTATATAGTTGAGGGTTCTTATAACCTGCCTCACTAGGCCAGCCTGTGTTGATGCGGTGATTTTAATCAATCTAAAATATTTATGAACCTACCTACACCTGTGTTAAAATATAATGGTTGTATTGGATTTGGGTGAGTGCACCGGTAAAGGCCCTATCCTTACTTTTAATCCAAATTTTTATGTTTTCTTTGAAATTTTTTTGTGAGTCACATTTTTTTAAGTCAGGAAGAATGTTGTAAGTATAGTCTTGTTGCAAGGTATCTGAAGTTAACGTTGACCAAAAGTAGTGTGCATTATGGGAATTTGTAGTAATTCTCTGTTATTGTTTTGAGTATTTAAGCGATTAATTAATCTTTTTTCATAGTATTTAGGTATATTTTTGTATAGATGAGTGAGGATTGTTTTTGCGTAAATATGCCGAAAGTCAAAAACATTCATAAGATTAAAGATGAAGTTCGAGTCGGTGATTAGAGGTAGTCTAAAGATTATTTTACAGTGGTTTTCTGTGTCTTTATAGTTGGGTCTAGTGCAGATGCAGTGCCACCTCCCCATGCTACTATACCATACGCAATGGAATACTTTATTGCCCATTAGGATACGGCGCCCCTGGCAAAAGGGGCATTAAATATAATTCATCTCAACAGAGCAGCTGAGGAAAATAGGATTGTAAATTTCGCTTCTGAAACACATATTTTTGATATGAAAATACATGATTATACATTACATTAAGGACCCACTCAACAGTTTCAACATAACATCTCAATCACCTGTATTTTTTGATACCTGACATTATTTAACGTAAAAAATTTCCATCGTTTTTTACTGACGACAATATTCGGTTGCCAGAAGCTGAAAAAACCAACATTACTCCAAAACACTCGACCAAAAATATGATAGAGAGAATTTTCTTTATGTAGATTTGCACTGTGCTTGACAGTTTGAATAGGAATTTTCATTGAAGGGCGGTCTGCATGGGAACTGAAATACAACACTACCTACACAACCCCCGTTGGCAAGGTATCCCTGATGCTAAATATGGTGCGTGGGAGCATAAAAGGGATGCTAAATTATCATAAAAGGGGTGATGATAAAGTTAGGAAAAACACAATAATATATCAGTGGCTGAGTTGGCATCCCGTCTGAGGCATCATCCTGAGGCGTCCCGTGTTCGATTCCTTCTAAGTCCTCTATCACGATACATGCAGTATTTTCCGCTTACCGAGAAAAACAAATTAACTCAGGGCCTATGTCATCTTTGGGGTTGCTGTTTTAAGGCAAATGAAAGAGAGGAAGTTCTGGGAAAGACCAGAAGTGACGGACGTATGAATCCATCCCTCCCACTTTGGTACAAGGCGATGTTCCGAAAGAGTCCTGCTGGAGAACTCAAAAGGTCTTCCTCAACCAGTCTCTCCCCATCCGCCCCCTCCCCCCCCCCTGGCAGTGGGCGGGCAATTGCCACCCCATGAACCCGTCCACCCTGCTATGTCACCAAATGTGGCGAACTACTTCGGATGACCTATGGAAGGGGTGTTAATTATCCAATAAATGGTTACTGGGACAAATGGAAAAACGTTGCGATTGTTCCTTTTTTTTATTTTTTAGTGTCTTTTCACGTTTCAATTGTCTTTGAGAGTTACAATTAATATAAGTAATAATTATTAGCCTGAAACACTCATCTACATTGAAAAAATCTCCCGAGAAAAGATACATGCCTCCGACGGAACTCGAACCCGCGTCCTTCTGATTTCCGGCCAACTGCTCTGTCCACTGAGCTACGTCGGCTTATCTCCTGCCCGCCAAATAATTCAAGTATACTAGTGTTTCATTCAACAATTACTGCTTATTACATTTCTTATGCTTATTCTTTGAGAGTTGTTAATATTATCTTCTTCGATGATTAAAATGTTGAGTTTATAATTTTTTAACGACATTATTTTCGTCTTCAAAATCTTTCAACTTAAAATAATCAACAAGCGAATGTCTTAATGTATGTGTTGTTGTTCTCCTTGTGCGTCCAGTGCGTGACGCATTACTTTCACGGATGATTTTGGTCAATTTAAGTATCTTGTCTCGCAACTACAGCCCCAAATAAGAGCAGAACCATTCATTAGCAAATCGCGACATATCTGAACCAAACAGCCTTGCCGAAACTTAATAAATCGTAAAAGAAATAAGTATTAAAGAATTACGATTGCATTGGGTAAAAGCATTTTGACGTATCATTTAACTGATTCTGTTGGCCTACATCCAGTGCCGGTATTAATTTATTACAAATTAATTAATTTATAAGAAAACCCAGCACTTGTACGGAGAGAAAACCAACTCTTTCACTTATTTCTTACAAGGATTCAAAAAGTGATCTCTAGATAAACTAGTTGAATAACTAGGATTATAATATGAAAGGCAAGCACCAGTTACCACCTTATATTTTAATCATTTGCTTTTAAGTACACACATATATAACTTTTATTTATTTTTATTATCTTTTCAACAACCATGCTAAATAACCGACGGCTATTATATGTTTTAATTGGTTATTTAATTTTAATTGTGTTCTTTCTCTTCTCCTTTTCTTTCTTTTTTTTCTACAACACATGTATGTAGGACTATAATATGCAATGCATACAACAGTTACCTAAATGTTTTAACCCTCTCAATTTCTATTAGTTACATACATGTACCTATTTACCTTTTCTTTTTTAAATTTATATTATTTTAATAACTATGCTAAACAAATAACAGTTACTAGGTTTTAAACTTTTTTATTTTATTTTATATTCTTTTTGTTCTTTTTATTTCATCAATTTTCTTTCTTTTTTGTACAAATACAAATCATGTTCCATTTTACCCATAATAATTCGACTGTCCTAAAACGGGAATACTCCTAGTTGGGCAGTCAAAAAAATTAATGAATTATGTATATACATGTATAATCTTGTACTAAATAAACAAACAAATAAATAAATAAATAAACTAATCAACATTTATGTCAAACCAGCAATAAAATTACTCGGTCGATAAATGCTATTGTCGAAAGGCGAACATCGCGACTGGCGGTGACAGCTCTTAAAAGAAGTGTTCATTTCGTTTGTTCGAAGTTTTAAGGAGCGCTCTTGATTTGTGATGGGAAAGTTCCAATAATTGGAGCCACCGCGAGCTTTACTGCGAGGAGTTGGTGTGAGGTGGTGTGAGGGGAGAGGGAGTGATGGAGGTGTAAGCAAAAGCTGTGGGAAGACGGTGACAGAACTATAATTAGTGTCCGAGTCGGTAAAATGAATTACCCGTGACATAACAACAGGTTTGATGTACTCCATCATCATCATGCGCCCCTGATACTTGACACCAGTGGCGCGCAATTCATACAAACTCGATTAAACTGTACACGGCCCTAAAAGGAACGTAAAAAATTGTTTTCTGAGAAACAAATTACCCTTGATTGAGTTGGTATATTTTTTCACTGACTTCAAAATGTTTGTAACTAAAGTCGTATTTTAAATAAATTTCTCTTTTCTGCTGTTGTTAGTATAGTTTATCGCTCTCATTAAACCTCTCCCGAAATATCAAATTCTCAAAAATGAACCTTACGGTTTAAAGTTGATCATTAACTTAGGAAATGTTTTGTTTTCGAAGATTTGATAAATCCACATCATTATGATATTCGCCAAAATAAAAGGTTCGACCATTTAAATGCAAACAGTGTATAGGTGGACACCGACACAATTTACTTGCGGTAAGTTTTTTTGTTATACATTAAAAATTATCATAAAATAAAAACTTTTAATTACTCAGGAACGCCTCACACGTCATACGTAAATAATCTTGTCTTTAGATTATTAGATTTTTAAATGACAATTGAGTTATTGTGGCAATTTTTAGATCTGAATCCCATGTAGTTGTTTTTTATTATTGCATTTTTTTCTATTAAAGAAAGTAGGTTATATTGACTATGAATCGGAATATACATTTTGAAAGGTTTTGTCACGTTTTACAAATTTATCGCCGCCTTAATTATACCTTAAAGTTATTTGGTGTATTGAAAAAAAAATCATTCTAAATAAGCCTGCTTTATTAGTCACATTTATCACAACTTACTGCGGTCAAAGAGCTGCGCACGCCTCTGTCCAAGTTGCCTACTGCACTGGTAAAGGCGAGTATAATGGCACGGTGGAAAACCCTTGGAGATATTATACCTACTTATTGATTTCGTCTAAATAAGCCTGCTTTATTAGTCACATTTATCACAACTTACTCCGGTCAAAGAGCTGCGCACGCCTCTGTCCAAGTTGCCTACTGCACTGGTAAAGGCGAGTATAATGGCACGGTGGAAAACCCTTGGAGATATTATACCTACTTATTGATTTCGTCTAAATAAGCCTGCTTTATTAGTCACATTTATCACAACTTACTCCGGTCAAAGAGCTGCGCACGCCTCTGTCCAAGTTGCCTACTGCACTGGTAAAGGCGAGTATAATGGCACGGTGGAAAACCCTTGGAGATATTATACCTACTTATTGATTTCGTCTAAATAAGCCTGCTTTATTAGTCACATTTATCACAACTTACTCCGGTCAAAGAGCTGCGCACGCCTCTGTCCAAGTTGCCTACTGCACTGGTAAAGGCGAGTATAATGGCACGGTGGAAAACCCTTGGAGATATTATACCTACTTATTGATTTCGTCTAAATAAGCCTGCTTTATTAGTCACATTTATCACAACTTACTCCGGTCAAAGAGCTGCGCACGCCTCTGTCCAAGTTGCCTACTGCACTGGTAAAGGCGAGTATAATGGCACGGTGGAAAACCCTTGGAGATATTATACCTACTTATTGATTTCGTCTGACGAATTGCTCAGAATCTTAAGTGGGCACCGGGCGCAATAATTTTGAAATTTACTTCATCTTTAAAATATAAAAAGAAAAGAAAAATCTCCCTCTGCACCAGTCTGCGCACAACACTCCCAGATATCTTGCACTCCACTCCACTCAACGACATCAACATGTTCATCCTCGTAAGTTGGCATTGTTTTACATACTATCTACAACATTTTAGTGTAAAATCCGAATCTTTGAACACTAAATTTAAATTAGTCCAACTGATCAATTCCTTTCTAAGGTCAATAAAGCTTTCTACAGATTGGTTAGATGCTCCATTAAAGCTTAACCCCCCAAGCTAATTTGTTCGCTTTTCGGAATAACTCATATAGGTCTCACCGAAATCGTTGTGTCTTCTTTACTACCATAGTAAGAAATATGATGTAAACTGTGTTAAAAAGAGAAAATTCTACGTTTTGTATGCAAATCTATAAGTTAACCACAAAAGAAGAAAAATGTATCTATACCTTTATGAAACCAAGGTTAAGCAACGCAATTTGAAAAAAAATTGTGAAACTTTGAGAATTTTCTAATAATTATTTTTACATGGAACGGCAAAAAGTTAAGCGACAATAACATTCATAATACTTACATTTTTCTAGTAAAATATTTATGTGTTTTTATTTTTTTTCTTTATTACTAATTATTGTATTTAGAAAAAGCGTAAGGTGAGCCATTTAAAAAAATATGTTTGTACGCAAAATTTTAAAATTATACGTTTATTTTGATTTATAAAATTTGAAAGAGTATTTTATCACATTTCGAAAACAGTTTTTAGTTTTTGAACATGTACAGAAATATTCCAATTATTTTGATTTTACTGCACAGCCGAAATATTTTGTCCTTCTGACAAAATATGGTCGACGCTTGAGGGGTTAAACTTAATCATTGTAAAAGATAACTTTAGTAACTAATGCGGGGAGCTTTTCTTGAAATTTTATCAAAATATTTTATATAGCCTGTAAAATACTAGATAAATCTTATTTTATTCATCGTAAAATTTTACGGAGTTGACTCAATTTTAATGTGCCTTAATAGTTTATTAGATTTCAATAGTATTTCTTGTACCCCACGTGATGTTGATAATCTTTCCCCAGGTATGCGTAGTGTCCCTGTTGTCATGCTCCCTAGGGGCCCCCCTCCCCGAGGATCACCCCGCGGCCCCCATCTCCCGCTCCAGCTCGAGCTCTGTCACCATCCATAAGAAGACTATCCACGCGGTGCCTCTGCTCCACACGCAGGAAGTTCACAGCTTCCCAGTCGTGCGCAGCGCTCCAATAGTACACGCCACCCCCGTAGTTCACACCACAGTCCACAGTGTACCCGTAGTTCAAGTTCATGCTACCCCCGTCGTTCAAGAAGTTCATCACGCCGTTCCAATTGTTCAAGAAGTTCACCACGCCGCCCCTGTAGTTCATGAAGTTCACCACGCTGCCCCTGTAGTTCATGAAGTTCACCACGCTGCTCCCGTAGTTCATGAAGTTCACCACGCTGCCCCTGTAGTTCATGAAGTTCACCACGCTGCTCCCGTAGTTCACGCAGTTCATTCTGCCGCGGTAGTTCAGGAAGTTCACCACGCAGCTCCTGTAGTTCACGCCGTTCATTCTGCCCCGGTAGTTCACGCTGTGCACCAAGCCGCTCCAGTTGTTCACCATGTTTCTCCCGTAGTTCACGCAGTTCATTCTGCTCCAGTAGTTCATGCTGTTCACCACGCGACCCCGGTAGTCCATCACGTTTCTCCGGTTGTCCACGAAGTACACCACGCACCGATCGTGCACTCCATCCCGGTAGCCCATCACACAGAATACCATTCCTTGCCCGGTTCTAAAACTACCATCACCCGAAGCAGTTCTTCTATTGATCATTCTGGGCACCACTGATCTAAATAAGTCGTCGATATTATTCAAATAGTAAATAAACTGTACATACAAGTTCTTGGCAAGCTTGTCCTGTCATTTTATGGAAGCTCTAAATAAATATTATAATAAATGGTTTCCTACGCGGGACAGTCTTTTAACACGAACCTTATGTACTCTTTCTAAATTAAAATCGTAGAGTTTTGTTTAAAAAGAAGTATAAAAAGTAAGAAAGTTTAGAACACCTTAAATAAGGTATTAGACTCATAACAATATTCAATTTGAATTAACTGAACGACATTTTTCTTAGGTTGTTTTAATTTTAAGAGTTTAAAAAACAACGTTTATCTATTTAAAAATTTGAAAACAAACGGAATCCATTTTATACATAAAATTTTTAACGTTCAGACAAAAATGACTATTACCGAAATACGGTTCAAATTTAGTAATTAGGTAGGTATAAATGATTTAAGGAATATATTAATTTGTAAATTTGTATTAAGTTAACATTAAACCAACTGTAAAAAATGTGTATTATTAAATAACCTTTTAAAATTGCTTCTTTGATTTTTGAATATTTTTTCTAAAATACCGCAGCGCGCCGACCCGGGTAAAATCCCGCTCTTATTAACATATCAGCAGACGAAAATGCAAAAAAATCTCAAATATGAACACACATTTCTCTAAAATATACCATGACCAGATTATAACGTATTTTCCCAACTTTACGATTATATTATAACCATATGGTTATTTTCTCAGAGGGCTCGAAAGGAAAATCCTTTTTTGCATTCTTCTCGAAAAAAAGGAAGCAAAATTTTCGCTTGTTTACTGGAAAATCTTTCAAAGAATAGTTAAACTCTAATAAGAATTAAGTGGGATTCTTTTAACTGAATCGGTACATCGCCATTTCACTAGTTGCGAATTACGAGTGTTTTTTTGGCGACGGTTTTATCCCCGCTATATAAGAAAAGTTTTTTGGAAACAAATTTCTTTTAATTTAGGATTAAGTTTTTAAAAGTTCTTCTTCATCTTCAAACTTTTGCTTTCACCCTCCGGGCGTTGTGTGTCCCGGCGGTCTGCATCAATATTTTCGACATTTTAAAAATTATTTTATAACTAGCGAGACCCGGGAAAAATCACGTGGTATAGTTGTAGGATTTGTGAAGCTGAAAGTATTTTATAAAAATAAAAATAAATATTTGGGTTCACTGACTTTCAAAAGAAGTATTTTACCTGTCAAATGATAGTAAACTCAAAAAAATATGACGTCTGTCCAATGATATTGTAAAAATAAAAGACATTGGAGGTAACCCCACCACTTTCCCAACGGCGTTATAAGGAAACACATGGTTTCCTCTTTCATCGCACACATCAAGACTCTACTTTTTTTATTGAACGAAGCTACATTTATTTGAACGACTCTAGACCCTCCAATGTCCATGCATACGGGGTTAGTAAGCAGTATGCAAGTACTTACATTAACATTATACAAATGATAAATAGAAGTAGCAGCCCGTGGAATATTTCTTCTGAAATAGAGAACATAAAAAAGAGATAATAGAGTTAGTAAAAGAAAAAGAAAAATAAAAGATTCGTTAAAGTCATACTAATCGAAAAAAAATGTGGCACCGTTTTTGAAAAGGATAGCCATTCAAAGAATATGTATATGAATGAGCTGCTAAAGCATGTTCACTGAAATGGACCTAGTTCAGTGAACCACGTGCGTTGTCTCAGTTACTTCTTCAGTTGTCTCATTTACTATATTAATTCATATAAGCATCTGTCAAACATACAAAATACAATTTTTCTTTGTTTGTCGCTTGTGGGTTTATAAACCATTAATCCCATTGAGAGGTGATTTGATGTGCGCAAGCCCGTAATGGTTTCTATAGGTATATAATAGTGAACTCTGGCGTTATGAAATTATTTCCTACGCAACTCATTCGGTTGCGATGAAACTCTCGTGAGTTGTTGTGCGCATGCCCGCGAAGGTTATATATCGAAAGTTTCTGTTCTGGCAGCATAAAATTTCTATAAAAGAAATGCATAGGTGGTGCGCGAGTTCTTTGAAATATTAGTGTATTTTATGTAGTTTAGCGGCAGAGTGGAAAGGAGGAGATGAATCCGGGAGAGGGGGGGGGGGGAAACGGGAAGGTGCAAGGGAAACGCGGGGGGAATGAGGGAGGGGGGGGGGGTTGCAGAAGGGGAACGGGTACGAATGGAAAAGGACACGCTGGGAGAAACAATTTATTTATTAATAAAACTCGCAAGTTTATTAATAACATTGTTTTGCAACAAACAGTTCAAATTTTGAATGAAAAATTTATTGAATTTAAATAATGTTACGCATTACGCAGGAATATTTCGTATTACTATTTTATTTTATTTATTTATTTTTTAAAAACATTGCATCACATATTTCATATTACAATGATCTTTGGCTGTCCAACTAGGAATTTTACCCTATTTAGGACAGTCAGAATGAGCAGATTTATTACATGATATATTGTTTAATTTTGTCTTTTGCATTGACTTTTACTTAGATATTACATTTGGTGGATAATATATTAAAGTTTTGTTGGTGGATATAAGAAGTTGCTTATGAATGTAAAAATATATATTTTTAAATATTGTAAACAATATAAACGTAGAGAAGAGAAATAAAAATAAAATTCAAAAAGAAACAAAAAATTTATAAACTGTATGCTTTTCAACCATTCCATGAAATTTTAGTTTTGATATCGATGAATTTATAAACTAGAGAATCGAAAAAATAGATGAAGAGAAGGAAGTAAAGAAAAATGAAGTAGAGAAACGCTAAATGCAAAGAAAAATTTAAGCGTTTTTTTAAATTACATTGGCTAACTAACTAACTAACCATCACGCCGTTTCCCCGCAGGGGTAGGCAGAGAGGACGAACCGCCAAACAACTCGGTCTTGGCGCACACTCTTTGCCTCACTCACATTCATACATCGTCTCATACATACTCTTCTATTATTCTGACTTTTGACATGGCCCGACTCAAGTATCTGTTTCACTTGATCGTGCCATGTCTTCCTCGGACGTCCCCGACTTCTTCTACCATTCACATTTGCATCATATATTCTTTTTACACTACTTTCTTCGCTCATTCGCTCTACGTGCCCAAACCATCTGAGGATCCCTTTCTTAATTTTGCTCATTATACTTACATCAGCCTTTATTTGCGGATATCCACATTTCTAATACGATCATACATGGTTTTATCACACATACGTCTCTGGGATCTCATTTCAATAGCATTCAGTTTACTTTCATCCTTCCTCTGCCAGTTCCATGCCTCACTGCCATACATCAGGGTAGGTACCAGGACTCCATTGTGGACTGCTAGCTTCGCTTTTTTTGACAGTTTTTTATTAGCGCCAACGGTATTCAGTCCTCCATTAATGGAGTTACCGGCATTTACCCTTCTTTCAATATCTCAATATCTAAATTCAAAAAAAAAATAAAAAAATAAAAAAATCAAAATAAAAAATAAAAATTACATTGCTAATATTAATGTAATACAAATATAATACCATTATATAGGAAAGATCAACAAATAAATATATAAAATTAAAAAAAATTATGACTGCTATTTAGCATACTTTCAGCTCTTCCCAAGACCAGAAGCCAATCATTTACCTGATAACACAGAATGCCAGCACTTTTGATTTCCATGCATCGGGTATAAGATTAAGCAATTTAGGGCCTAAGTATGAGAATTGACATTGACCTAAAGATGAAGAAGAGTTGTGAGGAACTACTGGTTTCCTTTGTGCATGTCTGGTGTCGTGATAATGGTCTACGGAAGTATAGTGGTGACGCTGTTTTTGAGCATGTAATATAATTTTCCTCATGTCTAATTGTCTTACATCAAGGACACTACTAACTATCTTAACGACAGCCGAATTTACTCCTAGAATATTTTATTATATTGTGAAAAAATATGACCATATTACCATTTATCTAATAATTAACGCATACTTCCTAAAAATTCATATTTTTTGTTAATCTCCTTAAATTGAGCCTTTTTCTAAATGTTAATATCGCCGGGATATTCTGTGCAGAGACAAACTACTTTACGTATGTTTTTGATGGGTAAATTGACACATTTAACTAAATATCGAAGAAAACAGACACATCTAGTACATACCGACCAAACTAATAAATGTGTGTTATACATACTTGGTCGATGGTTATACGAGTAAAAATTGAAATGGCCTTTGAAAACATTTGGATAAGTTGTCCAGAAGGGAAGAGCTCTTCACTTTAGTGGCAAACATGGTTGTAAAATGGTCCAATGTCAGAATAACAGTGACCTCTGTGAGATTTTACACAGCACTCAATCGCCTTGTGGTTGGCAGTGATCTCGAACATTCAATAACGCGTTGTCACATCATTTACTAGCTGTCCATTCAATCAAATACGTACGTTAAATTCATTATTCATCAATCCCAACCAGCAATTAAAGCACCAAAGTTCATTATATATAATTCTTGAAAAATAAAAACTACAATGTACACAATTAACTAATGTATTCGCTACGAAAGGTAAATAAAATATTACTGAGTTTATAAACATTTTTTGTCTTAAAAACTCGTAAAGTTTGTTCATAAGTCGGCATCATGACATAACCGGTGAAGCACCAAAATTAGGTCTGCATTATCAAATAATGTGAAAAAAGGATGTTATTGCATCAAATTTGGGAGGTATTGGAACAGCTGTCTCATAACCCGCCAAATGGTTCCCTATCTTTGATTATTTAGCAGGGGTGCTCTGGATCAAGGGGTGAGGTTTGTCTTGGTCTTGGTGGGTATTTGCCCACCTTTTGTGTGGCGGGCCGGATCGGAAGAGTCCGGTTGAGTGAGACCTAACTTAGACCTCTCCAACTGGACTCTCTCAACCCAAATTCCTACCCACCTCTCGCTTTTTTTCCCAGAACTTCCTCTTCCTCTTTTCCCTAAAAAAACCCCTCCACATGGCGTCTCCAAAGATGACATAGGCCCCGAGGGAAATTGTTTTCCTCAGAGCCTCCTGTGTAGGGCTCAAAAGTTCATTTTATATTATCCTTGTAAAACGAAAACTAAAATTTACATAATTATGTAATATATTCGCTTTAATAAAATTATCATTTGTATTTTAAAACGCATAAAATTTGTTCACGAGTCTTAATTGCGATCATTCGACCTATCGTGTGACATACAAGTGAAGCGCCCGGAGATGGTCCCTTTTTCATATAATGTTAAAAAAATAAGTTATATTCAAATGAATGTAAACGTAACAAATAAAAATAAAATGTGCATAACATTTTCCGACTGGGACAGAAAAAAGTTTTTAAGCTGAAAAAATCTTTTCCATTTCCCAGCTATGAATACAGCTCTAATTTATTCGTAACCTAATTAATCTCCCCATCTGTCATGAATCAAATCATGAATACATATTTTCAAAACACCTACATAATAATAAATAATGTTTTTTTGTATTTCTGGACATTTTGTTTTGAAGAGGAGAGGAGAAAAATAAGGAATGTTTTATGATACTTGCTCCTTCACTCAAGGAGTATAATACTTGCTCCTTGAGGAGGTACGAACAGAATGCAGGTCCGATGTAAACATACTGAATTAAATTAATAAAATATTTAACACATGACGCAATCGTGTGAATCAAGTTTTTTTTAAACTGTTCATCTGGGTATCATAGATAAGTTCGTTACTGAGACCATGTATTAATGTGAATGAAGCAAATAGTGTGTGCCAGGGCGCTGAGGCAGAGATGTGTTTCATTTTAGATTTTATACCCAACTTTCAGATTAGTTTGTAAACTCAATTTCGGTAAACTATCATATTTCAAAATGCTTTAATAAAATTTATTACAAAGTTGTATTGTTTCATTTTTCTATAATGGAAAACCTCAAAGTGATAGCTGCATTCAAAAATATAGAATTTATTACATTTGCTTATTCCCAAACTTAGACGGCATAAGTTGATGACGTTCCAAAATATCTGCAAACTCCAGCAGAGAAATTATTTGATAGTTGATTAGTTAATTATCAGTTTAGAATGGTATTGTTTGTCCACGGAGTGGGTAATTTTTTGTTCGAAGCAAGTAATACAAATATTTCTTTAAATGCTGTTTTTATTGGCCTAAAAGATCATAAATATGTGGTTTAAATAATCAGACTTGAGACTTAATGATGGTGAACAGCGATGACTGGAGCAGAGTGGATGACGGGAACAGTCTTGATAAGGGGGGCGGAGTGGTGCACCACGGAGCTGTGAGACACGGCGTGGGACACGGGGTGGGAGTGCACCAGGGGCACGGCGTGCACCACGGGCACGGTCTTGATGATGGGGGCGGAGTGGATGATGGGAACGGTCTTGATCAGGGGGGCGGAGTGGATGACGGGCACGGTCTTGATGATGGGGGCCGAGTGGTGCACGACGGAGCTGCTGTGCGACACGGCGTGGGACACGGGGTGGGCGTGCACCACGGGCACGGCGTGCACGAGGGGGGCGGCGTGCAGCACGGGAGCGGAGTGCACGGCTACCAGGCCGGGTGCGGCGGCGGCGCAAGCCAGCAGGGCGGAGAGGACCACCTGGGGAAGAAAAAAAACATTAATACACACTTTAAATCTAGCAGCAATGTTTGTCAAAAATGTATTTGTAGGTTTTTAAGACCAAATAAAAATATATCACGCGAATTGAGTGTTTAAAGGGGGAACATTTAAAACAGGAACAGATTAGAGGATAAATTAAGGAAAGCAATATTTTAGAGGCTGGTGGAAAACAAAATCATTAGAAATATTTGGAAGATCACGAAGAATTTTTCATCAATTTTTAAAATTAGGAATAAAAAAATAGTTAGGTAAATGGTGATCCAAATATAACTTACGAAGTTGAACATGATGATTTTTTGGGGTTGGTTAGTTGGGCTGTTGATTGCTAAAATAACCAGAAGGTGACTGTTGAGTGTGACTCGCTCTTTCCAGGTTTTATAGCAGCTCTCGTCCTTCCTCTGGACCGCCGCCAGAGGGGGCGAGGCTAGGAAGGGGCCGGAGGCCATCCACTGTTGACACTAAGTAAACTGAGTATCTTGATTATACCGCCAGAACCAGAAAGGAATCTTAATATTTATTAACTTTTTGACACCGTGACATAAATTTGACATGTTCTGATATATCTGGCACCTCCCGATGAAGGTGAATGAATCTCAGATAGCCAGTCACTCACCTCTGCTGTGGATGTCAATGCCGATGATGTGTGAGAGGTGAGTGTAATTATTTTATTCTTATGTTGATGATCATTCAATTATCGATTGATTGTTATTTAAACGTTGCTCTAAATTTAAAATCCATAGATAATTATTATTGCATGCTTTTAATTACTACCAACTTGCACAACACGACTTTTATTAAACTCGACACACTAAAACAGAAATCCTCCGCTTTGATACAGTTCTCAATATTTAATTTAACCCCTTAGGCCTCGGGTCTATTTTGCCGAAAGGTCAAAATATATCCGCTTTGCAATGAAATCCAAATAAATGGAGTATTAAATAATTAATGGAAATATGATAAAAAACGCTTTAAAATATAATAATAATTTTACAAATAATTTTCGAAATATAAATTTTTTTTATGCAAATATAAAAAAGTTTTAAAAATGGCTCGCTTTACGTTTTTTCTATTGATAATGAAAATAAAGCTTACATATATGTTATTAGACAAATGTATTATTAACGTTATCGTCAACTCACTTTTTTGTCGTTCCATGTAAAAATAATTAGTAAAAAAATCTCAAAAAATCATAAATTTCTTTCAAATTGCGGTCGAAAACTTTGGTTTCATAAAGGTGAAATTTGTTGAAAGTTGTTCCGAAAAGCGACCAAATATAATAGCCTAAGAGGTTTGGTTAAATAGGATTGTGTTTTAAGAATTCATTACGGTAACAACAGATAAGAAATTGTTTTGGTGTATATAAAATTAGCACAAGAGGCTAAACTCTCCGTTAAAGTATTTTTAATAAATATTTATTTAAGCTTTTTAAATAGACGTTTCTGAGAATCAATCCTGTCACGTATATGTAAATAGTAAATTTACGAAAAAAAACCAGAAACTTATGCATGCATCTCTAACATCACCGACCAATGCAAATAATATTCCTGACAAATAGGTAAATATCCATTTACTGTAAATAAGCCCGACTGATGCCATAAACTTTATTTTTTTTGACTAGGCCTACTATACAGAGCCCGCAGATACTTTAATAGTACACAACTGCTAACCCTGTACAAATCGCAAGTGCGCACCACGGTTCAATTTGGCAGCCACCTCTGGTCTGGAGCTCCAAAATACCTGAAAAAACCTTCGACTCTGTGCAGAAAGGGGCGGTCCTCACATTTTAATCATTTCCGGCGAATTCGTAACTAAAATAACTGTTTTATCTCCATGCCGCACAAGGAATGCGAGTTATTTATATTTTAGATTAATAAAAACAGTACCTACCTTACCATTAATATATTTTACGTACAACGATTTTTAAACTTTATAACCCATTTTTCAACTATATAGTTAGCGGTAAGCACCAGATTTTATTTTTCTAGACGATGGATTAATAACTTCGGGAGGACAACATGGAGACACATTTTAAATATTTGTAACAAGTTCTTCAGAATGAATTAAAATGAACGCGGCAGAAAGGTCGAATCTCCAGGCCTGCTAGGGTGAATTCGATCGTACTTTCGTACGATACACCGTGCCGCGAAAACTACCGTATGTATGGTGAATCGTGTGACGTCATCACTCCTGAAAAATTAGTATAGGATCGGGTAATCAGCTGATCTACTGCCGCCATTTTGAATTCCGTTGTTCGAAGTATTCTCCCTAGAAATAGCATTACTTTTTTTGTGTAGTAGTTTTAATAATATTTTCAATAATAGAGATAAACTAATAAGAAATACCTTTATCTTTTAAATATTATTTAGGCCTAAATAATGTTTCAATAAACACAACAACTAAAAACGAATAAATTAACACGATGGCTTGTGTCTTATCATATATTCCCATACAATGACTTTACGGTGACGTCACGACACGTCGAACAGTGACATCACCTGGACGGCGTGTTTTTACGACCCGATTAAAAATGGACTTTTTAATAATTTTATAAAAACTCTGCGTTTAATATTACTAAATAAAACTTATATATTCAGAATCGGCATTTATTGGTCTATATGAACATATTTTTTTAAAGCCAGAATATTTTTCACTGGAGTTCCTTATTAATACATATTGAAATGACCTGCAAGTGGAATGATTGATGAAAAATAAAACTTACCTTTTATATTAAGTCGTCTAATTTCTTGATTTCTTTTAAAAGATTGTTAAAATGTTTGTTAGCCGAGGACTGCCAAAATTTTTATCAACTTTGTCCTTCTTAAATTAACAGCACTTTATATCAAATCCAATATAAACACATAGTCACCCTACATGATACGATAATATTATAATGATTTTACATGCCTTCGGGTTCTTATATCGAGGTTTTGGTACCTACCCTTTAGCAAAAAACATTAATGCTACAAAACTGTTCGTTCAATAATATACTTATTTTACTTTCGACTTATGCGGTTAAAAATACCTAGTGCGGTTAAAAATTAAAATCTATACCTTATACCTATATATCATGTGAAGAAACAATAAGTAAAATGTATGTAGGTACGTTCTTCCTCCAAGATAACACAAAGTATTTTTAAATTCGGAACAATGCAATGGTAGGTACAGTTTCAAGTATAAATTATAATATTTTTTCTTAATTAGGCGTATATCTGCATAAAACGCGAATAGTATAAATAAAATTAAAATTTATGAATGCCATTTATCATCAATTCATGTGTGTATACAGTCGTTAGCGCTGTATATTTTAATTAAAATTAAACAATAATGCTTAAAGATTAACATAGGTATAATCATCTCTCGGAGGAACGATTTTTCAAATATCTTCCATGGTAGTATTATGTATATAGGTACATTTATCTTTCACATAATGTTTTCTTATCAATTAATTTTCCTCTGGACCATGCGAGTTTTGATAAGGTTTTTTATATTATTTTGTACCAGGCATTGTATAATTATTAATTAAGGCCTCGAATCCTCCGTTGATTTTTACCGATTATAAATTTATTTGTTAGAACCAGTGGCATCTAATTTAAAAATACTAAAATATATTTTCGTTATTTGTTTTATAGTCCAGTAAAGGAAGGAGTTGTAGAGTGCGTGAGCAGGAACCTAAGCGATTCTTTCAGGACTTGTTTAGGGTGCTTAGGGTGTGAACATACTAAAAGTCCTGATGTCTAGGTGGTGAGCTATTGGGGGGAGGGGGGGGGGAAGGTCCCGATTTTCGGGTTTCCGTTTATATCTCAAAAACGGTGCGTTGCAGAGGAAAACTTTTTAAGAATAAGTAAAAGCTCATAAAATTATCTACAACTTTTATTCTATACGTAATTTTGGAAATCCCAGCCGTTTTTGAGTTATACGCTCCACAAATGTCAATATTTTCGAAAAAAATCATTTTACCTCACATTTTTCATCAAACATTCCTTCATATCGTCTAAAATATTCATCCAAGAGAGAAATTCGTTTGAAAGAAGTTGTAAATAATTTAATTACCTTTTAGAATATATATACATATGTAAGTAAATATTTACAGCAATTTTAAGTTTTTCGTAAAATGTCGTCATTTTCAGAAAAAGCTGTTTTTTCTTACCAAATTATTAAGACGGGTTTTTTCTTCATGGGAAATTCCTTATTCATTTTTGCACGCATGAAAGCAGGTAAGTGGTTCTCGAACAGATGATTAGTGGAATTCATTTTATAATAATTATTATTGTAATGGGTGATTAGGTTAGTCGTCGGAGATGCTACAATAACGTGCTACGATGCTGTTCGAGTTGGTGAAAAGGCAATGAATGCGATAGTGGGCTTGACATTCTCAGACGTCAAGTTGTCCCGCAAAGATCGGGCATTTCCAATGTCTTCTGTCAGCTCGTCGATAAAAATTCACGACGAAAAGGTTGCAGTTGTCTCAACATTGCTGTTTCAGCGGATGTGTATAAGCAAACGATCTGATGAGGATTTGATGAAATTCTTTGAGTATGAGTTGGCCCCATTTCCCTTGGCACTGTTCTCAATAACATCATGTTACACTCTCAACTTTATATGGATTCACGTTTTCATATCCTCTTTGGACGTGAGGGTCCTGGCAAGCGTTGTTCATCCATGGCATCGTCATTCTCAGTGGTGGATGTTCTTGCTGAAAGGGCTCTACGTCGTCTTCATCGTCGTCCTTGGCAACAGGCACGCTATTGAGGCATCTGCCTTGGCAGTGAAGGTACGCTGCAGAACAGGTTAGCATTGTTTTTCGGCATCCATATTTGCCAATTGCACAATCCTTAGTGCAGCGGCAAAATATCGTTTTCAGAAGGACCTCCGGTGCTGGAGGATCTTCTGTTGTAATTGGCGCCAGTGTGTCTCCTTCGTGTTTCCACCCCCATTCTTCAGGGGACAGCTCAATCCCGAGCCACTGCTGAACTTGGTGGTATGTCCGCCGGGAATGCTGTTTAGCTGCACTCTCTGTTGGAGGGAGGGAGCTGATGTCAGGCTTCATATTTGCCACGGACCTTGTGAACGATTAAGAGCGGTACTGGTTAAGGGAGATCTGTCTTTTTGGCGCCGCATACCATTTCAGGAAGCATTTATTTCCAGTCTCTTCAACCTCGTCGTGAATAGAGTAGGGGTTGTAAAAGATCATTGCCGCTTGCTTGATCATTTCTGACTCCAAGTACAATTTTGAAAAACCCACCTTGCTTCTCCTGAAAGTTGCAGACGTTGTATCGCATCCGGTAAATGAATTTAAAAATATGATGTGTTCAAATCCACGATGCTGCATCTCTTGGGTGGACAGTGCCAATGTTTTGGTTTTCCCTCGTCCGGGTTTCAGCAACAGAATATCTTAGGTGGGAGGAGTGGAAGCAATTAAAAGGACAGTGAGGTCCACATCCTCACCAAAGACAGCCACAGAGTTGTGAAAGGATAGTTCCACAGCAGTCTTCACCATAAGGACGTCAGCATCATTGGTGGCCTGAAGAGTCTGTATCCCATTCTCCCGAAACTTTGTCTGTAGTCCTTCCTTAGATGAAGTTACTTTTGTTGATAGGATTGGATAAAACATCTTCCTGTTTAACGGGTATTGATTTGTTCCATGTCAAATTGATGTCTGCTGACCTTCTCAGTCTGTATCGTCGCATCTGTTGTTGTGATTTCGTACTATTGACTGGATTTGCGAACCCATCAAATACCACAGTGCGAGTCATTCCAGGATAGTGGTGGTTGACATAGGTGATATAACGATCACAAATTGTTGCAACGGAGGCATCTTTTTGTCAAATTTCTCTGTATAATATAGATAATATGTATAATATGATAGAAATCCTCCGTCCACAACTATGTTCATCTGAGACAGTAGAACATGTTTTTTGGTAGGCTCGAATAAGCTATACAGAACAGATTTATTTGTCTTTCGCATCCCACTTTCATTGAACAGTGCCAAGGGAAATGGGGCCAACTCATACTCAAAGAATTTCATCAAATCCTCATCAGATCGTTTGCTTATACACACCCGCTGAAACAGCAATGTTGGGTCAACTGCAACCTTTTCATCGTGAATTTTTATCGACGAGCTGACAGAAGACATTGGGAATGCCCGATCTTTGCGGGACAACTTGATGTCTGAGAATGTCAAGCCCACTATCGCATTCATTGCCTTTTCACCAACTCGAACAGCATCGTAGCACGTTATTGTAGCATCTCCGACGACTAACCTAATCACCCATTACAATAATAATGATTATAAAATGAATTCCACTAATCATCTGTTCGAGAACAACTTACCTGCTTTCTTGCGTGCAAAAATGTATAAGGAATTTCCCATGAAGAAAAAACCCGTCTTAATAATTTGGTAAGAAAAAACAGCTTTTTCTGAAAATGACGACATTTTACGAAAAAACTTAAAATTGCTGTAAATATTTACTGGTTAGAGATTTACTTACATATGTATATATATATTCTAAAAGGTAATTAAATTATTTACAACTTCTTTCCAACAAATTTCTTTCTTGGATGAATATTTTAGACGATATGAAGGAATGTTGACATTTGTGGAGCGTATAACTCAAAAACGGCTGGGATTTCTAAAATTATGTATAGAATAAAAGATGTAGATAATTTTATGAGCTTTTACTTATTCTAAAAAAGTTTTCCTCTGCGACGCACCGTTTTTGAGATATAAATGGAAAACCGAAAATTGGGACCTCCCCCCCCTCCCCCCTAGCTCACCACCTAGACGTCAGGACTTTTAGTATGTTCACACCCTAAGCATCCTAAACAAGTCCTGAAAGAATCGCTTAGGTTCCTGCTCACGCACTCTACACCTCCTTTTGGACCATTCGTTTACTGGACTATTAGGGGTGTTATGCCGTGTTGCGCTACCCCCTTCTTTAGCCAACGTTTCGGATATCAGGGCAGATCTGGTAGATGTTTTAAAACGTATCTACTAAAATATAGATTATATAGTATTTTTAAACGGTTTATATTTTTGTCCACCAATTCATTTGTTGAAATAGATTTTTACCAATCGGGGAAAATACTACATATTTTTAGAACTTTCTGATAATCTTATTTTCGTAGCTATTTATTCCATCCCCTTGTCATGAATGAATAAGTGAAAGATATTCTCAGTATCGCACTGGTGTACGACCAGATTCAGAATTGAAACGTTGCTTAAGATGGTTTTAGCCGTGTTTGGTGACCAGATCTGAATAACCAGGTACTTCTCCTCCTTTCTCCCCCCATTTCCTTCCTCTCTCCACTTTAGCCTCACAACCCCAATTGGGGAGCAGTTGGAACTCTTGTTAACGTATTATGTCTGACAAGCTGACTCTTTAAAGTAAATACCTCCTTTAGATTGAATTCATGTGAAGTGTTAAAAAAAGCCTTTTCGGAATTTTTTATTAATTATTTTCACAAGAAACGACAAAAAATGAGTTGACGGTAACGTTTGTAAAACACTTGCCTGATAAAATAAGTGTGCGTTTTATTGTTTTTCCTCATCAGTAATTTTAGTCAGAAAAACGTCAGTCATTTTTGTAACATTTTTATATTTGCACGGTTAAAAGTACACCCACATTGATCTATGTGAGATTTAACAAAACATTATTCGCGTTTTCCCGATAAAAAACAACTTCAGTTTTGAATGTCATGAATTCAGCATTAAAAAAGTAGTCACGTCTACAATATCAGCGATTACATATTTACTCGGGTCAAATGAAAATACACATCGTAGCTCATAGCCAACTTCTTCAGTACCTACTTACATTGACTAGCACAGTCGGCAACGTAGTGCCTATATAAGATGTTCTGTCCTGCCAACTGATGGGATTCTTATCGCTTGTGAAAGGTCGGATTTCAACATAAATTATCGCTTTTCTGATATGTGAGTGGAATTAAAAGATGGAAAGTATGCGAAATTTCATTAACGACTGAAACTTCTTTTTAAATTTATCTATTTTTTTTATTTATTGTTATTAAGTTTATTTTGTAGAACTCTATTTTAATTTTTATTTTATTTTATATATTTAATAATATTATTATCAATGTGTAAAAACAGTTTATTATAAATACGTCGTCCGTAGGTGGTAACAACCACAGTTTGACAATGCCTTCATAGGTCGAAACAGCTGTAACTCATATTAATAATTACGAAGCAGAAGCAGAACTTGTTTATAATAAACTGTTTTTATGCATTGATAATAATATTATTAAATAAATAAAAAAATTTAATTTATCGTTCATTATTTTTCACGTCCATTTTCAAAATGCATTAGAAACTCAACAGCCACCAACTCGGCACACGTGTCAGCATCATACATTTAATTAATCACCTTATTGTTTTACTTGCTATTTTCTTTATTTTTATTATCAATGAATTTCAAGACAGAGAAATTGAAAAAATCTGTTTTCCTGATGAACAAACATTCCCTAGTTCATAACCGAAATTATCTAAAAAACAGATTTATGGATTTATTAATGTCAGCTCACCGTTTCAGAGCTTTTGTTTATACATACTATTATCTGTTTTTTAGTCGATTGGAAAATCATTTTTTTACGAAAATAAAGTTCCAAAATTCTCTTTGATTTGTTTGAAAATGAAATGATAACAAAAATATGTAAATTATTTTTGCTATCATTTCATTTTTACCAGCTTACATATGACTTTACAAAATGATTTTATTTTAATGAAATAAAACAATTACTTTGTTGACATCCATGATTTTTTTTAAACCGACCGGTTTCGCTTAACACAAGCATCTTCAGGGAGTAAAATCAAACTGATCAAAAATGTGAGCTTACATATACTCGTACATACTAAAATTTGTCCCTTTCTAATATATAAGCTCACACAATGTATGTTTTGATCGGTTTAATTTTATAACCTGAAGATACTTGTATTAAGCGAAACCAGTCGGTATTAAAAAAATTAAATAAATTATGGTTATAAAGAAAGTAATGATTTTATCTTTATTTCATTAAATATGTCAAACCACAAAGTGACTGCTTTCTATCAAATTACAGAATATTTTTTAATAAAGGTTGCCTGGTGTGATTAATATCCTAGTTTTAAAATAGGTTTCTTTTTTAATAATTAATAGGTTAATTAAATAACATATATGTAGCGTTGATTTAGCCCTTTTTGGTTCTCAAACCTTATTTTTTTAACTGGTCAATTAAAGCTTGAAACAGTGCGTTCAATTTGGTTTGTGCTGACAGTGAGTTTTTCCCATTTGTATTCTTTAGAAAACCAGATGATACGATCCACTGTTTGCCCGCCTTTAGTGCGCGACAAAATGTCTTTATGATGACAAAAGAGAATCTACGATTTGTTTCGCGACACAAAACAAGTGAATTAAAAAGGATCTTTTGAAAATAATGTTCAACTCTTATTATACAAACATTGTTTTTACCCGTTAAACTAGTATTAAAAAATCATTTCCCTCTTTGATATTTTATGAGTTTTTTTATGTGAAAACACAAAAGAGTTCCTACTAACAATGTGACTAGGAAATATTCAATTTGGGGAATCTTGTGATGCTAAATGAAGATGGGAAAAAAACGTAGCGGTGAGAAGTATAATGAATTCGAATGTAGTCACTAAGCACAGCTAAAGTCACAAATTTGAAATCTTACGACGTTTAGATTTCGAATGATTGCGATGGTTAAAAAACAATTTTTTTCGGTTATCCTTTCATAGTTATTGATGTAGGACAGTCGGTTACAACTCAAATAAATAATTAATCCATTTCAGAAATTGTGCTTTTTCAGAACTGAAATTATGTAAGCTGGTAAAATTTTTACATCGTGCTTCTATCGGGGCAGCTTCACAAGTTGTTTCCGAAAGTACTTAATTATTGGCGGGTTATAAAGTTAACTACTTATAGTTATTTATTTTAGGAGTTTTATGCCGTATACCTCCTTTAGTCAACATTTCAAACATCGCTACAGTGTCCATCATCAGGGCAGATGTGTAAACATCACATATCTGATGATGGACTCTGTAACGCTGTCTGAAACGTTGGCTAAAGAAGGAGGTAGCGCAAATCGGCATATTACCCCAAAAATAAATAACGATGATACTTTTGACCTTGAAAATCTCAAATCATATCGAAAGTTAACATCGTTTAAGTTAACATCAAGCTTTATCCTAATATCTCCAATGAATTATTAACTTTGTTGACCTTTCTTGTCGTACCGTCTTGTCTCTCATGTACTAAACAAACCCCATCTTTGCAATAATGTATTTATGTACCAAAAATAAGTACCTACTTCGGATGATGGTACCTATACCAGCGATCGGCGATTACTGTAAATGAAAATAATAGAATCCTGTCAAATCTAACTCCATAAATAGATTAGACTGAACATACTACTTCATCTCCTCCAACCTTTATAAGATAACTCTCTTTAAAAGATTTACCCACCATTCCAATCACTTTTCTGTTTTATTCTATTCAAATTAATATGTATTTCACCTTAAATATTCTTGTAACTACGATATTCATTTATATACTTCTACGCCTGTCTCGACACAGGTACATCCTAGTGAGACAGACATCAAATAAACCCAACGTAAATATACTTTTTATAAATAAATAAAAAAAATAAAAATAAAGTTTTGGTTGCGGGCCGTATAAATATGTCATTTTTTTTGCGAGCCACGCGACCGTCGACGTCACTCGTGCTAGCGATGTGTAGGTTGAGCTGGAGTGGTCTCTTGCATTCGGGTTCTTCGCGGGAAGTGGATCCTACTCCTACTCCTTTTTCAAATCGTCTACTCCCAGAGAACCCGGTTCAGGACTCGGATACAAACCCGGAATCCGGAGTCGGACCCGGAGCCGGACCCGGAGCCGGAACCCGAATGCCTCCACCGGCGTCTTATTTCCGCGGTCCACGTCACACGCGACTCGCGAGTCGTGAGGGTTCTTTTCCAGGTTCGAGTTTTTGCGCGGGTTCTATCTGTGTCCGGCTCCGATGTCCGGCTCTGAGGTCCGGCTCCGGCCGAACCCGTGCGTCCCGGTAGTCACAACAGCATCCGGTATCCAAGAACTCGAACCCGGGACCTGGTCCTAGAACTCTAGTACTTTTAAAAGGAAGCTTGCCTTGGAGGCTTCGTGCGCGTTCATACCTGCTCAATGAGTGCGCTTGTGACTGACTCGCCTTACAATCAGTGGCGGCTCGTGACTTTTGGGTGTACTAGGGTGCTAATATTAAAAAAATGGCATCATGGATGTTGTCGTATGCGAAAAATAATTTTATTATTTTTTTCAAAAATCGGTGTTTTGTATGAAGATTTTTCAGGAAATCGGTGCGGCACACCGCCAAACTGAAACTTTCTGAAATTTTTCATACAAAAAACTGATTTTCAAAAAAAAAAAAAAATTTTTTTCGGCTCCAACAATATCAATAATGCTATATTTTTAATATCAGCACTCTAGCACACCCAAAAGTCACGAGCCGCCACTGCTTACAATGCTTCGTGTCATGTCTAGCATTTAGCAGTGCCCTAAAGCGCAGAGGTTCCCAATCTCATCAGTTTCAACGTCCACTTTCCAAGTATATTTTTCTTCAAAACCGCGGCAGGTGAAATTTTTTTAAGTGCACGTTACTTGTTTAAAATATACAGTGTGTCCGGGGGTAAAATGGTTTAACAGGTGATTACATGATACTATAAGTAAAAAAGATAAACAACTTTTTTAACCAGACACACTGACCCCAGATTCCTACCCAACCCTCATACCTTTTTCCTTCCCAGAACTTCCTATCTTTCCCTTCCTTAAAAAGGCCCTCCTCACGGCATCCCCTAAGATGACATGGGCCCTGAGGGAAATTATTTTCCTTTAAGTCTTGGACCTGCGGGCGGGTTTTAGTTCGGCTTTGCACCGTTTAAGAGTTGGTGACAGTTCGTCCACATGCTGATTTGTAATGCTAAAATCTGACAGTCTCTTTCCTGCTTTCGAAAACGGTATTTTATTTTGAAATAGTTCATAAACAGCGAATTATCTCGAATCGCATGTACTGCGAAAATACATTTGGCGGAATACGCACTCTGACAGTTCATGGCTTAGTCACAAACTTCACGTACACGTGAATGATGGTTTCCATTCGGCGCGGCCGCCAGAGATGTACTCGTTGGGTCCCTAAATTTCAACCGTGCAGACGCTAGGGTATTATTACTATCAGATATGAAATAACCGGCTCTGGAAGAGCATGTAAAACCAACTAAGCTCCGATGGAAATAGTAAGGAATAAGTAAATAGAAAAGGAAACGAATTAATTAATTAATTTAAAAAGTAATGAATTAATCCAAAAGAACCATCAGATTATTGATCCCTTGAATTATTACAAATAAATAGAAAAGTGTTAAGGGGCATACTTGACTTACTTTAACCAGTAATTCCGGACCTTATTTGGACTAAAAAATGTAAACGAAATTTTGGTCGCCGGTGACTTTTTTGATAACTTATTATTCTTAAAATACAAACAAAAAATAATTCTTCCGCCTACTTCTTCTACCAACTTCTCACGGGACTCTCAGCCAATAACCGACCAACCACTAACCCCGCCAACAACCCTCTCCAACACCTACCATTTTTTAGGAAAAAAAAAATAAATCAAAAATTTCACCGGAGACCAAAACCTCATTTTTTTACATTAGCCCCACACAGGAGGCCCTGACATTTTTTTTATTTTTATTTTCTTTGTTCATTTTGTTTGTTACAGGTTTGTTTGACATGGTTTTTCGACTACCAAGTTAGGCAAAGGCCCGTATTATGGTAGTCGATATTCATAAGATGTTATATTAACTATAAAATATTAAGTATAATCATCCATATATGTATATGAAAGTATTTACATTTTACATTTTATTTATTTACATTTTCTCCTCCAAATAATGTTGTAATCACCGGTTAAAGTAAGTCAAGAACGTCCCTTAACACAATGTAGGTATATAAAGTATATTATGCTACGCTTGACTTCGGGAGCAAGCTGGTGAATGCGTGACGAGAGCGTTACGAAAAGTGTGATCAGGCGATTCGAACGGTTGGGCCTTTACGCACGCTTGACTTGGGGAGTAAACTGGTGAATACGTGACGAGAGCGTTATGAAAAGTGTGATCGGGCGAGGCGAACGGGAGTTGAGAGGGAGATACAATTTAGTGAAGTTTTACTTCGTCGTGTGGTCTAAAGCACACTCGTTTTTTTGGTACGTTCGTTATCATGGTAGAAATAATTTAATGTATTCTACTCATGATAGTACCTACTAACTTCTTTCATAGACGTCTTCTAAATTAGGAGGGGGGGTATTAATTAACATCTAGAAATATATTGCATACTTACCGCGTTATACCTACTTGTCCTTATACCTACATACAAATGTTACCATGCCATGAGTAAGTCCAATAAGGCGATAATAAAATTAATAAATACATCACGTTTTTAAATAAAATTCCCCAGTTTGACATATATTATTTTGGCTTACGGCAGACAGTCTAATCGCGGGTGGGTGATATTTGATTTTTTTTCGTTAGGTTTGTAGGTAGACGAATAAAAACAATGGATTTTGTGGTTGCGATTTCAATTTATTTTATCATGAAATTGAAATGAAGGTAATCACTCCGTTAGGCCCTAATGATGGTGGGCGTAGATTGGAGCGGAGTGAATCAGGGGAACAGTCTTGATGAGGGGGGATCCGTGGTGCACCACGGAGCTGCTGTGGGACACGGCGTGGGGCACTGAGTGCACTAGGGGGGCGGAGTGCAGCAGGGGGGCGGAGTGGATCAGGGGAGCGGAGTGAACGGAGTGCACCAGGGGAGCGGAGTGGACGGAGTGCACCAGGGGAGCGGAGTGGACGGAGTGCACCAGTGGGGCGGAGTGCAGCAGAGGGGCGGAGTGCAGCAGGGGGGCGGAGTGCACCAGGGGAGCAGAGTGGAGGATGGGCTGGTGTCCATGGTGGACTACGCTGCTGCTGTGAGACACCGACTGGGGCAGGGAGTGTACCAGGGGGGCGGAGTGCAGCAGGGGGGCGGAGTGCACGGCCACTAGACCGGGGGCGGCCGCGGCGCAGGCCACAAGGGCGGACAGTACCAGCTAAAACAGACACATTAACAATTAATACCTACATTTTCAGAAAATAGTAAAACACATTTTTTTTGGCTCGATTGAGAAGTATCAGCTTGTATAATTGTTTGTGAATGCATTGGACAGACTAATAACCTAAATTCTTTCGGAAAATCAAATATAAGAGTGAAAAAATTAAAAAGTCTAAAATTAAATGTTTTACGGCAAATTGTATTAGAATTGCGGTGGTCACAAATGAAATGGTTTCATGTAAAATAAACTATATTTACAGAGCTAGTTGCGCTGGAAGAGCAATCATCCGTATCTACAGGATTTTTTTAATAGTCTACAAAAATATCATTCATTAAAACTTTTTTTTATATTCCGAGTCGGTTTGATAGTAGGTATCTGCTAATCAAGGCGGGTAAAACTGACATTGTTGACAATAACTATTGATTTTGTAATGCCTCCACACCCCAATGTTTCAATAAAGCTTTTCAATAAAGTTTCTGATATATAAGAAAAAAATAATAATTCACTTTTTAAAAGAAATTTTAGCGTTATTCTAAATTTTAAGTCACACAAAATGGTCTCATTTAAATATTGTTAAGGGAAGACTACGTAAAAATCATCGCAGACGATATTCGGAGCGGCGTTTAATTTTATAGGGGACTATAAAATAATTTTCATTCATCTGAATTATTTATCACGAGCTTTACATTAACAACAAAGAGATTGAAAAGTTTGTTTTCACCGCATAAATGCTCACTGGGTTTTTGTTTGGTTGAACCCTTTGCGTAAAGGGAAAAACTTAAAATTTGTATAAACTTCTACGGCCATTGAATAACCATATTGTTAAAACTTTAATATCATTTTGAATACTCACAAACTTGAACATTTTGAAGGTTTGTTTGGAAGCGATAGAACGTTTTAATAAGCTGCTGCTGAACGACTGATAATTGTGATTGAACTCCTTTGGCTTTTATACGCAATTCAAATTAATAATTACTGAAAAGGAAGTGATTTGCTGTTATTTCTCAGCCTACACGAGTTACCTAGTCTAGACCAAGCAGTTCTGCAAAGCTAGCAAAACATACAAAAGGCAACAACACTTTCGTTTTCTGCTGCTCCGGAGGTGTATCGTCCGAACACTTCTGCTATTTCTACTCCATGGCTATTTTCATTGAATGACGTTACGTTACTTGTTATAAATCATCTAATATTTGGTGAATGCTTTATGTGGAATAGGTGATCTATCTTGGTGATATAAAGACAAAGTAAATTCTTTCATGCTGAAGAGATAATATTCAGTGAAGATAAACAATGCACATATTTAATTAGAAATCTAAAACAAACCGTTTATAATATTCAACAATTTTCTAAATTTTTAAAAATCATTCTATGGCACAAGTTATGTAATTGTTAAATATATGCTTTTGGGAAGTGACTTATTGAAAAAATACACTGCTAACATAAGTTTTGATGTTGTGGGGATATCTCCGTAATGTTAACCTCAGTTATTTATGAAAATATTATAATTCGTACCATTCTTAAACTACTTTTAGTAACCCATTCAAAATAATTGTCTCGATGATCCTACTGATAAGCCAGCATTGCTAACAGAAAGGATACATTCATAAATTTTCTTTTTAGTTTTCATTTTTTTCTCAATCTATTTAAAACTCTGTATGTGTAAATATTCATTCCGTTTCGTTTGAACGAGTATTATTTATGTAATTTAAAAATGCTTTTAGCGTTTTTATAAGAATTTTATTTAGTCTTTGACTTTAACAATATTATTTTACCCATGATGAATTCATGAATGAATTTACACAGCAAACTTGTTTTGTGGCACCATTTTACTTGAAAAATTATTAAAATACTAAGCATTAATCACTTTATTATTTAAAAAATCAACATATTTCGTAAGCAATGCTTACTTCATCACGGTTTACTTAAAACTTTAACCCGCCTATCCATTGAGATCTTTAAGTCTATTGTTGTCATTAGTTTTAAGTAAACCCTGATGAAGTAAACATTGCTTATAAAACTTGTTGATTTTTTAAACAATAAAAGTGGTTAAAATTAAGTATTTTATTAATTTTCACATACATTTATTCCAACTCATTTGATTCTAAAATGTGCAAAATACAAAAAAAAATGTGAATGCGAATTTGATTTTATTTTATCTCACACGTTTTATTATATAATATTATTTCACATTTATTTAATCAGTTTTACATTACTGTATTTTTTTAAAACTTCTTGCATAATTTTCGATACCTCATTAGGGGTATTTCTTTTTTACATTCTATTGAAAAGTCCTGCTAAGCGTAAAATCAAATAAAATATGATTATTACAAATGCAATTCATGACAGAGAACCGTTCCAAAGAGTTGGAAAAAGATTTTCTTGTTTTTCGCAGAGAGCAAAGCTATAAAACACCTACGAGTATAAGTTGTGTAGTTTTTCGTCTTTTATGTTTATTCTTCGGGAAACTTACAAGTGAAAACATTTGCTTGCCTATTCATAGCGATGAAAAGGCCCAAGAAAACTACATATTACATCAAGTACAAAAATAACCACGCAGGCATGAATATTTTTTTTTATTCCTAGGAAATATTTTTTTCAAACAATATATTATGATATTACATGACATATTGTTTACTAGGTAGTTTAATGTAGCCATCAGTTTAATAGCAAGCTGATAACATCTGTGTATATCTATGATAGGCAATTTGTAAAAAATAGTACTAACTTAAAATACAGGAAGTTAACTGTCCTTCAAAATATCACGAACAGCTGTCTAACTTTGGGTTCATGACGCAATCTCAAGGAGAGACAAGATCATTCCTTTCATGTTTTTAACAAATAAATATTTGATAGGCTGTAATATTAATCCATCTTTTTAAAATATTTTTTTATGTGAGAATACACATAAGTGTCTCAAATGCTACAATCCGTCTGGAGCCAGTGAGACTATGGTGTCCCCAATTGGGTTATGTTGTGAGGCTGAAGGTAGTGGGATGGGGAAGGAGATGGTGGAGAGGAAGGTCTGGGAATACCTGACCATTCAGATCTGGTCATCAAATACGGCTAAAGCCGTTTCAAGCAATGTTTAAATTCTGAATAGTGTTTTTTTTTTCATTAATTACCAAGATCGGCAAGATCTTTAGTTCTAAACCCAAAAGTCGCAGATTCAAAACGCGGCGTGGGCAAAAGGTTTTATTTTCAAATACCTACCGAAATAATTAAAACCATTTCTTTCCTTACTTGCTCCTTCCAGAACGAAATTTTTTCTCAGTTATCACCCCAGTGAAAGACCATCACTCAGAATCAAAATAGTGTGTTTAGTGACTAGATCTGGATATCCAGGTAGGTACATCATTTGAAAATTCGCTATTATGAAGACAAGCATGATGTTAAAACTGTTAGGATAATAGGCTTGATTAGTTTTTTTTTGATTAAGTACTTTAATAAATAAGTTGTCTGAAAACAAAGTTCTTGCCTTCTTTGCCTTGTACATTGGAACAATTTTTTAATATGAGGAATTAGTAATAAGTTGGTTTTAAGATTGAGATATTTTTTTACCGCTGGATGTCTTGTGACTAAATTGTAAAATACTCCTTTATTCCAAATGTTTATTAGATGTTTTGAAATTGTTATATTAGAGCACAGGCGTCGGGTGGGAATGCTATCCTTGTTCTACCGGTATTACAATGGAAGATGCTCCGAGGAACTAGCATCATTGATCCCTTCGGCACCGGTGCATAGTCGGGAAACACGCCAAACGCCTGCCTAACATTTGTACACGATTGACATTTGTCACATGAGAACGGGTCGTTTCTTCGACTTGTTCTTGTGTTCAACAGCTCGACTGTGGAATGATTTGCCGTCCTCTGTGTTTCCTCCTTCCTACAACATGGGTCTCTTCAAGACCAATGTTCATTCCTTCCTCTCCTCAAAAAGACCCTCCACACAGCATCCTCATTTATTTTCCTCAGGGCCTCCTGTGTGGAGTTAATGTAAAAAAAAAAAATTAAAATCACAAAAAATGTTCCGCGTTCCGTCGTGATCTGGGGTCAAGTCTTTGCCGTACTGCAACACTGTGACTGCAATACGTAGAATGTAGACATTGTAGACGCTACAAACGGAGAACAGAGAGCAGAGACTGGAGATCAGTGTACTGAGAGATGAGGCAATGCCCGGCAACAATTAACTCACCCAGCACCAAGGCCGCCTTCGTACAGGCTGAGCGCCTCACGTTTCTTTAACTGTTTGTTGCTTGTTGTTTGCCGGTAAGACTCATATAATGTTATTTAATAACAATAATCGTGATCTGGAAGTAGTGTACAATATACTATACAAGTGAACAACTTGTGTGGGTACTTACCTAGATACCTGCAGTTTTACTGAATCTGTTTAGATATCTCTCATAAAGACGACAAAATTCCCTGAAATAAAGTCAGAATTTTAACGACATAAGTGAAGAAGGCGTGTGCACAGGTATACGGCACGCGAAACGGCGTATTAATAATAATAATATGGGGATGTTTTATATAGCACCGTTTTTGTGAAAAATCACCTTAAGGGCGCTGTACAAACTTATAATACATTTCAAAATCTAAAAAAAACTACAAGCTAGACAAACAATTAAAAACAACTTATGGCTAAAAATTGCATACACCGGTTCAATAATCACCGATACGAAAATATATGTACAATATTTTGACCAATGAACGCGATGCTGCCTAAAAATGATTGAAAATAGGACCATACTTACCTAGGAGGTCGCTTGAAATTAACACTGTTTATTGTCTTTTTAAAGAAATTTAGATAGAGTTCGCACGCAGAGGACATAATTGTGAACACTTGTTATTTAATCCTGAAAAAAAAATTTAAATTAATGTGTAATATATTCTTTGATGAGTGTATTTTGGGCGGAACTACTGCCGAAATCGCCCTAGCAGGCCTAGAAATTTAAAATTTCGGCGGGGTTATTTTAATTAATTCCGATAAACGTATTAGGTACTAAAATTTCAGATGTTTCTAAACGAATCTTTCGGAAAGTTATTAATTCATCGTCTAGAAAAATATAATATTATGGTACTTACCGCTAAATTTAGAGTTGATAAACGTTTTATAAATTATTCAAACCCGTTTACATAAAATATTTTAATGGTACGAAACTGTTTTTATTAATCTTTAATATAAATAACTTACTTCCGTGGGTGTCGGTCTGATAAAAAAGGTATTATAGTTACGAATTCGTCGAAATTAATAATTATGTAAGAAATATGCCTCGAGAAAACCCCCTTTATAAGAGTCTTATGCCGCTTTAAACCTATAAAATTCATTGATAAATCATGAATATAAAAGAGGAATAAAGACCCTGCACTGCATGACTTCGGAATCCAAGTGACTGGTACAAGTGCAGTTCCAGATAATTGTTTTAGGCTACTTTGGCTTCATGGTGAAGATTGACTTCTTGATAGCCAACCACCGATGGTGTCTCTGTTATGACTGCTCTACCTACGTCCCAGTGAAACATTTCCTCGGCAAGGAAGCCTTCGTGGTGGTCTTTTCACTGTCGTATCGCACAGTAGGTCCTTGGATTATTATTGCATATGTAGTGGCTAAGTTTACCCTCTGTACAGTCAGTACCATTGCCGATTCGAAACCGTGCGACAACGAGACGCACGGTGCGAGGAACGCTCGAGACTCAGACGAGGCGAACAAGCAATGGCATTAGAGTGGCTGTACAGTGTACAGGTACAGGCTGTACGTACAGAGTATATATTTGTAAGTAGAGCGAGTATGTCGCTCGAATTCTGCTCGTTTAATCTACAATACTATTGTTACTTACAGTTTTTGTGTTGCGTCTACGGCGTCCACGGCTAGTCCACTTTGCGCCGGGCGCCTATATAAAATAGTAAACAAATTATATCTCTACAAAAGCAGGTTTCACATTATTTCATGTGAAATTATATGTTCGAAGAAAGCCTTGATAAAAATAACCTCTCTGCGTTTCAATCGCGTAATAAGTTTGTACCTGTCAAATCAATACCAAACTGATATTGGTACATCGTTTACGTGCCAAGATCTCTGTTCGTTGCTGTATTTAATCAATTAATGGTTTTGCATGAGTAGTAATTAGCATATTCTCATATTTCAAATCGGTGACAGTGCAATTATACCAATTTCATATTCATCCATAAAACTTGAATGCCTGTGAGTGGGGGATTCTTAAATCCGCAATTTTGATCATTTCCTTGCTAATTACAATTACATAGAAATCGTTGTGTCTCCTTTACTATCACGGTTAGAAATATGATCTAAATAGTCTTAGAAAGATAAAATACCACGCTTTATATTCAAATATAAAAGTTTACCACAAAATAATTCAAATGTACGCCTTTATGAAACCAAGATTCCGTCAGCAATTTGAAAAAAGTCTGAAACGTTGGGATTTTTTGATTAATTATTTTACACGAAACGTAAAATAAGTGAGACGACTGTAACGTTTATAATACATTTGACTAATAAAATATGTGTGTGTTTTTATTTTTGATAGAAAATTAGAGTTAGAAAAAATGTGAGGTAATCAATTTTTAAAACTTTTATGTTTCCGTACAAACATTTTATATTTTGAAAAATATATGTTTTCGAATTATCGCTTTTTTAATGTTTTCAATTCTTGCTAGAGCAATCCCGATGAGTTACAGAACTCATTTTAGGACGGGAAAAACTTATAATTCATAAGTGGGAGGAAATAGTTACAATTTTACATAAGCATTTTGATATTAAAAATACAAGTAAATATATGTATTTCTTTACCTTTCAAAAACATTTTTAATTTATCAGATTTTTTAAGAAATTTTGCATTTATTTGGATTTTATTGCGAAGCGGAAATTTTTTTTAAATGGTCCCGATGACTGGTGGGTTAAAGTTGATGAAGAATGCACGTAGAAGTAATGAAGAAATAGTTTTTTTCTTCTTAATGACAATTTCTCGATGATTAATTAATATGTTCGCTAGGAAGGTCGAACAAGCCTGATACAGTGAAAATAATAGTAGATGTCTCACTAAACTGCCTCACTCGCCATTTTGACTACAGCATTTTTCTTTTCCAATAAATCATCTTAATTGGAGTAATTTCATATTTCCTCTCAGGCGCACCTCTACACGAGTGATGTCGACCGTTCATGTCTCGATAAATTGTCGAGAATAACACAACTTTAGTAAACATCCGAAAATGGGCATTCATGGTTAAATTTCTGTATATATTAATTTTATCGAGGATATTACAAATCTGTGACCCTATTATGAACAAGAATGCATTATTATTGTAGAAGGTTGTGATTTACTGTGTCAAGAATAATAGAAGAGTCATTGATATCATTGTTATATAATTAACGAATATCCGGTGGTTTGGTTGTTAATTTGGTGAAATTTTAATTAATCACGGTACCTATCCATATTTGAACACTAAGCAAGTATTTTACAGTGAATTCATTGAAAATATAGATCACATAAAACGGCATCATACATTATCATTTCTAACCCTGTAGGTACTTTCAACGAACTGTAATAAATTAATCACTTTTCCAACTAACCATATTTAAAGCAAAAAATTCGTATTTTTCAGCTCAATTTATAAATGACGTTCCTAAATGAAAGACTTTATGCAATACACAGTTTTAGTACCTACCTATATATAGTACATCAAACTCTATTGAAAGCATATTCCTCTCGCAATGAAATGGCGAATACCTACGTGCCTGAAAACTTCAGCCGTGATCGACAACACGACTAGTTCAAAATACCACATGGTGGAACAGATTTTCTAGCACAGCATAGCGTGGCAAGAGGGATGGTGCTACGGAATGAAATTACTAAAATGGTAATTTATTTAATTACCCGCATTTTAAATAACCTTGAAACTATCTTCCCAAATGGAATGTAATAACATACGTAATCTTGTTCTGTAAAAGATGATTTTGATTATTATTATTATGATTGAAGTGCAATATTTCATTAAATAAATCTATGTGTATATATAGTATATATAGTGCTTTCACACAAACGAAGTATTGAATTCCGTAAGTCTAAACATAAACTTTAGGTCGCACATTTTACACCCGCGGTGTGCAAGCGGGTTCCCCACAGAGTGTTGGCGTCGGACCATCTGTTTTTTTATTGAATTAATGCATGAATGAAGCGGAATCTTGAAAGTCGAAATTAACCCGATTCGCGTTAATTATTAATTATTCGTTCTTCCTTGGCTCCCCGTACTTGCAAATATAACCCCGCCAAATATCAGGCGAGAGATTGCAACACTGAGGGAATACAAGAAGGCGCTGCAAAAAAGCGAAATACCCTTGCACGATGATGTCGTTTCTCACCCGGCATGCCGCTTAAAGTCTCGAAAACCCTTCTGGACGGAAGGAGAAAGACTCCTTCGAACACCTCTCACCCCAGAAGATAGGTGGAAGCTTGAGTGGCAATCAGCCAACGTCAAAAACGCCGATCTCGTGCAAGACCCCACTGAGAGACAGCCTGGGTTCTCACTGCCTCGCAAACTCTGGACTGCCATCAATAGAATAAGGTGCTCCCATAGCCGTTGTGCTCACATGATGCATAGATGGGGCCTTAAAGAGTCGGCGACGTGTGAATGCGGTGTGGTGCAGACCACCGAACATGTGGTCAACGAATGCCCGCTCCATTCATTCCCCGGCGGGATTTATGAGGTCCACAGGGCAATGCCTGAGGCCCTAGACTGGCTCGCAGACCTAGATGTCCCCCTCTGACCCCCCACCATACGAAAGAAGAACCCGATTCGCGACATTCAATTGAGTTGAAACTCGGCAGATAGGCTCGTCATCGATGCCTGAGGCCCTAGACTGGCTCGCAGACCTAGATGTCCCCCTCTGACCCCCCACCATACGAAAGAAGAACCCGATTCGCGACATTCAATTGAGTTGAAACTCGGCAGATAGGCTCGTCATCGATGCCTGAGGCCCTAGACTGGCTCGCAGACCTAGATGTCCCCCTCTGACCCCCCACCATACGAAAGAAGAACCCGATTCGCGACATTCAATTGAGTTGAAACTCGGCAGATAGGCTCGTCATCGATGCCTGAGGCCCTAGACTGGCTCGCAGACCTAGATGTCCCCCTCTGACCCCCCACCATACGAAAGAAGAACCCGATTCGCGACATTCAATTGAGTTGAAACTCGGCAGATAGGCTCGTCATCGATGACAATGCATTCTATCAATTTTGGTGACAATCACGCACACGCATGCGAACATATGCGCTTTTTCTGAAATTAAAGCATTTAATAGATGTCGACCTTTCCACCTCTTGATTTGACCCGGTTTGTAGCGCGGATGATTCCTATCACTGGTTAGGAAGGTTCAAACCTCAACCAAAACAAAAACAAAAGTTTCTAAAGACATTTGAAAATTGATGTAAAGTAAAAATACCTTGTTAATATGGGTCATTTTTTTTAAAAGTAATGCCTAATAATAATAAAATATATGTTTTTTTTTAAATAGGTGCGGTGACTTCAACAATTCAGTCCTAAAAGAGCTGTCCAAATTTATTGACGTCGGAGAGAGTCTGTGCTGCGTCCGCAAATATTTTCTGTTTTGATTATTCGGAATAGTTCAATTTTCAAATTCCATTTCTCGTGTGTGGTATTTAGTCACTGTGAGAGAAGAGTGGCTAAATGACAGGCCACACGAGGCAAGGGTGCACAGAGGCGGGGGCAGGTGTCAGGTGGAAGGTGGCAAGAGACGTGTGTGACAAGTTGTCCCGGAGACCTGTGGACAAAGTACAATGTAATAAAGGTTCATGCTACGCGTAAAGACAAGGACAACTACACTATTTGTGATTCAATAAAGGGTGCGATGTTGGATACAATCTTGAATCAAAAGTTTTATTTTTAACGTTCTTCTTGAATACGCTGTACCCTTCCACATATTACATATCGATCGTCCAGTTGATTAATCCGAAAAATTGAAAATTGAGTTAGGCTTATAGTTTTATGTAAAAGTGTTCCCTATATCTGGTACAATACTCAGATTACTCTTAAATCAACCAACCTCTGCCATAGGTCACCCCAAGTGGTTCGCTACGTTTGGTGATTTAGCAGGGGTGCCCGGGTTCATGGGGTGAGGTTTGTCTAGGTCTTAGAGGCGGATGACCAGGACATACTGAACCCCAGATTCCTACCCACCCCTTAAACCCTTTTCCTTCCCAGAACTCTCCTCTCCTTCCTTTCCTTAAAAAAACCCTCCACACAGCATCCCCAAAGATGACACAGGCCCTGAGGGAAATTATTTTCCTCAGGGTCTCCTGTGTGGAGCTCATGTAAAAAAAAAAAAAAAAAAAATCAAGTATAATGGAGAAAAACTTGTTTTGAATTAAAGAAAATGTTGATATATTATGTTGATATATTGTGGGATATTTCAAAATGTCATTCTAAGTAATGCATATTTATTTTTAGCAAGTTTATTTTGTAGAAATCCATTTTAATTTTCATTTCTTTTATGTAAGTATTCAATAATATTATTATTTACGTTATTCGTTTTTGGGGTGTTATGCCGTGCCACTACCTCCTTCTTTCGCATCAGACACATCTGCCGGATCTTCCCTGGTGATGGACAATGCAACGCTGTCTGAAACGTTGGCTAAAGAAGGAGGTAGCGCATCACGGCATAACACCCCAAAAACAAATATCGTAAATGCTTTTGGCCGTGAAAATCTAGAAACGTAGGTATATAAAAAATGTATCGGAATATTTATAGACTTGAAAAAAGCTTTCGACAGCATATCACATAAAAAATTAATAAATAAATTAAAATCTATAGGAATTAATGGGAAAGTCTTAGCGTGGATAGCTAGTTATTTACATGAAAGACCACAACAAGTAAAATTACTAAATCAAGTCAGCGATTCAAAATATAGCGATTTTTCAATACCCCAAGGTACAGTTTTGGGACCATTGTTAGTTATTATATATGTCAATGATATATTCAATATTTCTAAATATGGAGACATTGTCTCCTACGCTGACGACACAGTCCTACTACTAAAAGCAAACACCTGGTCTGAATTAAACAAAATGGCAAATACAGATATTAATGCACTAAAATTATGGTTTGATAAAAACCTGTTGACTTTAAATTCTAAAAAAACCTATTATTTAGCATTTTTCATTAAAAAACAAGAAACACCTAAAGAAATAAACTTAATAATCCCTCTGTGACAAATAATACAGAAAACCACAAATGTAATATATCATGTTCAAAAATAGAAAGCAAAACTGATATTAAGTACCTGGGCATAACAATAGACCAGCGTTTAAAATGGTCTCCACACATAAATATTCTGAACAACAGAATAAGGAAACTAACATATATATTTAGATGTTTAAGAGATATTTTAAACGAAAAATTACTTAGAACCACATACTTCGCTTTCTGTCAATCAATTATACAATACGGCATTATAGGATGGGGCGGTGCATATAAAAATCAAACACAAACAATTTACATATCACAAAAACTAATAATAAAAACAATTTTAAAAAAACCCTACTCATATTCGTCAGAACTTTTATTCAAACAATTTAAGGTCAGAAAATTAAGTGCATTATACTTTTATCATGCAACATTACAAATTTATAAAGATAATATTAAAAATCAAGTTGCACCCTTTAAAAATAACATAAGTCTTAGACAAACATCAATACTTCCCACTCCAAAATGTAAAAAAAAAATTGGACAATTGAGTCATAAATATCTCGGAGCAAAATTTTTTCATTCATTACCAGAAAAAATTAGAAACATGAATACCAATATAAAAAATTTTAAAACTCACCATAAAAATTATATTGAAAACTTAAACTGAATGATATAAAAAAAAGCAATACAATAACACCCCCCCATACACACAAGCCTTGCTTAATTATGGGGGTACATCAAATATTCTACTATGTAATTAATTACTGTATAAAAATTATTTGTAATTTATGTACCTTCTATTACTAATAAAAAAAATATATATATATATTATTAATTAATCTATAGAAACAGTTTGTTAAAAACAAGTTTTGCTATATAATATGTTTATAATAAACCGTTTTATAGATTGAATAATAATATTATTAAATATATAAACGGAATAAAAATAAAAAAATAATTATAAAAATCACATAATATAAATACTTGAAGAAAAAAAAGATTTATTTTGAGCATTCGAATGTTTTCCTAATTGCCTCAAAACTTTGTATTTGGAGATGTCTGACTAATGAACTAGTTGATCGATGTGTCACATTCTATAAATATGCTATATTCTAAATATGATTGGTGATTTTTAGGGCCAAAAGCATTACCGTGATATATTTTTGAGATATTATGCCGTGTTGCGCTGCCTTCTTCTATAGGCAACGTTTAGGACGGTATCCATCATCATTGATATTACACATTTCTCTTTTGCGAAACGAAAACAAATTGTCTGTCCAACGCTTGCTCTACTGCTCCTGGCCTTGATTTAATGATTTTAAAATAAGTTATAAATCACAAAAACTGCACCCTTTACGTATTTTTCCCAGAACTTCATTAGGCAAAGCAGTAACCTCGATACAACACTACAGACACATCAAACCTGAAACGTTAAAAGGTTAAATCAGTCATTTATTTGGAAATTTCTGAGAAACAGTCAGCCCAGATTTTCACAATGATTTCTGGACGCCCAATTAATTTTATTTTCCGCTGATCGATTTTACTCGGCACTTAAAGAACATGTAGATGCCCGGCTCTGCGCGCGTTCAAACAAAGCGCTTGTTTTGAACGAAATGAAACATGTCGATCGTCCAGTTGATTAGTCAGACATCTCCAAAAAATCTAAATTTGAATTGAGTGCAGTTAGGGAACGTACCCATACTACGTGACCCGTTAAAGGGGGGTCTTCAAAATACCAGGCTTGGTACAAATGAGCGGAGGGGGGCTTAGGTTTTTAGTCACCGGGGAGGGGGGAGTTAAAAATTGTAAAAGTTGGTCACGTAGTATGGGTACGTTCCCTTATGTGTTAAAGTATACCATCTATGTTTTACAATACTTAGATTACTCATAAACACCATAAAATCAATTATAATGCACCAAAACTTGTAGTCTTGTAGTGAAATAAACAAAACAATTATGTTGTCTAGGTTACTAGTAAGAAAATTTCAAAATTCCCTACTCATGTACCGGTCCGTTTTGCTTCCCGGTGTTATTAGCATATTTAATACGTGAAGCACAGACACTTGTATATAATATTTGATTTATGAAGAGCATTCGAATATTGCTTTCCTCAATATCTCAAAACTTTGTATTTGGAGATGTCTGACTAATCAACTGGACGATCGATATATCTCCAATAACTCATAGTAGAATTGGTATTGGAAGCTGAAAAGTTTGCTTCAACGTAAATTTTTTTTTTTTTTTTTTACAGTGAATACCGCACAAGAATCTCAACTGCTCCCGTCTGGAGCCAGTGAGACTATGGCATCCCCAATTGGGATGTTGTGAGGCTGAAGGTAGTGGGGAGGGGAAGGAGGTGGGGAAGAGGAAGGTTGGGAAGTACCTGGCTATTCAGATCTGGTCACTAAACACGGCTAAAGCCATTTTCAAGCAACGTTTCAATTCTGAATGGTGGTCTTACACCAGGGCGATACTAATAGTATCTTCCACTCTATTCTTAAATATTCTTGTCAGAAAAAGCTGCGTACTTTTCACGACGCTAAAGCTAAATAAAAGAACAATAATATTATTTTTACCTAAAAGAATAATACCATCGCATAAACCATTACAAATAGAAGAACGAGACCTACATATTCTATAATTTAACATTTAAACAACAGGTAGAAAAACTAAAAACAAAAATCATCCCATTAATTGGTGTATTTGGTAGAATTGCTCATCTTCTACCAACAGAGGTAAAGAGGGGCTTATACTTTAGCTTAATCCAGTCCCATCTAAATTATTTAATAGAAATAGGGGGAAACACACACATTACGTACTTAAACGACTTACAAATAATACAGAATAAAGTTATTAAAAAACTCTTCAACTATAACCCAGACACTCCCACAAAAAAACAATACCAGGAAATGAACCTTTTGAAAATAAGAACATTGTACGAATATAACATATGTCTTTTAATCTACAAAATACAAAATGGACTTATACACACAAACACAACATTTATAAAAACATCACAAGTACACGAACATTATACTAGACAACACAATAAATTGTACACAAACACTGTCAAGACTGAAAGTGGCAAGAGAAGTATTGGTCACGAAGGAGTTCACATATACAAGTATAATCTCCTTCCAGATTACCTAAAAACGGAAAATAATATAAAAACCTTTAAAAAAAACCTATTTAAACTTAAAATGTTGGAACAAAATTAAAAATATTACTTCTTATTACTGTACTGTATATGCTCTGTATTTAAGTTAAGAAAGCGAAATATTGTATTTCTTTTAACTTAATAATAAAATAAAAAAAAGCTCACAGTTCGCAAGTTTTTAATGGGGCGTAAACAGATTTTCTGCTTTATAGTTAAGATTACATAAGTACTGGCCTACACTTGTTCAACCTTCACCGAATTAATAGTAAACACAGAAACCACCTTGACAATAACTCCGATAGTAAATAAATGGGCAAGATATTTTTATAGTTTGTTGTGCGCTACATTCTTTGGTGTTATTTATTGCATCACAAGTTCATCAGCCGATAGAATGTGATGGAGGTCTTTTGTAAAAATATTTCATTATGATTAACTTTGTACCACAATGTTTTAATTTCCAGATGTTATTTTGAATTTTGTTCTTGGAAAAATTAATTAAAAACTACTTTAAGCTTGTAAGTTCAACTTTATGTCGACCCATCATAGCACCGCTGGAAGAGACTTCCAATATATTTAAAACTTATTATGCACCGTTGGGATTTGAGACGCGATGAAACGACAAGTAGCGATACTATAAAAAAACAAATACATACATCTATAGGATTTAGCCTGAGAGAGAATGAGATAGTTCAATCGACCTCCACTTTTTACGGTGCTTCGTAGTCTCCCCACTCTTGTCTACTTTAGTTTTCTGAAGTTTTCACTTCTACAACGCGTGAATTGCACACTTTAAATTTTTTTTTTAATTAAAATCATGACAACCTTAATTTATTTAAGAGCAACAACAGGTGAGCAACTTTAATGAGAGATTTATGAATGAGTTTTGGTTAAGTGTAACACTTTATTTTTTCTAGATACCGATAGACGAGTTTTTTTATCTGATCATTGAAATCTGTGTATTTACTTGTTATAAATTCATTTTCAGTTTTCATTGCTTATATTATAATGATTTAAGTTTCAAAAGTATATTAGTCCAGTTTTTATGAATACCTATTCCTCCCTCTTTTCTTCGTATTTATTATAATATCCTAACGTTTATTCAATTTTATTTAATCTGATCAAATGCTATTATTTTGCCTGAACTGGAAATCTGTGTATTTTTAATCGTTATAAATTTATTTTTAGTTTTCATTGATTTATGTTTCAATGGTATTATTAATCTAGTTTTTCGTAATACGAGTACCCTTTTCACTATCTTTTCTTCGTATTTATTGTATCTTAAAGTTAATTCAATTCTACTTACCCTTTTTTAATTAATATACCTTCTATTTAAATGCTATGTAAATGCCAAAATCAACTAACGTTAATACATAAATATTAATAAATGAATTCCATAACCAGAAATTGTGAAGGGAGACAGCAAGAGACCGGCGATATGGTAAAGGTGGCCGAAACTCACCGAGGGTTTTAGCGCCGATAATGATGAAGAAAAGCAGACAGAATGGCCAATTATCTTACTCTTCTCAGACGTTTTTTGGGGGAAAAGTACATACAAAACAAGAGGAATAAGTAACATTTCGTATTTCTTGTAACTCCCTAGAGTTGGAGCTGGAGTCTGGGGGCAATGACCGGAGCAATGGCGGCAGCGGGCTGGCGGTTAGTCTGCGGAACATCTTACCAATCTCACGGGTTAGCGTTATTTGTCAGCTATATACGCAATAATGACTCGACTTGGCGCTTTTCGTGTTGTGGATTATTTTTTACCCTGGCTGTTGACTTCGCAAAGGTTTTTGTACTCCGAAGGTGTCCAGACAGGGGAAAACTATAACGCCATATTAGCCATCCAACAGTACCTAAAATACCAATATAATTAAAGTTCAATAAAAATTATTCTATCTATATAGTAATGTTTTTTTTTTTTTTTTTTTAAATAATTAACCATAAAACAGGCTGGTCCTAATCAGAAAAAATTGAAATGTAAACAATGATACGATGTAAAGAAACAATAAACAATTGAAAACGACTATAAATTAGCGTTGAACGAAAATGTTTACGGAGAAGTAGTAAAGAATGACGTGAAATTAACCCACAACTAAAATAACAGTATTTTGATGCCCAAATATTTACATTTTGCTATCAAAAGTTAAACTTGCAGAAATTAACAAGGTATTAGTTATATTTGCTTGATCGTACAACATCACGCCATCACAAATCATGTTTTGGCAATGAAATCGGACCTCCAATGTATTAATTCTTGTTATGTTTATTTTGAAATTGGCAATTTTTTATATTTCTTGGGCAACAACTACGTAACAAATTCTAGACATATTGTTTTGAAGAGATTTAATATACATGTATATTTATTAATTATTTTGTATGTATCTGCTACCACTTTCGACACATTCGTCTCATTCATTAGCAATCTTAATCCTAACTTAATTTAAAAAAGTACAGAAATGATTGTGAAAATGAACATGAAACTCTTCAAAACAAAATTTATATTGGCGATCTAAGTACGAACGTTTACATGATAGAACCTACTCCTAAAAATACTTGACACATTTATGATGCGTTAAAAAAACGTGAATTCCTACTTCTGAGCCCAAATTCGCAGACCTTCGCCTGTCTGCCGTCAATGGCAGTACATTTCTCATAAACCGGTTGTTGGTGTTTTGCGAGACACGATTTACGTTATTCGGTCTGTTGTTTCTCCACGCACCGCACTGCCCATTTCCTTTATACAAATATTTCGGTATGAGATCATGATTTACGACATCACATACAAAGTTTTACAAATGATTTTGTGAACTTATTTTGAATAATATATTTCATGGCGGATTTACAGAAATTCGTTTACACCACACAGTATACAGCAAAGAGGTGGTCGAAATATCATATATTATACATATTGCGATATTTAAATCTAAATCGTTACGCAACTCCACAGGGTTAATTTACTGTTTTCTTATAACCCACTTTATTATTTATTTGAAGTGGAAAATTGTGAAATAATATAATATAATATACCAAATTCACTACACATCAAAATTACTGAATAACTCAATTCTATTCATCGAGAACCCTGAAATACTCGTATATTACTCGTGGAGCAATACAACCCACTAATTTCAACGAAATCTTACAATGAAAAAAAAAAACGTGTGTGCTTTAGACCACACGACTGAAGTAAAACTTCATTTATATCTCCCTCTTATCCTTACCCTCCTCATCCTCATCCTCATCCTCATCCTCATCCTCATCCTCATCCTCATCCTCATCCTCATCCTCATCCTCATCCTCATCCTCATCCTCATCCTCATCCTCATCCTCATCCTCATCCTCATCCTCATCCTCATCCTCATCCTCATCCTCATCCTCATCCTCATCCTCATCCTCATCCTCATCCTCATCCTCATCCTCATCCTCATCCTCATCCTCATCCTCATCCTCATCCTCATCCTCATCCTCATCCTCATCCTCATCCTCATCCTCATCCTCATCCTCATCCTCATCCTCATCCTCATCCTCATCCTCATCCTTATCTAAGGATATAATATAAGTCCTTATCCTTATCCTTATCCTTATCCTTATCCTTATCCTTATCCTTATCCTTATCCTTATCCTTATCCTTATCCTTATCCTTATCCTTATCCTTATCCTTATCCTTATCCTTATCCTTATCCTTATCCTTATCCTTATCCTTATCCTTATCCTTATCCTTATCCTTATCCTTATCCTTATCCTTATCCTTATCCTTATCCTTATCCTTATCCTTATCCTTATCCTTATCCTTATCCTTATCCTTATCCTTATCCTTATCCTTATCCTTATCCTTATCCTTATCCTTATCCTTATCCTTATCCTTATCCTTATCCTTATCCTTATCCTTATCCTTATCCTTATCCTTATCCTTATCCTTATCCTTATCCTTATCCTTATCCTTATCCTTATCCTTATCCTTATCCTTATCCTTATCCTTATCCTTATCCTTATCCTTATCCTTATCCTTATCCTTATCCTTATCCTTATCCTTATCCTTATCCTTATCCTTATCCTTATCCTTATCCTTATCCTTATCCTTATCCTTATCCTTATCCTTATCCTTATCCTTATCCTTATCCTTATCCTTATCCTTATCCTTATCCTTATCCTTATCCTTATCCTTATCCTTATCCTTATCCTTATCCTTATCCTTATCCTTATCCTTATCCTTATCCTTATCCTTATCCTTATCATTATCCATATCCTTATCCTTATCCAGCTTACTCCCCAAGTCAAGCGCGCGTAAAGGCCCCGTAATCGCCTCGCCCGATCACCGTTCGCATCGATCACCGTTCGCATCGATCACCATTCGCATCGATTACCGTTCGCATCACACTTTTCGTAACGCATTCACCAGCTTACCTCCCAAGTCGAGCGTGCGTAAAGAAGTTTTACTTCAAAAACTTAAAACTATTTTTTTCTTTGAAACAACATCTTTGGCAACAATTTAAGTATATCTCATTCCATAAAGGAAGTCATGAAAAGAAAAAACAAATTAATGATCTATAAAATACGATATCATAAATTATTATGATCTGATGATGGGTAGAGACCCATTGCACCTCAGCGACAATTAGTATTGCGGCAGGTCGTGTCCCGCAAACCTGCTATCAACAAAGTAGGGCACATTTATCGGCTCCAATTGCATTCATCTTGTTCTCGTGGAAGCATAAAGCATGAAGTACGAGTGCATAAACGCAATGAGTAGGAATGTAGGTGCTGTGCGGGTAATGTACTGGTGCTGTTCGCACGGTCTGGAAACTGTCATCTGGCAAGTCACGAATATCAGTGGACAGTGGGAACAGAGCGGTACCGTGGTGATGCAGTGGTGCAGCGAAAGACGCAGGCGTTACTTTACCAGATCCGGTCACATTCGATTCCCCGTGCATAAATTGCCTGCTGTATAAGACGGCAATAATTTTTCTATCACAGTGATTTTTATTGTAATATGTCCTATACTTTATTTTTCATTCTGAATGTGTTTCAAAAATTAATCTTGTAAATGTTGTCTTTGTTCTCAGATTCCTTGCAATCTGGTGGCCGCTCAAGTGCCAGATCACCAAGCGCCGCGCCAGGTTCATGATATTCGTCATCTGGGTCATCGCCCTCACCACCACCATCCCCTGGGCTCTCTACTTCGATCTGGTGGTCATCTTTAAAGATTCCCCAGAGACCAAGCTCTGCCTGGAGGTCTGGCCCGAGCACCTCAACGGCTCTCTATACTTTCTCATCGCCAACTTCCTTTTCTGCTACATCCTGCCGATGATTCTCATCTCCATGTGCTACGTGCTGATCTGGATCAAGGTGTGGAGGAGAACCATTCCATCAGATACAAAGGACGCCCAGATGGAGCGCATGCAGCAGAAATCCAAAGTCAAGGTGGTCAAGATGCTCGTCGCCGTTGTGATCCTCTTCGTGCTGTCTTGGTTACCGCTGTACGTCATCTTCGCGAGGATCAAGTTCGGGGGAGAGATAGAAATGTGGGAGGAAGAGATCCTTCCCATCGCCACCCCCATAGCGCAGTGGTTGGGAGCTTCCAACTCCTGCATCAACCCCATCCTGTACGCGTTCTTCAACAAGAAGTATCGGCGTGGGTTTGTCGCCATCATCAAGAGCAAAAAGTGCTGCGGCAGGCTGCGGTACTACGAGACCGTGGCTCTCATGTCATCCAGCACCAGCATGAGGAAGTCCTCGCACTACCACCAGCGCCGCTCCCCGCCGGCCCAGGACGGCACAGCAGTGTCCTTCATATACAACAACACGGGAGTTTAGAGAACACGGGGCTCCGCTGGTGAAGCGGTCGGGAGACATCAGGAGCAGCAGCTGGTGCGGGCGGGGGCGGCCCCGCAGCGCCTCGCGTCTTAGTCCGCCCCTCCGTGGGCGGAAGCGGGGACGGGGAGTCAGAGGCAGTCGCCAAGTCGCCAGTCGCCAGTCGCCAGTCGCCAGTAGTCATTATCAGCGAGTTATCCGCTGTCAGTAGGGAACAAGAAACTTGTAGTCTAACCGGAGGAGTCAAGTCGCTCGGTGCTTCGTATCGGCGCACAGAGCTTGAGCTTTTATAGAAATGTATTATAATTGTACACCCGCTATAGCAGTCCCTAGGAGCCAAAAACTTTATTGGCTTATTTTCTTGCGAGGAAATCGTTAGAATTTTTCCGGCTAATGGTCATGATTCCTAGAAGAATAATTTTCTATTAACTACTCAAAAATGGTTTTTGGACATTGCATTTCAGAAGTGCTCTGCTAATGAACATAATTGGTGGAAAATTTCAAACAATCGTGATATAAATTTTATAATATTTGATAGAAATTTAATTTGCACTTTCGGTGTTCATACAAAATAGTATCGCTCAAATAATTTTTACTTTGTTTGAAATGTTAGATGTTGTCGAGTCCCGCTATTTTTAGAGAAAAACGATGCGATTATTAATTTTTTTGTGTACTGTCCATTTTTAATGTCGTGTTTTATGATTAAAAAGGTACAATATAGATTAATTAACACCCACACAGACTATTTATAGGTATCTTCAACCTGAATGTCAAATAACCATCTTGGCAAAAGTATCATTTATTTATTTATTTAATACAATAACTTTACATAATTCAAAAGATTATTTGACTATGTGAACCTCACCGGGCGCTTTATCAGTGCTGAGGCCCCCTGAATAAGAAGTTTTATCCCTCTTATTTCTCCAAAATGTATGAAAAACTGCAATATCGTTGTTAAGTACACTTCAGCTGCAAAAATAATGTTTATATGTTTACTACACCCTTTATAAAGACATAACTTATATTGCGATTGGAAGATGTCTGTGCTTACAACTTTGTGTCAGAGTTCAGTGGTTTCCTCGAGCGTGATTAAAATTTTACTTGCGCAAATATTCAATCCCCCATCCTCCTAGTAAATACAATTATTCGATATGAACTTCTCCCTATTTGGACGGTCACAATTAATAGTTTTCCCCTCGCAATAGAAACATTTGCATTATACCAGTGTTTGTTTGTTCCATCCTCGGTTCTACCTAATAATAAATCATTTTGATGACTCTCGATTATTATAAAACTACCCTCTATTGCTACGACGAGTATTGCTGTCATATTATACTCTGTCGGTTTTAAAAAAATAATGATTTTTTTTAAGACGCTTCTTGCTTTATTACGTATATAATAATTAGAGATGATCCATAATGTACGTTAAAGGAACGTGACATAACGGTCCTTTACTAAGAAGCAAAAACATAAAATTTGAACAAAACATTTTATCTAATTTGCTAGTATTAATACCTTAGACAGATTTTATCGTTCGTGAAATATACGTAAGACAAAAATAATTTCTCAGTTATAAAACTCATTGCGTCACGTCATGATGATTCGAACGTATACATAAAATGAAATTTAAAAGCTCCGTTGCTTGTAATTGGCATGACGTTGCGAGCAGAAAATAGTTGATTAAGCTAGAATTCCAGACAAGTTCCATGTTGACAGAGCTCACAGCTCGAGAGTTTTAGTGAGAAAAATAAACATTTCTGCTTTATAATTATAAATATTTAAATCTTGTATTAACGATACAAGTAACAAATAAATATGATTTTATTCTACAAATAGCATGACCTGTATAATATTTTTCGCTGCGTGGCGATAGCCCCTCCAGCTGTTACCTGCACAAACACAAATGTTTACATTATTAGTTACAAACAATTACCATTAAACTAACATTATAATACGATAATGTAGGGAGGACAATTCGGACACTTTCTCTGGAATTCTGAAATCATTTTAATAATTGATACGATATTTTATACAAACTATGGATAAAGCATTTATTTATTGTCAATGTTTAATGTTTATAATACTATCTTATAACAGAGATAAATATTTCTTATACCTATAACACGTAGCATTTAGAAAATAATTATTTAAATTTTGTGTGAGTGAAGTCAATTCCTGTTTTTGATTTTGAAATGTTTGGGTGTTTAGAAATATTACGAAATAACATTGTGTTAGACAAATAAATCACATATTTTTTAGAAGAAAATATACACTTAGATATACATTTAATCATTCCTCTATCATATTTCAAAATTGAATTATAAGTATATTTGTATGTATATCGATGGAAATTGTTTCTGAAACAGCAAAATTATTGTATTTTTACACAAGTTCTATGGAAACATTCACTGCCTACTTATTGCGTAATTTATTTTTAAAATATTCCGTAAACATTGCTATTACATAATATTGTATAATGTGTACCTGCTTTATTCAATAACTTGATGAACGGAATTTATTATAATTATGAATTTCTTTGATCAAAAGTATTATTATGAATTTCATTGGTGAAAAATATAATCATGAATTTCATTGATAAAAATTATAATTATGAATTTTATTGACCAAATATAAATCTATGAATTTATTTCATTGATGAAAAATATAATTATGAAATTCATTGATCAAAAATGTAATTATGAATTTTATTGATCAAAAATATAATTATAAATTTCATTGGTGAAAAATGTAATTTATTAATGAAAAAAAATATATTAATGAAAAGCATAATTATGGATTTATTGATGAAAAATATAAATATTAATTTCATTGATCAAAAATATGATTATGAATTTCATTGATGAAAAACATAATTATGAATGTCATTGATCAAAAATATAGTTATGAATGAAAAATTTGTCTTTGATGTTTAAATGTAGATATACATGTAAAATTTATTTTCTTCCTTTATCGTTCTGAACACATGAATGCTAGTAGGTACGTACAAACTTTATGTAAATAATGTTAACAAATAAATCATGTCTTAAACATAGTAAATGTAGTTACCCATTAGATATTCCAAGAGAAGTGATTTTTTCCTGTATTTGCGGTGATCAAAATTTTTCTCCTTAACCATTGAAAACATTTACTTATTCTGCAAATTTAATACTTACCTGTTCATGGTTATATAAAGGTGAGCAAACTGGTTATTGAATATATATTCCAAGGTTACCAGTAGGAATCAATTTTAACTCGTTGTATGGAAGTTTGAATAAATTAATAAAACGTTTATCGATCTGGTTAAGGGTGAGCTGAGAAAAGGCGGCGAGTACCAGCTATAGTGATTTGATGAAGGTTGGCGAGAATTTGAATTAACATGTAATATTTAAAAAACCTTTTTTAAATGAAAAAAGTGTGACGGGAAGAAATTAACGTTGGTGTGAGTTAACGCAATCTGCTTGTTGCTAAAGGATGCGGAAGCTACATTGGGATGTTTTTAAATAAAAAGATTTAATATTCAAAAAGATTAACTTTTATAAAGCATGCTCGAGAACGACGCTCGAGATCGGTTTCAAAACCGCTTTGTCATGCAGAAGCGCAGTTACATTGTGTCGACTAAGCGAAAATTGCCAGTCTTTAAAATCAAATTACGAGTAGTTAAATATAATAATTAATTGTTTTGTGAACTTGATTAATAAATCAGGCATTGGAACGTACGTAATCGGTGTGCTCAAATTTGAGCAAATTCCTTAAAACAAACAATTCTAGCCTACGTGTTAAAACTACGTTCGGTTTCAAGCATTTGAGGTCAGGAAACAATTTTCATGAACGTAAACTAAAACATTATATAAAAATAATCATTAATCATTTGCGATGCATTTCTCACTACTTAATTACCAAAAAAATGAATTACCTGCGAAATGATCGATAAAAATACCAATTTGTTTTACATATGTTTGTTTATTTTTATATAGTTTGTAAAACCCCACCTTCTTTAACATATTATATTTTTATTTTTATTTCTTAGAATGTACGTTTAATTTTTAGAATTAGGTAAACTCATGAAAAATAATAATAATCGTGGGTGTATATAAATTAGAATATTACACATTACATTTTATTTTGCAATTCTGGTTCAAGAGGCTTATTTATGTGTTAGAAATAGAATGTGTCTAGTTGTAATATCTAGTTATCAAATTATTTATCTGTTGTAAAGCGCGGACCTAGGTTCTAGGTAAATACTTGTATAGAACAAAATTATATGCCTTCGCATATTTTCATTTTGTATTTTAACTTTAGAATATTATAATAACATGGCATTATAAATAATATTAAATACGTGTTTGTTATCTACAAATAGGACAGTTTCGTATTATTCAGCGTTTAATAATGATCATATATTTTAACTTGGAGTAAATTTATATAAAGTTTTTAAATATTTGAATAACGTTATTAATCTTCAAAACATAAGTGCTACAGTAAAAACAGTATGTACGTTATGGGGTTAAATGCAATTATTATTGTTTTTGGTTGTTAATAATTGGTTTCAAAATGTAAAATAAACGTGGAACGCAATGCATTTAAAATTTTTGTCCTTTAAACATTTTTAATAAATACTAGGACCATTCAATAAGTAATGCCTCCTATTTTTTTCTCCTTTAATTGTCAAGTAATTAATAATTCAATTGCAGGAGTCGAATTCAACCCCACTATTGCCGATTAATTTGTTATTTTTCAATATTATCTCCGTCCATTTCCACAGCTTTATTTCATCTTTTAACAAGGGCATGCATCACAGTGTTGTAAAAATCACGGTCATATCCAGAACACCATCGCCATAACTTTCCCCGCCGATCACACAGTTTTGATTTTTGTTGTCTTTGGTAAGTTTTTGTGATGCCATTCCATTGACTGCCTCTTTGATTCAGGTTAAAAAAATGAACCCATTTTTCGTCTCCGGTCACAATTTTTTCCAGAAACTAAGAGCTGCACGTGTTGTGAGGTCATTGTTTTCTTGTCTCTTTATTCTGGCCGGTTAAGTTTCTGGGTACCCACCTTGCAAAAGCTTTTGTTGAAAAATCAGTTGTCGAATAACCTTCATCGCACTGCCTTTACTGAGGGAGACAATGCGACATCTGGGGTCACTACGAATGAGTGCAGGCCTGCGCAGCTCCGCTTTTCCTCAGCCAGCGGTGTTTGTCCTTCAGCTTGGTTACAGTAGCGAACCCATCGTCTAGCAGTGCTGACGTCCACTGTTGCATCATGGTACACATATTCAGTCTTTCATGAATCTAAATGTTTGCGTTTCATCTTCTACAGTCGAAAATCAATCACAGAACGCTATTTTTTACGAACATCGATGTCGGTCATTTTGCTAGCGACTACAGTGCTGCCACCTGTTGACGCAAAAAGTTACTACTGTATCAGATTGTAGGAGGTTTGAGGAATAGAATCAAGTTGAAAAATTTCACTTAACTAACTTTATTTAAAAAGAAAAAAATAGGAGGCATTACTTATTGACTGACCCTCGTACATTAAAATTATCACAACATTGGCATTTAAAGCTCACTGAAAGATTTTTTTATCAATTGAGAATAGTATTAATATCAGCGTTAATTTTCAAATAAATAAAAATTGAATGAGAAGATGATACCAACAAAACTAAACAAAACATTAAACAGAAAATACGTAGATAAATAAAAAGGTAACGGTCGCCTCTGGGACAGGAACCCAGGGGTTCCATGACAACTCAGAATTTGAAAAAGCATTAATAGCTATGTAAATAGACCATAATCTAACCTTTAATATATTTTTTCATCACTTTTGATAAATGGTTGAAAGAAAAGGGAAGTGTTGAGTTGAGTTTAATCTGAGTTGTCCGGTCATCGAACTCACGATCTCCGGTCTTACCGGGACTCAGAGTTCGGTTTTTTTTAAAATTACCTTTTTATTTTTCTGTGTATTCTTCTGTTTTATATTTCGATTTATTAGGTTAGATTTGCTTCTACTTCAAGATATATTATATTGATGGGTATGACCTTCAAAATTTATTCTAATAAAAATAAAATTTAAATAATTAGTTTAGAAAAAAATCGAAAACCGGTCTCTGATCATCTTGAGAATGTAACTTATTATGATATTTTCGTACCAACCGACTTTGAATTTAAAACATAAGTTTATTTTGCCAGGTACGTGCATATTGATATTATTATCATAATAAGTCAGTAAAATGTAACAATCACAAAAGACCATCGGTTAACATGATTTGAACGCATGGATTTTCTGTAAGCCGGGTATCTTCTCTTGATCACTCTAAGAGCGAAAACGAAGATACGAAATGTTTTATTGGATCAATATTTAAGAAAAACGGATCAGAACGAGTGAAATATATTTATAGCAATAGTTCAGTGGTTTAGGGAATTCGCTGGTTTAAATACCCGCGCTGGCAATAACCACTTTTCTAGTGCTTGCAATTTGAAACGGATTACCGTTTAATAAAATACGATTTAATAATTTACGAAAACACATAATATTTCTAACAAAAAAATACAGTTTAATTTGTAACGTACTACGTATCATTCAGTATCCCTCTGAATAAAATCTATTTTGACCAATATAAGAAAGATTTACAATAATTGAAAGAAAAATCGAAGTATTATACATACCTACATTTAAACAAGAAATTATTTAAAATTGACACGCATTCAACCATTTTAGTATACCAGCTACTAGCAGTAATGGCGCTAATAAGGGCCAATGCTTTAAAATCTTGGGTGTACCTAACATATCTTAAAGAGGAAATATTTTTACTTTTTTATATTCCCATAAAAAATGATTTTAAATTTTCATTTCTAGAAATCCTTGAAATACATGTATCTAGGCGCCTAATTGCGATTGACTCGTATATTGGTATAAAACTCACAATCAAAAGAAGTAAATAATGTTCATTAATAGAATACTAGTTAAGAGGAAACCCGGTCGCCGAGAAATTTTACCAACTATTGCCGTCACTATCACTTTTACTCCTCGAATACTAAGTGAAACCGACAACTGCACCTCAGGCAGATAACACCAATGTAAATTAAATCATAAAAATCGAGTTTTGCTTTGATTGAACTAGATGGCGTTGCCATAAACATGAGCCGCTTAGCTAAATTTTAAAGGTATCGATACTTGCCAAAAAGTATTAATTGAGTAAAAGTATCGAATACAAAGTTACGAGTACAAGAGTATCGATATCGAAAGGAAAAGTACTCGATACCACAAAGTATCGATACTTTTTTCGTGTCCCTTGGCATGGGCGGCCGACTGGCGCAAGGACGCCGACAAAAATATTTGTATGTAAACGAATATTTGTATGTACGAAACCGCATACAGATTCTGATGTCAACAACTCGGTACAAACTGACGCCTGCGGGCGCGGGCGCTGGGAGCCGGTAATCTGAAATACGAAACCCGCGTTCTACGTGTTTCTACCCTATGAGAAGTAACTTATCAAAAAAGCAAAACTTACCGACGTGCTGGTGGTCGATATCTATAATATATTAGAAAAATAATTGCACTAGTCTTAAAATCCAAAGGGGAAATCGGGTAATACGTTTGTATGGACAAAACGCCGCCCGGTTTCCTCTTAAGTCAAAACATTTGATAGGAATCCAGGAATCTATAACTTTGGGTATCAACTCAACCTAATTAGTAATCACATTGTAGAAGAAATAGAGTACCATTAGTAAACATTATCAGCATTCACCAGGACACATTCATTCGCAGGACACAGATGATGTAAAAATGAATGCTTAGATGTTATCGGCAAGTTCCTCTCGGAATAAGAATAACATAATTCCTTAACTGACTTTCAAGAATATTCCAACTACATAATAAATTTCATATTGCATTGCCCAATAATATCTTCATAAACAAATGTGTACCTATTACACATTTCCGAGCCATAGTTTTTGAATAACAAAGAGAAAAAAAGTAAAAAGTAATAGGTAAGTTTTTACCATAAAAATACATTATAAGACATGCAATCTTCAAAAGCTGACTAGTCACGGTTTTATACTAAAGAGTAGAAAATATAAAATATAAAATGTCGTTTTTATCAATATGTTTGATAAACACAGGATTTAAAAAAAAAGTCTCTCAAAATTAAATTAGGAATTTTATTTATGGTGTCATGCGGCAGGCCGATACCAAATACTTATTTGAATTAAAAAAAATAAAATACAGAGATCAAATTATCGTAAATCGCACTTGATTTTAAGCACCCACACAAATAATGCGTCAGTGAAAAAAGGCAAACTTAAAAAGAAAAATACCTGCTAATGGAGAAACCTTTGCATATTTTTTGTCATTAGATCTATATGTTTAATTAATCCCCTTTACACGCTCGTAAAGATAAATATGTTGTCTTTATAATTTAGAACACTATATTATTATGATAATGTATAACTAACTTACCTTGTGTACATTGAAAAATATAAATTAAAAAAATATTTAATATTATGTGTATTCCACAAAAATAAAATAACATTATTTATTGTGCATTCATTCTAAACACTATGGATTGAACCTTTTGGGCAGACGCAACCTCTGCCAAGACCCTGATGAACCTCACCCTCCTAATATTAATGTAAATTATTTGATAATTCACTTAATACAATAGTTAAAACACAACGATAATGCTTTTATCCATATATCACATCATCCATTGATGTGTGCAAGTAATACCAATACCCACCCTTATCGTGTTCAACAAAGTATTACTGAGCTAAAAAACCCTTTTTACTTTGTTGATTGATTTAAGCGCACAAACTGCAAAAACAATAAGTTAAATAAGTTGTCTACTTAGTTGATACCAATTAAATGTTACGAATGATGTTGATAATTGTTTTACTTGAAATAGAAATCGCAACTCAAATGCGTACTCGATGTATAAACTGTTAATTTTACAATGAAATAAATTATCATTTTGAAATCTTACAAATCTTTTAACGTTACCGCTACCGCACCAATTTAATCCTTTCCCGTGTTTCTTGAAACATTTACATTTCATATTCTCTTTGGAGTTCTTCTTTGTCTGAAGACGGTGTAAGAAACGCACCACGACACAACACCGCAAAAACAACACGCAGAAGAACATATTTTTATAAGAACATTCGTAGGTTCTGAATAAATAAGAATATCTCTTTATTTATTTATCCATGGAACACAAACAGTCTGTACTAATTTAATATATGCTGGAAAGGAAAAATTGCTGAAAGGCCATACAGCTGTGACATTAAAAATGAGCTGTAGGTATAACCAATAAGCTATATTTTTTGTTTTCCCACACGTTCTGGGAAACTCTAAAAAACTTGGTTTGCTGAACACAAGTACAAACAAGAAAAATAGCTTATTGTCATAGACATCCAAATGGATAGACCAGAAGATACAGGTGAGGGGTAAAACCAAACTATGGGGGGGCGAAGAGGGGAAGAAGACTGTGATTAGTTGAAAAATCAATCTGACAGTATATAGGCATCTCGCATTATAATATCACCATTTAGTTCTTAAAACCAAAATCTGCTTTGAATGAATAGACCTTTTTACATGAGAGCGCGAATTGCTTGCCACGATAATAAAATATTTGCGTAGGCCAAATGTACACCCCAAAAAGATTCGCTCGTTTTCACATAGCAATATTTTGTTGCCGTGTTTAGTTAAGACACTTTTACAAATGTTTCATAATTTACTTACCCCTGTAACCAGCGACGAGCACACTAAGGAACCGCCCACATTCGCTATGTGCACATTGATATGTAGGTATGTTGTATAGCACAAGCTACTGTTTTGGCGTGTTATTTTTTCGTTAAATGTATAGATGTTAGCTTCGCGCTGCTCACGGCAAGAATGATGACGTCACACATTTTAGATTCAAGCGATTCTCTATCCCCTCCACATGGGGCGAACTGGCGCCAAGGAGGAGCTCCAGCCGGTTCCATGGAGAGGGGGAAATAATACGTTTTTATCACTTAGGGCAGGTCCAGATATATTCATATGTCCGTGCTTATTGTGTAGATTCATCTTTAATTTCTCAGCTGTATGGCGCTTTAGCCATTTTCCGTTCCAGCTTCGATATAAAAAAGATTGACCGAAAACAGACCGATTATTGATAATGTCTACAGATAACGTCATTAAATTTTCAGTGGGTATGTACCTCCATTATCAAGTCAAAATATAAGAATTATCATTTAAAAAAATTTCCACACACGTATTTTTATCAAAAAAATAAATATATATATATATAAAGGTAAGTACACACATACATTTTTTTTATTAAATCACTCTTTACATTAAATTATAGATATTCTGATAAATAACAATTAATTGACTACCTACTTATCTTTCAAAAAGTAAACAGATAGGTACCGACTTACCTATTAACAATAATTGTATATATCTGAAAATAAGTCTGGCAAGAGCGATGCTGAAAAAAAAGATTCATGAGAAATAAGAATTTTAAATAAGTAAAATTATGTGAGTATATCTACGAGATTATAGAAAGGAGCAGCAAAGGAATAAATGAGTAGAGATGGTGGAATAGGTCTCCAATTTATGCAAATCAATTTGGTCGGGAAGAAAATTTCCCATTAAGGTCAAGTATTACGTAATATTGTGGTGGATTAAAAAAAGCAAATCGATGGAAGGGGCGAACCCCTCCAGACGAGTGCCACTTCTCGGCAGGAAGCGGGAAGCAGGAAGTCGCGGCAGGAAAAGGCCATTAAACAGCGTGAGGAATCATCAGGAAGTCCCAATTGCTTACCAACCCATTATAAAAAAAAAATATGGTGTCAGATATGATTTGAGATTTTCACGAACAAAAGCATTATTGTGATTAATTTTTGGGTTAGGTTTATGCTTTTGGAGGGGACCCCACCATTTTCCCAAAGGCGCGGCGTTATAAGGAAACATATGGTTTCCTCCTTCACCGCACACGTCAAGACTCTACTTCTTTTTAGAACAAAGCTACATTTATTTGAACGACTCTAGATGGGGTTAGTAAGCAGTATGCAAGTACTTACTTTAACATTATACAAAAGATAAATAGAAGTAGCAGTCCGTGGAATAATACTTCTGAAATAGGTAACATCAAAAAGAGATAATAGTGTTAGTAAAAGAAAAAGAAAAATAACGGCTATGACCAGTCGAGGAAACCTTCTGAAAATAAAATAAGTAATGCGGAAAAAACAGTTATATGATTATGTTATAATGTAAGTAATTAATATAATAGCAGAAAGAAAATAAAATATATAAAAAGCCAAATAAAGTATTCCATAGACCACCGGGTAGTCCCAATAAGAATGCGTATTGCTATCGGCCCAACCGCAGACGATGCTCGAAGTCCGCGCCCTTTAGCCGGTACCCCGATTTTGCCTCGAAGAAGTGTACTTGGGAGAGAAGGGGAAGGTTTTGAAGACCTTGAGGAAAAGATGAGCGTCGGGTTACCGGAGGGGGGTCGGAAGGACATCGAGACCGCGTGGTTACGCCTCAGGCCTACGCATGTCGTTGGGGGAGGCGCGGGCGGATTGCGGGAAGACCGCTCCGGTGTGTGTTTTCCTGGCAATGTGCATGGACAGGGTCTATCTCACCCGCTTTCTATGGGGGAATGACGATACATAACATGCACAGTTGAGTTGCGCCACCAAAGAATGGAAACCCAAACTATTAAAGAAAAATAGAAAATTATAAGAGCATTTATACATGTGAAACATAATTACAGAATCAGTTCAGAAGTGATAATGTATCGAGCGATAGTGTCATCACTACCATCATTAGGTTTATGCTGTGTTACGATCCCTTCTTATTTAGGCAGATTTTTGGAAAAAATTGTTGCTGAAGTCCTGGGAAGACCCAAAACGCATCGAGTACGCCAATTGAAATCCACGACCTCTCCCCCCCCATTATTATTAATATAGATGACAGGTTAAACTTAATAGTAATTTTTGGTAACTGTTTTTGACGGCTACACCAGGAAACCATATTAATGGATTAGAGCAGCGTTTCCTAACCTTTTTCAGCCGCGGACCCCTAGGAAATCAAGCACAACTTTCAAGGAACCCCTTAATAAAAAAACAATCAATAAATTTCGAACCATTTTTGAAGTGAAAACTTCTTTAGCACCGTTGTAATTTGAAATTCGATGAAACGAAAAATAGCGACACCAAAAAGAGAAACACATTCATAGGATTTAGTCTGTGAGAGAATGAGATAGTATAATCGGTCTCCTCTTTGTGCGGCGCTTCGTAGCCTCCCCACTTTTGTCTACTTTAGTTTTCTGAAGGTTTCACTTCCACGGCCTGTGAATTGCACATTCTGTAGTAAATAGATACTACAAATACAAAAAAATTTTTTTTTTATAAAAAACGTTAATAATTAACGTACAACAGCAACACCAACATTCACATTAATTAACGGTTGATGTTTTTTTCAACAAAATTTTGCAAGTATTCGGGTTGATGTGGCTACTAATTTGTAATCTCAAATCGGATTCCACTTGTAATCTGGTTTCGTGTATGATTTTAGTATAAACAAGAGCGGAGAATGCCTTTTCACAGAGGTACGTGGTTGAGAAAAACAGTAAATGTTTCAGTATTTCTTCTGATATTCCCTTATAATATTTCTTTACATTCAACCAAAAACTTGATAAAGAGGCTTCTTTGAAATTACGTTTCAAAGCTGAATGACAAGATTTTCTATTAATTGTTTTTTTCCTGTGCCATGTCAATCCAGTAATATCAGTACCATCTGTTTTGAAAGGGTCTAATATCCAATTTTTATTTTTGTCGCGTACAGGAAAATAATCCGAAATGAAGACGCGTAACGATTACGAGACTTTTCGTGGCATTTATTTATAATTGTTAAATGATCCAAAAATGAGACTGCGGACCCCCATACATACATACGGCCCGTTACAAATCTTAATTTTGGATTTGGGATCAAAATACCGAACCAAACTGAAAAATTATTATTTTAATCTAGTTAGTAAAAAAAGTTAGTGAAAGGTTTGTGCAGAGTTGGACGCCAAAGCCAGTGTTTTACATGAGAATATTCTTAAATGTAATTTTTCATTCTGTTTGATGAAGACATAATTTGTAGACCCAAAATGTAGACATAATTTGTGTCGACGCCACCCAGTGGGAGATTTAGCCCTTACAATGCCTTTCACATATGAAATAAAGTTGGTTGTTTGCAGGTGGAAAAATGTAATAAGCAGTAATTGTTGTATGAAACAGTAGTATATATTGAATATCATGATTAAATATATTTTTAAATTCTGTGAGCATTCCGGACTTGTTAGTTGAGCCCAGTAATTGTTATTTAAAGTTCTTTTTTAAGGATAATCATATTTTCGGTAGCGGAAATTTGAAATGCTGTAAAGGACAGTAAATTTTAAAATGATTTCAATACGTCGCTTTTCTCCTTTTTTTTCCTCTGTACATTTGCATTTTATGAGGATTTTTTATCCAAAATTGAAAGTAAATTAAATAGTGTAATTAAAAAATTAAACAAAAGAAATCAGATGCATATAATACACGGTAGAAGTGAAACCTTCAGAAAATTAAAGTGGACATAAGGGGGAGACCGCGAAGCACCGCACAAAGAGGAGACCGATTATACCGTCTTATTCTATCGCATGCTAAATTCTACAAATGTGAGTTTGTCTCTTTTTAGTGTCGCCATTTTTCGTTTCATCGAGTTTCAAATCACAACGGTGCTAAAGAAGTTATCACTCCGATGATATTAAGTATTTTGAAATATTTATTCAATGTTATTTTATAATTAAAATTTAGAATTATGGGAATGCTAAAACAGGAGCTACGATTTTTTGAAAAAAAAAAAAAAAACTTTCTTTCTGAACAATTAACATTTTGAAATTTCCGTGATCTGTATGTTTGGCGATTTCATCTGTTCCCCTCAGTGAGCTGCTAATATATTTTTAGTAAGGTAGCTTGTTTTGGGTTCGAACACGTGTACAATAAAAACGAAAAAAATGTGATTTTAATTCATTATCTACCATGTAGCGAATCGGGTAATATACTTGCACGTGTTTGATGGTTAAAATATATTTAATTCTGGATTAGTAATCATTTAATTCTGTGATGCAAAAAAGCAGTTGGCCACCGTAAGTAAAGGTGTCCTTGAAAGTAGAGTTTCCGATACCAGGCATCTATGAAGCAACAGTTAGGGAGGTAAACAGTGGTGACATTGGTACTGCATATTCCCGGGGCTGGCCTATATCCTCCCAGCCCGGGCCGCATCCCGGCCCAAATATAGGTCACCCCACCCCAACCCTGCATTTAATAAGGGATGGTTCAACGCTACCTCCGCCTGCCCCGTCCTATTCTCCTGGAGCACGTATTACACTCGTTACTCATTACAAATCAATATTTTATTATTCTGATGGCAAAAGTCACGTATCGATAAAAGCCAGCCAGCTATCGAACAAATGAGACACATCAAAGAATGTCTCGTATCTGGAACAATTCATGATGAATGTGTGATTTTTCTGATGAATTAATTTGATAGATCTTGGTAAGTTTTTTTTAAATCCAATGAACGGAGAATTGATCATCAGGCTAATATAAATATTTAAAAAATTGTGTCTACATAAAAAAAAAACTAATGTGCTTTAGACCACACGACTGAAGTAAAACTTCACTAACTTATAAAATAACATATGACATTGGGGTGACATGACATATAATCATGGGGTAGCTTATGAACCTGGGGTGACCTACGACCGTGGGGTGACCTACGTCCGTGGAGTGACCTACGACCGTGGGGTGACCTACGACCTTGGGGTGACCTACGACCTTGGGGTGACCTACGACCTTGGGGTGACCTATGACCTTGGGGTGAACTACGACCTTGGGGTGACCTACGATCTTGGGGTGACCTATGGCATGGTTATTCAATAAATAATTCCTTGTGTTTGCATCTCTCTCCCTTGCCCCTACAGTAATACCGTAATCGTAATATCGTTATATAGTATCGTATCGTAAAAACGTAACTCTCTCTCTTTCTATCTTCACTAACTTCTATTTCCCACTCAACTTCAAGCGTGCGTAAAGGCCCAACCGTTCGCTTCGCCCGATCAACGGTGAAAGTGCGCATCACACTTTTCGTAACGCATTCATCAGCTTACCACCCAAGTCGAGCGTGCGTAAAGAAGTTTACTTCAAAAATTATTTATATTTTTTTTACCTACGTATTGTCATCTTGTCTAATAAATTAGACAAAATGTGTATGTATTACTTTTACATGGTTTAATTTTACATTATCTATCCGTACACTTTTAATCTGTGTTTTTTTTTAGATTTTCTTCTTCCGCATACTCCACTTTATCTTTTTAATTAATGATTTATGTTTATTTTATATACAAAATATTAATCTTACCGGGAAACTTCACCGGAACCACAAAATTTTTATGTATAATAATATGTTTCTCTACTAAACTAAACTAAAAATACGGTTAGACTACTTGTTTTAGTCTCAAAAAGACCCCAATTAAAGCTAATAACCACTGGTCAATACCAGTGGTATTCAGCTTATAGAACTTATATTTATATGGAACCACTAAATAAAACGTGAAATAGAAATAAAAAGAAAATCTTTTCTTTCCTTACAAGTTATCTAGCGGAAGTAAAAAACTTATTTCTGTTTGTTCACTCATGTAAGAAAAACTATTGTGAGGAGAATGGAATAAAACAAAAATATTGGGTCATCAATCTCCAAAACGGTTCCCAGCCTCGGCCGCCCTTGCCCTTTGGCTGCGCTGGGAATAGAGCCCATTCATCATCATATCACAGCATCTCCCATGGACCAACCAAGGCCTGACCTTGGTAACAACTACAGCCTATACACCGCTACACACTACGTACTATATGCATGCAGACCTTCATCTTCTGCTCTAGGGCAACAGCTGCCGCATACCATTTGGGCGTATCTACACAAGTCTGTAGATCACACAATGACTTGCATGAATCTCGTATTAATTAGATTTTCATTTTTACCCAACACTTAATTATTATTTATTAGTTTGTTTATTATGTTTGGCCATTAAAATTACTTCCTCTCAAGACCTTGCCGTTAAGGTTGTTGTTAAAAAATAAAAATGTTTACCTAGTTGTTGTAAGTAAACTCTACTAAATAGTTGCACAATCCTGTATAGATAAATAATGGTTTTTTTAAACAAATAAATTACCATTTTTTGAGTTGACGAGTACCAAGAAGATTACCAAGAAGATTACCAAGAAGATTACTTGCATTAGCAAATTGTGTGTTTTAGGTTTGAAAATTCGATCACTAAGAAATATTCCTATGTTAGATGCTTTTTTAATACTGCGGGTAGATCACATCTTGGCCTTTGAAAAGATTGAGCAGTTTTTTTATGAGCTTAGAAAAAAATAAAGTATCAGGCCTACAAAAACTGCCTTACTGTTCAAAATTTCCAACTTATTTTCAATGAACAATGTACAATATTTAAACATTTGCGCCTGAACTTCGCAAAATAAAATGAAACACGCTTTTTGGCGGTGTTTTTTCTTGCAAATCAAGACGGGCGGCTGGTGTCAAGGTAATTTAAACCTTATCGCCATGTTCTTAAGAAGTGTTATTTTACTAGACGCGGTGCATCGCCTTAAATAAAAATTACATCATGGAAACATGTGGTAAGTACGACTTCTAACATTACAAATAATGGAAAAATCTCATAAATTCTAGATAAACATTAACATTTGACCTACAAAATAGCTCCCAGAAAATGTATTCGAAACGATAAAAAGATAAAAATTTATTCTTCAGCCTTAAATCCACTGAATGTCTTTTATAAACAACTAGCTGACCCGGCGAACTTCGTACCGCATCAGAATAAATAACAGTAAAGTTGTGTTAAATTATTAGCTGAATTAAATTCAGTTTTTTTATTAAGTCAAAAATTGCGTGATGAAGCAATTATTGATGCGCAACTGTCCGTGTTTTGTTTTGTCAGTATCAGAGATGGTGTTGTGTACGGATTTATAATTTTTGTTATTTTCTTACTTTTCCACTTACTTACGGGAATTGCGTTTCATTCTTTATACGTGTGAGGGAGATTTATTTTAATTTTTTTACATTTTTTTTATTTTTTTATTTTTGAATGTAGCTATCACTTTGTGGTCATCCATTATAGAAAAATGAAAAAATACAACTTTGTATAAACCACTTATATAATGCGTAAATCCTACCGGTTTCGGACAAACGTTCCTTCTTCAGGGAAAGCTTATACTTTATTTTTTTATAAGCTTTCCCTGAAGAAGGAACGTTTGTTCCGAAACCGGTAGGATTTACGCATTATATAAGTGGTTTATACAAAGTTGTATTGTTTCATTTATTTATTGTATTTTACCTTTGGAGGGGTGCAAATATACGTACACCGTTTATCCCATTTACGACAATTGACATTTAGTGTGTAAGAAAGAGGGGCAGCATTATATGTTTAAGAACAAAGGCAAAACAATCAGCGCATTCACATTTGACGTTTTTGGAATTCGCTCACTACTCAATAATATCCCGGCAGCTCTTTCAAAACATGAGAATTCGTTCCATACAAAGTGTATGGAACGAATTAAAGAAGAACGTATAAAAGAAATTTATTAACATTTTTTTCCATGGATTTTTCCGATGTTTTAATAGTTATTCTGCTATTCGGGGCGGAGACAAATCCAACAAATCAAAGATCATAAAAATCGGTCCAGCCGGTCTCGAGTTATAAATGGTGTAACTAACCCGACTTTGTTTTACATATTATGATGTAAATTTTGTAAAACATGCGAATGACAATTGCATGCTCTTTAATGCTAATTGGCCTTAAAATTGTGAATTTACGAATCGAAATTCGTTCCAGTTCATTTTTGCAAATGTATTTTGTCATTCTGAAATGGTATGCAACAACATTGCGTATGCTCATTGCAACAACAAAAAAAACAGTAACCAACATCATCACCTTCAGAACCTACTCAGCGTTTGTTTTTTAAAGAATATTAAATTGATGTGGGGGATGTGAAAGATGCCCGTTAGCTTTCGGCGGACCGAGTTCGATGGTGGGCATCAACCAATCTAATTTATTTGCGGCATGTTCCAGAGTGGAAGATACTATCAGTATCGCCCTGGTGTAAGACCACCATTCAGAATTGAAACGTTGCTTGAAAATGGCTTTAGCCGTGCTTTGTGACTAGATCTGGTACTTCCCAACCTTCCTCTTCCCCACCTCCTTCCCCTCCCCGCTACCTTCAGCCTCACAACATACCCCAATTGGGGATGCCATAGTCTCACTGGCTCCAGACGGGAGCAGTTGAGATTCTTGTGCGGTATTCACTGTAAAAAAAAAAAAAAATCAACTTACTCCCTATTCCAGAATAATACTTTCCACAAGAGAATTTCAATTAAAAATCTATACATTGCTTGAAATGGCTTTAGCCGTATTAATGGTGTTTTGTGAGGTTCTGTCTTCCCTCCCTTCTACAACACGGGTAAATATCTTTAAGTCCCAGATTCACTCCCTTCTTTCCTCAAAAAGACTATCCACACAGTATTGCCAAAGATGATATGGGTCCTAAGGGAAATTAACCATTTTCCGCAGCCTGCTGTATGGAGAAAGGAAATTTCATAGTCATTCAGAATCGAAACATTGCTTGAAATGGCTTTAGCCGTGCTTTGTGACTAGATCTGTTGAACTCGGCTGTGGAACGATTTGCCGGCCTCTGTGTTACCTCCTTCCTACAAATGTGTCTCTTCAGGACCAGTATTCATTACTTCCCCTGCTCAAAAAGACCTGCCTCACAGCATCTCAAATGACACAGGCCCCGAGGGAAATTATTTTCCTCAGGGCCTCCCGTGTGGAGTTAATTTTAAATAAAAAATATCTGAATAGCCCGGTACCTCCCCACATTCCTCTTCCTACCTCATTCTAGCCCAATTTGGGATGACATAGTCCTACTGGCTCCAGGCGGTTGGGAGCAGATGGCACTCTTATGCGGTATCCACATAAAAAATAAAAATTATAAAATCTCTCACTGACTCCAGGCAGTTTGAACAATTTATTTCATAAAATATTTTGTAGGTCTTTACTATAAATTATTTGGCGAGTAAAATCTTTATTTAAATATACAAATAAAATTGCTGTATTGCTAATCCCGAGGGATATGTGATATTAGATTGAAAAGCATATGTAATTCCATGAAGGTTATCGCATTTATCCTTTATTTTATCTAAACGTAAATTTAACTTTGTAGTTATAAACTAACTCCGCCCTATACCCGAACAACATTCTTATTGTAACGGGCGAAGATTCTACTAGTAAACCAGTATATTGATTCGTGCCAGATCTAATCGCTGCTACTCTCCCTGTTAAACCGAGCCATGTTTCACTTACTCGCAGCTATAAACATTGTACAAGGGGTGAATTGGGTCACTGCCATGAGGCGCTACCGCGAGCCTGGAATGAGGCAAATCAAATAGTAGATACTACCATAATACAATAGCTCAAATCTGTGGCAGCATTTATTATTATTTTTTTTAATTATGGCAGAATTAGTCTCTCTATCGTATTATACAAGTCGATGGGCTTTAACGATACATTTTTGGAGGATTTTTTCTATGTGATCCCGGCACAAGAGACCTAACTACTGAGATCCATTTTAGATCCCCGTGTGCCAATGTGGGCAATGCCGTGAAGCTTTTTTTTACGTTAAGTTTAAGCTCCACACAGGAAGCCCTGAGGAAAATAATTCTTTGGGGATGCCGTGTGGAGGGTTTTTTTAGGAAAGAAAGGAGAGGAAGTTCTGAGAAGGAAAAGGGTATGAGGGTGGGGAGGAATCTGGGGTTCAGTGTGTCCAGGAGTGACGGATGTATGAATCCATCCCTCCCACTGCCTTGCAAGCCGATATTCCGAGAGAGTACGGCTGGAGAAGTAAAAGGGACTCCCTCAACCATTCCCTCTCGATCGGGCCTGCCATGCTTCTGGTGTGCAGGCGTATCCGCCGTTAAGACCCCGACAAACCTCACTCCATGAACACGGGCCCCCCTGCTAAGTCACCAAACGTAGCGAACCACTTGGGGTGACCTATGACGGAGGTGTTGGTCATCCAATAAATGGTTCCCGGGGCGGCGATACCCATAACCGCCTCCCAAATTGATGGAAGTTGGAAAGTGCAGGTAGATGGAGAAGACGAGGGTTGAGAAATTCAAATTAAAATACTGATATTCACATTAATGTTCCGATTAACTCTTTCAGGCTTGAAATCAAATACATAGACTGCCATATATTTGGTTTCAATTTGGGGATAACCCCACCTTGAATAGTGTAACAAATCGCAGGCGTAGTGTGCACTAGAGGTCTAGGTCTCCGTGTCCCAAATACTGCAGCCTCTCCTCACTCACCCCGTCACCTCCTGCCTCCCACCGTACACCCCGCTGAACACAGCTGTGCACCGAGCGCCCCCTCGCCGCGCCGCGCCCCGTAGCAGGCCTGTTTGGGCGCGATCTATAGAAATGCTTAGCCCCGGTACCACATCCCATACCTCCCAGTCCATAACACAATATAACCTCCTGTGGTAGTGAAACTTGGCTGCTCAACTGATATTCACTTAAATTGGTTCAAAGCCAAATATGAGCTTAACTGAAAACAGATTAACGTCGTTTATACTCCCGTATTATATTCCATCTGTTCGCAAAACGATAGCCAAGAATATAAACCACACCTGACCTTTCAAGAAAATACTCATTACCATCTTACACTTTAATTTAAAAATTAACAAAATTGTTGGCTGCCTGGCGGTGTGGGTGTGTAAGTGTACTGTATAATTCACACTCGTCGTATATACATACAATGTCTACGACAGACATTTTGGAAAACAAAGTTCTATGAAAATTACCATTATTTTCTTCAAATTCATTACTTTTTGACTTCTTTAGTTTTGGTATTCATCGCATGCGCATCAGGAAAAAAATGTATGTAAAAATATTAATGAATTTTTAACATAACAATATTGAATAGTCACAAGTAAATATATATATGTTAATTTCGGGTTCCCACGGAAGCGTCGGCTCATGCTTGATAAATTTCTAAGACAAGTTTTCAATGCACAAAGAAAATTTCTCGCTTATAATGAAAGTAATTAGAAGAATTCTTCGTACAAAAATTTACTAGGCATTTTTTTAACCTTCAAGCAGGCGCGCGGTCATTTGTAACGGTAGCGGTCGCGCGTAACCTTAAAGATCAATTGGACATTTAAAGAATTTAAAACACCAAATAATTATAGAATCGTTTATTTTTAAGATAAAACAGTTAACTAACAAACATTATAATTAGAAATTCTCTTTTTTTGGACTGCTAAAATCAAAATTGAAAAGTTGGAAACTTGAACAACTTGGATTATATATCTTTAGATTACGAAACAATTTGCAACAATTTGCAATTAACAAATCTTTACAATTAGAAAACAAAATTGTAAAATAAAAGATCTTGTAAGCAATTATAGATATAATGTAACTACTTATAGTCTAATTTGTTTCGTCACCAGTCTCTTCGTCACGATAAAATTGATTACAAATAAAGAAAGAGTGGTCCCTGCAAATATTTCTTCGACGAGATGTGCATTGTGTTTTTGATTGCCTCCTTTTTTAAACGACTTCAAAAAGGAGGAGGTTCTCAATTCGACTGTATTTTTTTTTTTTTTTTTTAATTTTTTTTTTTATGTTTGTTACGCCAGAACTTTTGACTGGGTAAACCGATATTGATGATTCTTTTTTTATTTGAAAGCTGATGCTTCCCGTGTGGTCCCATTTTAATTTGGTCCAGTTCCGACAATAGCATCCATGAGAAAACCATATAAGTCTTAAATTTGCATAAGTATGTGCGCAACAAATGGACGAATAACTCAATATCACGCCAACCGATTTCGATGATTCTTTTTTTATTGGAAAGGATGTACTTAAAGGGTAATTTAATGAGAGTTTGGTTAGGTTTTGATTATCGGATCCATGACAAATTAACGAAACTCGGCCGAATCTCTTAATTTGACCTTAACATCGCTATGGTCAAATTATGTCTGTCTCATATGAGCAGTACGTTTAGTAGGTTTACCCATATTCAGACAAATTAGTTAGTGTACTTCAGATTCACTAAAAATCAAAAAATAAACAAAAATTTTAACAAAACAAAAAACAACTTCAAAAAATGCACTAAAAAGTAAAAAAATAATTTCGTATTCTTCTACAACTTCATAATCAACTTACTTTTTCTAATCATCAATATGTAGGTACGATTGTTATTTTTGGAGTCGGTGTCAGCAAAGGTACCCGGCCCGGCGGGTTCACTTGACAGCTCTCCGCGCCGCCGCGGCTCCGCTCTCGCCTGTCGCCTCGTCAAGTCGCTTGTGCGATACAAGCACACCTCACCTATGTATGTAGTTACAAACCTACCTTGACTGACACCGACTCCAAAAGTAACAATCGTACCTACATATTGATGATTAGAAAAAGTAAGTTGATTATGAAGTTGTAGAAGAATACGAAATTATTTTTTTACTTTTTAGTGCATTTTTTGAAGTCGTTTTTTGTTTTGTTAAAATTTTTGTTTATTTACAGCTTCCTCTACACGTAGTGGAACTTGCACTTGGTTCATTGCTCATGTCGTCGTGATCTAATATATTTCTTTTCAGTTTTCTCGGAATATTGACCATTGTAACTCTTCTATGTAGTTACTATTTTATCGTTAATTCTCCCTAACGCTCGAAGGTACATTCGTCTTTTTTTGTATTACCACTCCATATCCCCTCAAGATAACCATGGTTTTGATTCCTGTAATATCTAAAATATATAGTAACAAAATAATAATAATAGTAACAATAAATAATAATGGTGACAAAACACCAACTTGATTCAAAATAGTAGACAAATATTTCTACTCACAGGGTCGTCGACTGCATGGCAGGCCGGATCAAGAGGGATTACATCAGGGAGACCGTTTGGCCTCTCCTGCAGGATTTCCTCGATCCACCGCCTTGCGTCGTAGTGGGAGACATAGATTCATACGTCCGTCACTCTTCGACCAACAGATCCCAGATTCCTACCAAACCACACCTCATACATTTTCCTTATCAGGACATCCTCACCTTCCTTTCCTTTAAAAGGTCCACCATACAGCTTCCCCAAAGATGACATAGGACCTGAGGGAAATTATTTTCCTGAGGACCTCCTGTGTAGAGCTATTGTGAAAAAATATATCGACTGTCGAATGCTATCAAAGTGAATCTACCATTGTAATAGCTTAATTCAACACTAACTTGAACATTGTAAAGAATCGAAAGCATTCAGTCTTAATTAAAGACGCTGGCGCTAGATTGTGTAATAACAATTACTTTAAGTGGGTTAAGCAAATAGTAAATACCATTGGGCAGACCCTGCGGCCCGCGCTGGTGGCGCTGGTGGTCGGTGGCCAGTGGTGGGACGAATTAAATAAGTATTTCTTCTCCAGGGGTGAGGGGGCGAGGGGAGGGTCGGGGAAAGCGGGAAGGAATCTCTTCCCAAGGATATTCCAAGGAACCAGGTTATCTGTTTTCAATAAAAATATTTTCTCTCGATAATGGTGCCAGCGAGAGAAAATGGGTCCATTCCTACAACTGTGACGAAGGACCTGAATGAAATGATTATCGTAAAAAATAATGCATTCATTTTGCGTAATTATAGCTATGAGTATGTACGATTATTATGTAATAAGGAACTACGATTTTTGCAAAAAATTTTATCAAAAGACGATTGTTACTAGGAAAAAATTAGAGAGGACGTTCAAGTTCTAACTCTAGTAATATCAAAATAAACTGGTTCTTGATGTGTTATTTATGTTCAGCAATTTCTCCTTTGACAGTTTGCCTATTTTAGGAAAACATTTTTATCAATTTATTTATCCTCTAGCGTCTTAGCCTCCGAAAGGACCTGGCGTTTATACATTATGAGAAGTACTTTTTTAATTTCTGATTTTTCGACATCAGAAAGAGAAATAAAATATTTTTCATTAAGAGTTTGTCTCACAATAAATGACATTCATAAAATCCTAAAAAGAGTCAAAGTGAAGAATTCACAATTCGTGGGGTTAACATAACATTCAGTTTAATTTTTTTTTAAATAATATAGGTGTTGTGAGCGTTTTTGACAATGTGTGTAAAATATTTTTAGAAATGCTTATATTTATTTTAAATACGTTGCACATTAATATACTTGTCATGAAATAGGCCGAAATAATTGCTTTTTAGGTTAAATGGATCCCTGGATAACATATTATTACCATCCCGGTAAGAATATGTTGGTTAAGTGCACATATTTAGTAGGAGTGTAAAGGTAAAATGTCTAAGCAATAATTATATCAAACATATCTTAAAACATAATTAAGGAAGATTTCGTTATTTATTTTCGGATTACATAATAATTTATTTATTTATTATTTTAGGGAAATCAACAGTTTACAATTTGATTAATTTATACCTACATGTATAATTTACCTTACTGAGAAACTAATTATAATGTAAATGTAATATTATTTAAGAGGGCTACGGCGAATTATTTTTACTCTTCTTCTTCTTTCGTAATAGATATGGCATTGTAATTATAATTAATAATTCAGTATTCGCATTGTAATGTCCTATTTTACTTTCAATTTACAGATCCCTTGCTTTCTTAGTAAAGCGGATTTGATGGTATAAGAAGAGGATGGGTGGATGTGGATAAACAAAGTATGAAAGACAAGTAGGCTGTCCTTGAATATTGGGAATGGTGGCTTTAATAACAGTGGCCCCTATCGACCATCGGATGGCCTATTTATTCGGATGAGAACATCTGGCAGTCTGGCCTTGGGAGTGCATCGCGCCGAACTGTGTCACCGCGACCTGCGACCTCTTCTGCGCCTGCGACCTGTGACCTGTGCCTGCGACCTGTTGCGGCCTGCATTGTGCCTGAGCCTGCCTGTGCCGCCTGCCTGCCTGCATCCTGTTAGACTGTGCCTCAGGACCGTTTAGAACGCAGATTAAAGATGCTGACCTGTTTTCCGGCGTTTCCACATTGTCCTTTTTATATTATATTATTAAATAAGCGTCCATCGGACAGGGTTACAACCACTATCATAGGGGTTAAACCAAATTATTTTAATATAACTTTTATAATTTAAAAAAAAAATTAAATGCTCGTGAAGCCAATTTTCTTATACATGCTCACATTAGCGACTCTTCAAAATTTGAAACAGAAAAATCAGAAAATACAGTTGCATCTAGGAATAGAACCGTACCTTCCTATTCATTCCTATTTATCATACTTCGACTAAGAACTACCAACAATATCTTCATTTTTTTGGAATTTGCTTCGAAGGGGGAACCATTACAATACTACTGATTAACAAACAAAACAGCTGAAAAAAATTAAAATATTAACTTAACTAATTAGTTGAATTTAATTTTGTTAATTCTGAATTTGAAATATCTGATCGACCAAATTTACATAAAATAATTTGGTCACAAAGACCGAGTTGGTTGAGGCATCGTTCCGGTAAGACATATCCCGGGTTCGATTCCCAGTTGCGACCGTTACCTTTTTCTGTTTCTTGTTCTGTTTTCATATTTAGATACATTAGTATTATTTTCTTCTTTTGATGGGTATAAACTTAAAATATTATTAGAAAAGTTATTCCAACTAAATTGAAAACATCTTCAAATCTAATAATACGCATATAAATTTGACTGTTTGGTTGCAATATAATATGTTCCATAATTACGAATTATCTCAGCAACGGAATGAGATACGGGGTGGAATTAGAGTCAATGTATACCACTTGTGTATCCCTAATAACACTAACTTCGGGAGCTGATTCTACAAGATTGCTAAGTTAAAAAAAGAAATAACAAAAACTTTGAAATTCCGAAATTAAAGGGTTGTTTTCAGGTGACAACAATTGAGTTGTTTCTGCGGAAATTCCGAATACTAAATAAAACACTATCAATAGCCTATAATTAAGCAGAGGATAATTAAGAGGAGGCTGTTTTAATATTTTTCCCCGTAGAAAAACGTCGGAAAATTCAATTCTTCCAATAAGTTCAAAGGGCAAATCCGCAATAGTGCAATACTCGGCATCAGTAGGATGGGGGCGGGGTTAAGGGGGTGGGTCCGGATAATATGCTTAAGATGTATCTGCGCGGGAAAACTTCGTTAAACTGGCGACAACGTCACCAAATTAGAACTTTATTTGGGAGGAAGAAGTAATACCGATCGGGAAATGACCAATCAAAATATTTTTCAACAGTTAATAACCTGTCAATTCGAACTTTTAAAGGTCGCCATTTCCGATCGTTTCTCACTAACAAATTGAAAATTTTACTTCGGTACGGGGATCTGTGGTAAACACGCTTCAGCTACATACTTATTCATTAAATTTACTACTTCGTATAAAATTTCTACCATAGAGAAGCTGCTCACTGCTTACATGATAAATATACCCGAATATGACCTTTTTGCACAGAGATGATTTGTAGGGAACTCGCTAACACGGAGATGCTCTTTGAGAATTGCTTGCATGTGGTGGTGGTTCTCTACATGTAAATCAATTGTTTAAGGACGCTCTGTATGGAACACTACATTTATCACCCAAAAGGTTTTCCATAAAATGTCCTAAATACTTGCTGTAAACTGTAATTTTTGTATAAACTTCGCCCTTTTATTTTTTTTTATGAACGCTGAAAATTTTCAATGAAAATCGGAATTTGCTGTCCCACATTTTTTTTATATCAAAATTCCCCTACGTGGTGCCATGGATACTGGATTTTCGAACGTTCCGTTTCGGCCTATTTCATACAAAATTGAATTTTGGATTTGAGATCAAAATACCCAACCAAATAACCAAATTGAATCAAAAGGTTTATCAAATATCGAGTTCGGATGTGAAATATTGTGAGGCTTTATTTATTTTTGCTTTATAAGAAATACGCCATTAGTGGTTTTTAATGCGTCATGATTTTGGAGGCAACTTGGACAATTATTTGTGAGTAAATGAAAAACATTAAAAAAATAATTTTACCTAAATTTATTACAAAAACATGAGGAAATATAAAATTAAAAGATATATCATTGTTAAAATGCGTGTTTTTGGGTAGTAATTTTGACATGCAAATTACAATTATTTGTTCCGACGTAAATAGGTAATTTGTAATTTAAATTTACACTAATCAAAATGATATCTATTATTGATTTTTAATTTTTATTTTATACTTCAACACACTTTTATAATAAATATAGAAAAATGATTTTTTTAATGTTTTTCATTTACTCACAAATAATTGTCCAAGTTGCATCGAAAATCATGAAACATTCAAATCTCTAATCTCTAATATCAGGGTTTCCCAACCTTTTTTCGCCGAGCTTCCCCGAAGCAGAAAAAAATATTTTCATGCCCTCCTTAATTAAGTTTCAACAAAAATAAGAAACACATTTTTTTTATATTAACTAAATTATTTATTTGAATTTCAAATAGGTACAATACAGATACAATATATTTATTTATAGAAGAGTAGGTACACTTTTAATCTTTAATTAAATTTACATTTATATTTCTTAGTTTTCTTTTAATTGTACAAATTATTCTATTATTATTTTTAATTTATTTAAATCATATTTTTATAATTAGATAATGTCTAATAACTTTCAAAGTAATTTTAGAACAAATAAATAAAAACTTTTACAGTACTAATGAGATACTTGAGCTTGCGTGCTCTGTACCAGTTGGTCGATTCTGGGTTCAGTCTTTGCTAGAGCTATTGTTAAATCGCTTAGTTGATAGTTAAATAGATTTTTTCGGAAATGCAAACGTACCTATTACACCGCCCCCCCCTGACGCCCCTCTACGCCACTATAGAGGGGCGTGCCCCCCTGGTTGGGAAGTCCTGGCCTATATCGTAAAATTTAAAGCAAAAAAATAAAATAAAAACGCTCACATCCGTACGTACTAGATATTTGACATACCTTTTGATTAGAAAAATAATTTTTCAATTTGGTTGGGTATTTTGATCTCAAAACCAAAATTATATTTTGTATGAAATGGGCCAAAACGGGCCGCGCGAACATTTCACTTAAGACTTGGATGCAAATGGGATGTATAGTTTTTTTGTATATGTTGTCAACCAGGTTTAAAAACGTAGTTTCGAGAAAAACGCGTTCAAAGTTTTGCTGAAGGATAATTTAACCTTCAAACTGTTTCACATAAAATGTTAAATGCTCCGTCAATTTTACGAATTTCTTTAAACATTTAGTGATAGCACTTTCAGAAAATGAAATAAAAATAAATGTCAATTTAATAAAACACTAATATTCCTACAATGATCATTATTTGTTACTGCGATTATGATTATCAGTTTTGCCTATTTAGTTTTTGGCTTGTATGAAAAAAATTTCCAATCACAATGTTGCCCAATTCGCATTCGTTTATCAAGTCATCTATTAACTACTTAACATACCGCTTCAAGATAAAGATACACAATGTGATTAATGAATCAGTGTGACGACGCCGTTCACTTTTCGGCGTTTATTATTCAAGGTACACCTAAATACATAATGAGGTGTGATGCACAGCGGAGGACAACCGAGAGGAGGATCTGGGAGGTTAGGTTACACTCTACCCGTACAGCATACTGGGTGCGTCAACTAGGTTAATCAGGGAAGGCTGCTCATAATAGAGGGCACTTTAATATTTTTCGGAGAAAAGAAAAACCTTTTGTGTACCTACTGATATAATAAAGGCTTAAATATATTATGTAGGTAAACTCTTTATTTTTTGATTAAATTTGAGTAATTTTTAGGGAATTTTATTTAAATATTAACCGGACGTGGGAAGCTCTAAGAGAAACTTCCAGGCCGAGAGTAATTCTTGAGGATCTTTTCAAAGACTCGGAAAAACTTTTCAAAATTAGGAAATAATTCATTATCTCTTGTAGAATTGAAAACATGCAATTAGCATTCAAATTATTCGATAGTCCGATGCATAAAAATATCGATAGAACAAATTTGCAGCACTATCCATATGTATTGATTTTTTTTATTTTGTAAGAATCATACAGCTTTTAAAAAACATCTATTTGAATTTCGATTTTGTTGTCTTGAATGTTTGCAAATCTTGAGTGGAAGTGGAAATTAACCAGATTCCCGACATGCAATGGACTCGATGTCGATGACAATACATTCTGTCAACTTTTGGTGGTACTTACGCACACACACGAATTTCTCTGATTTTGGCTAGAAGCCGGCCCAAGAAATGACGCAAGTTTTATGTTGCTTTAAATCTAATAAGAATGAAAAGGGAAGAGGAATAGAAATACAGGATATGGATAGAAGATACTTTCAACACTATTGTGTATTCAACTTAACACTCATGCGTTCATTTGTGAATGCACGCATTACTTCGGGTCGATATTTTAGATGGTTAAGAATATGTATATTTGGGGGAATTGGAATTTTTTTCTAATGTTCGTTCCGCAAGAGGGCAAATGAACAACAAAAAAACAGTTTGTCGGGTTGATCTTGGCGGTATGTGGATTTTCATGAAATTGGTAAGCTCAGGCGAGTCCAAGCAATTATGCAGCATTTTAAATAATAGGATTCGATCAAAAATTAAACGTCGTGTTTGAAGTGAATTGAAGTTGATGAATTTCATTGATTCGGTGTTTTATGTAAAGTGTATGTTTAATTTATAACTAACGTGCTTAAAAAATCGTTGAATTAAAATGAATGTCTGAAGTTGTTGTCATTTGTTAATAGTAAATTCGTTCATCCCGTAGTTTCACAATTAGATTTCATCCAATAACTTCTTTATGCTGGGTTTGTTCGACTGGTACTTCAATGGAAGATTCTCCCAAGAACTAGCTAGGTACATTGATGTCTTCGAAACGGGTGAATGCAAAAAACTAAACTTTTGTTTATATACAGTTTACTCTGGACCATACGAGAACAGGACGCTATTACTACTCATCATTGTGCTGCGCAATTCGGCTGTGAAATCTTTTATGGAGAGGATTTAATTGCCTTGAACAATAGAAACATGGGTTCCATGATAACTCAGAATCATGTAATTTCAACACCCCTTTAATAAATCATTAAAAGTTATGAAACAAAAATTAAAGATATCCCATAACCTAACCTAACGTAACCTACAACCATTTTTTTTCATCACTTTTAATGACTTTTCAAAGAAGGTGTTCAAGTTGTTTGATTCTGAGTTGTCCTGTCACCAAAAACATGCACCAATAACAGAATGTACAGATTTTTTACCCCGTTTAAAGTCCCATTCAAGTTTGTCTAACGTGCTGGGGCAAATCATCTCCAGGGGGCCATTGGGGGCACCACCTCCACCCCTCCCCTCTCATTTTTCACCTCCGGGGCCTCTTACGTGAGGGAGTGCTTTTATGTGTCGAATCACGTCAGACGCTTCATTAGTTGTCAGGGAAATAAGAACGTTATCCCATTCACACGCATTGCGTCATCCGTAGAGAGGATTACGGGCTGTTTACAGACACCCGCACAAAAGAGGATCGTTTAAAGTCAAGTTTAATGACTAATGACTATGAATGAAATCCATGGATGGGGTGAATGGATGCATGTAAGAAATTAGGTGTATATTACTACAAATATTATTCTCAACAAAATAATAGAATAGTATCACTATTTTCAAGGTCATACAATTTCCAATGCGGATACGATTTGAAATTTTCACGGTCAAAGGGATTATCGTGATTTATTTGTGGGATTTCATTCTGTGTTGTGTAATTACACATCAGCCCTGATGATGAACACAGTAACTCTGTCCAAAACGTTGGCTAAATATGGAGGTAGTTAGGTAGTAGACAACATGGCAAAATACCCCAAAACTAAATCATGATAATTTACAAGACGTTTATATTTTACCTCTCGATATTTTGTTAATCTTGTATAAGGACGACCTCCGTAGTCCAGTGGGTAAGACTCTTGACTCACAATCCGGAGGTCGCGGGTTCGAACCCGGCATGCGCAAATAAATTTTATTTGATAAATTTGTGTTATTTCACAATTAATTCATTTAAAATAATATATAGTATATTTGCTGCATGTTCCAGAGTGGAAGATACTATCAGAATCGCCCTGGTGTAAGACCACCATTCAGAATTGAAACGTTGCTTGAAAATGGCTTTAGCCGTGTTTGGTGACCAGATCTGAATAGCCAGGTACTTCCCAACCTTCCTCTTTCCCACCTCCTTCCCCTCCCCACTACCTTCAGCCTCACAACATACCCCAATTGGGGATGCCATAGTCTCTCCAGGCGGGAGCAGTTGAGATTCTTGTGCGGTATTCACTGTAAAAAAAAAAAGAGTAAGTTTATTTATTTATTTAGTCAGTATGTATAGTTACACACAGTTAGGTATATCATATATATAAAAATCTCGTGTCACGGTGTTTGTGGTCGCACTCCTCCGAAACGGCTTGACCGATTTGTATGATTTTTTTTATATATGTTTGGTAGATATGAGTGAGGTGGTTGATTTATTGGATTACAAGGTATGGGACAAAAATGAGGTGAGGTGTGAGGTGGTTGGTGTATTGGACTACATGTCATGTCACGTTGTCACGTATGGGACGAAATGGTGGTGAGGTGGGGTGATTCTTGTATTGCATGACATTTTTGTATTAGATCCGTGAGGTGTGAGATGGCGAGATGATTTTTTTTTGTTTTGTTTTAAAATATTTTTTATCGTAAATTATTGTTAGATATGTGAATACCGCACAATAGTCATAACTGCCCCATTTTTTTTTTAATTGCAAATTATTGCTATGTGAATGCCTCACAAGAGTCCCAACTACTCCAAAAAAAAAATTTTCTGTATATTATTAGATATATCCAGTTCTTGGCAGCGGATGCGTCTGCCCACCAGCTGCATGGCAGGCCGAATCCGGAGAGAGTGGTTGAGAGAGTCCTTTTGACTTCACCAGCTTTACTCTCTCGGATCATCGCCTTGCACCGCTGGAAGGATGAATTAATACGTCCACAGCATCCCTTAAGATGACGTAGGCTCTGAGGAGAATTATTTTCCTCAGGGCCTCCTGTGTGGAGCTAATGTTAAAAGTAGGTTTCCTGAAATTCTCTAGCCAACCCCCCCCCCCTCCCTTTCTCACACGTAAGCTAAAATATTGTCACACCTCACCTCAATTAAGGTGGGCACCGCATCACCTCATTTCAGTATTTGAGTACCTCATACAAACTCATCCTGAAGTCGTGTCCTACCAGACAAAAGTTTAAATAAAACGCCGCGGCCGTAGTAAACCAGAAGCCATTTCAGTCGCACAGACATCTCATATTATAATCATCATAATATAATAATCATCAGATGGTGTTGCACCTATACATCAGAGGGTATACACAAACACGCCAAACGCGTGCCCAACATATGCACACGGTTGACATTTGTCACATGAGAATGGGTCGCTTCTTCGACTCGTTCTTGTGTTCAACAGCTCGGCTGTGGAACGATTTGTCGGCCTCTGTGTTTCGTCCTTCCTACAACTCGGGTCTCGTCAAGACCAATGTTCATTCCTTCCTCTTCAAAAAAGACCCTTCACACAGCATGACATAGGCCCTGAGGGAAATTATTTTCCTCAGGGCCTCCTGTGTGGAGTTAATGTAAAAAAGAGGGTATTGCATTATATTGATAGCTTATCACCAGGATAACTTGTACTTTCGACTTACGGTTAATTTATTCACAAAATTCAAATTTACTATTCGGTTTTCGAACCTATGCATGAATAGTGGCTACGAATCTGATAAGTTTTTAGCCGAGCTTTCTACCAATTGTGAGTATTTATTATTTGTTTATTTATTAACATCTCACAAAACGAGTGAATTTTTAGAAGGTCATAATATTTCCGCTTCGCAATAAAAAACAAATAAATGGAATATTTCTGAACATATTATCCGAAAAAAGTGATGGAAAATGTTTACAAAATGTCATTATTAGAAATAAGAATATAATTTTTGAAATAAAATTTTGAATAAAATTTAAAAACTTTAAAGGCTCTCCTTACGTTTTTTTTAAATTAAAATTACTGATAACGTGAAAAAGAAAAACACATATTTATTTTATTATGCGACATAAACGTTATTATCACCGCACGTTTTTGCCGTTTCATAGAAAAGTAACGAATAAAAAATCTCGCAATTTTATGCATTTTGCGCAAATTGCTATCGGAAACGTTGGCTTCATGGATGAGCACAATTAAATTTTTCTATTGTTAAATTCTGAATGTGAATATATAAAGCATGGAGTTTTCTCTTTCTAACACCGTTTACATCATAGATCTAACCATGACAGTTAAGGAGATACAACTATTTATATGAGACCTATGTGAGCTGGGACAAATTAGGTCTCCTGTGATTAAACGGGTTAGGGATATGCTATCCTATGGATAAGCCCGCAAGTAATTTAATGTTTATACTTACTCACAATAATAATAAGTAGTGAGATAGAAATATAGAATTATGAATTTATCCATCCACATATGTATTATACATATTATGATGTGGTTATACCCATATGGGCACAACCATACGAGTATACATAGCATAAGGTTAACTCGTTTGATATTTGATCTGGAAAACATCCTGAGGTTTCGGAGATCGTTTGGAGTAGGGGTCTAACTCTGCCCTTGAATATTAATATCGGTTCAAAGTTTGGAAGTTCCTAAAGAGTATAACATGTAATCGTTGGAGGGGTTTATTGCCCACGTCGCGTCGTAAAACCAGCTCGCCTACTATGCTAATATTCGTAAACAAAATATATTATCGAATAAATCAGACCAAGTACACACATCATACATGGTTACATTTCCTCTTGCAGACCTCGACAAAGTGAAGGATGAAGTGATAGAAGCCATAGCCACATTGGCTCCTCATTTGTGAGTCTTGTACGGAATTTACATGAAAGAGATGGGAACAATGAAAGTTTTCGTTCAAACAATTACAATTACAATTATACAATTTGGTAGGCGGGTATGGGTACCGCCGCCCTGGGAACCATTTATTGGATGACCAACACCTCTGCCACAGGTCACCCCAAGTGGTTCGCTACGTTTGGTGACTTAGCAGTGGTGCCCGGGTTCTTGGGGTAATGTTTGTCTAGGCCTTGATGGCGGGTGCGTCGGCCCACCTTCTGCGTGGCGGGCCGGATCGGGAGATGCTGGTTGAGGGAGACCCTTTACAACCGGTTACCGCTGTCCGGGTCGCTCGGTAGTACAGGGGCCCGACCCTCAGGCTCACGACTGAGGGTGGGCTGCCCCATCAACGAGTGTAAAAACCCCGCCGCTGCTGTTGTGCCGGTTCGTGACCGGAGGGGACCCAGCAGTAGCGTTTGGGGCGCATTGGGCGACCTCTCCAGCCGGACTCTCCCTGCCCATCGCCTTGCACCGCAGTGGGTGGGTTGGATACATACGTCCGTCACTCCTGGAAACTCTGAATCCCAGCATCCTACCCACCCCTTTACCTTTTCCCTCCCTGACCTTCCTTCCCCTCATATCACACTTAAATAACCCTACAAATAAAATCATGAATATACAACCATCAACAATTAACGTCATTACAGCGGCGAGGAGTAGGCGTCCCCGGTGCGGGCCAAAACTGTTGGTGAATTACACCAACATTCGCGGCCTGCACACCAATTTAAATTCTGTCCACCACCACCTTTTTTCCCAACGCCCAAACCTACTTTTCCTGTCTGAAACCCAGATAGCTGAGCCTGTAGACACCTCCTATCTGAACTGCCCGGGCTTCACCCTCGCAGGCAAGTTCAGACCTAAAGGAGGTGTCTGTCTCTATAGTCGAGCTGACGTCAACTGTGTGCGACTGTTGAATCTGGAAAACTCCAGATTCGACGTAATGTGGGTACGCGTCAATCTTGCCAGTACGGTAAGATTCTACGCGTGTTTATACCGCTCACCGAACCTTAGCGAATCAGACACGTCCGAGCTCTTCAAACACTTAAGCGATACTATTGATGACCTCTTGCCCCGCTACCCTACGGCAGAGTTTGTGGTCCTGGGGGACTTCAATGTTCATAACGAACCTTGGTTGAAGTTCTCAGGATCAACAGACTCGGCTGGACGCCAAGCGGAATCCTTTGCCCTTTGCTACGGATTGGAACAAATGGTTCAGGAGCCTACAAGGGTTCCTGATGTCCAGACTCACCGTTCCAATCTGTTAGATCTATTTTTAACTACTGTGCCACACGGTTACAGGATTGAAGTCACAGCGCCTTTAGGATCGTCCGACCACTGCCTGGTGACGACATCAATCCCTGTAAACTTCAGACCACCAAACGAGAGGCTGAAGAGAAAAGTGTGGCACTATAGGTCAGCAGATTGGTTCGGTCTGCGGGCACATTTTAATGCTTTTCCGTGGTCAGCTGTCTGTTTTCGGACTTCGGATCCCTCAAGATGTGCCCAGGAAATTGGTGAAGTCATCACATCCGCGATGGATGGCTTCATCCATTCTACTGTTAAGGAAACTGGTGTGGGCTCAAAGCCGTGGTTCAGTCGACAATGCGATGAAGCAGTGCGACGAAAAAACGCGGCTTACCGAGCCTACAACACATCTAGAACATCCGAAGACAGAACAGCTTACAACAAAATGGCAAAGGAAACCAAGAGAATCATAAATAGGTCGAAATTGGAGCACGACCTGCAGATCAGCAGAAAGCTGGCTGCATGCCCGCATGGCAGCAGGCAATTCTGGTCGCTTGCGAGCTCAATAGGTCGCAATTTCTGCAAATCCAGTTTGCCACCTCTCACCAGACCTGACGGCTCACTAGCAAACACCGCCACCGAAAAGGCAAACTTATTAGGTAAAATGTTTGCGGATAACTCAACCCTCGATGACCAAGGTGCTGTCCCGACGTCGGTTCCTCACTGCGGTTTTCGTATGAAAAAGCTGAGGATTCGGCATCGGGAAGTACTCCATGTTTTACGAGGGCTTGATGTTAATAAAGCTAGTGGGCCTGACGGAATACCTGCCCTGGTACTGCAGAGGTGCGCTGCAGAAATAGCTCCAATTTTGACGAAGCTTTTTAAATTGTCCCTGAAGACTGGCTCTGTGCCCTCTGGTTGGAAAAAAGCGGTTATCCATCCTATTCCAAAGAAGGGTGACCGCTCCAACCCGGCCAACTACCGCCCCATAGCGATCACATCAGTTCTGTCTAAGGTGATGGAACGTGTGATCAACGACAAACTGCTCACATACCTCGAGAAGAACAAAATTATTAACGACCGTCAATACGGATTCCGGCGGAACCGCTCGTGCGGTGATCTTCTCGCGTATGTGACGCATGTTTGGGGGCGATGCCTGGAACGTTTCGGTGAGACCCAAACGGTTGCACTGGACATCTCCAAGGCCTTTGACCGGGTTTGGCACCGAGGACTTGTCAACAAACTGCATTCTTACGGACTTCCCGCATCCTTGTGTATGTGGATTGCCGACTTCTTGAGGGAGAGGTCGATTCAGACGGTAGTCGATGGTTTCGCTTCTTCCTCACACTCGATAAATGCTGGCGTCCCGCAGGGATCGGTTCTGTCTCCGACTTTGTTTTTGTTGCACATCAACGACCTTTTGTCATGTGCACCAATTCACTGTTACGCGGATGACAGTACAGTTCATGATAGCTTTTTGTTTGACAAGCCCCCAAAGGGCTCACAAACTCCAACAGCTCGTAGGGCTTTGAAGCAAAGAATGGACGGTTACCTCGAGAGTGTTTTCTCTTGGGGTAAAAATAACCTCGTTGAATTTAATGTTTCAAAGACCCAATCTTGTCTGATTACGTCTAAAAGGGATCGAAATGAAAATCTAGTCTCTTTCAACGGAAGCAATCTTCCGAACAGGCCCTCCATTGATATGCTTGGTGTAACCCTAAGTGACCAGCTCAGGTATGGGGGCTCCATCGAAGCCAGAGTAAAGTTAGCCTCCCAAAAACTGGGCGTACTGTACAGGGCCCGCAGATACTTTAATAGTACACAACTGCTAACCTTGTACAAATCACAAGTACGCCCCACGGTTGAATTTGGCAGCCATCTCTGGTCTGGAGCTCCAAAATACCTGAAAAATACCCTCGACTCTGTGCAGAAACGGGCGGTCCGTTTGATAGATTCTCCCATCTTAACAGACGGATTGCAATCTTTAGAGCACAGGCGTCGGGTGGGAATGCTATCCTTGTTCTACCGGTATTACAATGGAAGATGCTCTGAAGAACTAGCATCATTGATCCCTTCGGCACCGGTGCATAGTCGGGAAACACGCCAAACGCGTGCCCAACATTTGTACACGGTTGACATTTGTCACATGAGAACGGGTCGTTTCTTCGACTCGTTCTTGTGTTCAACAGCTCGGCTGTGGAATGATTTGCCGGCCTCTGTGTTTCCTCCTTCCTACAACATGGGTCTCTTCAAGACCAATGTTCATTCCTTCCTCTCCTCAAAAAGACTCTCCACACAGCATCCCAGATGACATAGGCCCTGAGGGAAATTATTTTCCTCAGGGCCTCCTGTGTGGAGTTAATGTAAAAAAAAAAAAAAAAAACAAATAATTTAGTTTTACCAACAATTTATCAAAATAAACAACACGAAAATAAAATCAACATGAAACATTCTACTTTTTACATTAACTCCACACAAGAGGCTCCGAGGCAAATTATTTCCCTTGGGTCTATGTTATCTTTGGGAATGCTATGTAGATATTCTATTACTCAAACAAACTATATACAACCATATATATATCTTCCGACAGGTCCTCACCATAAAAGTATTCATTATCCTCCCACAAAACATGAAACCCACAAATGATCCCATCAAAATTACGACATCATTAAAAACATTTTCGCCTAACGAATTTCACTACGCATTACTGTAAAATGGGATTACTTTGATCATTTTTCAACTATGAAACTAAAAAAACTTTTTTATGCACCTTCCTTTTCCCCACTCCCCTCTCCCGCTTCTCCACTCCCGCGTTCCATATATTCAGTCCCTGTACAAATTTCATAATGCCATAGTTCACCAGTGTACATAGAAACCTTCGCGGGAGTGATCACAACAACTCACCAAAGTTTCATCGTAATCGGATGAATAGTTAGCAACGCATAATTTTATGACGCCAGAACTCACTATTATATGTATATAGAAACCATCGCGGGCATGCACACATCAAATCTCCAAAGTTTCATCGCAATCGGATGAATGGTTTAGCAACGCATATACATCTAATATATTCATATAAACCTACCCCGATATGATTTTGATTTTATTTTGATTTTTATTACTTATATAGATTTTTATTATAAGCACATTTTAAGTAGTTATATGTATACACCGATAGACAATGATAAAATTTACAATATAAATGACAAAAAACTCTTGATAAATTTATAAAAAGTATTTATTAACATTTTACCCTACGTAAAAATATCTAAAAAATGCAGTTGCACATCTCAACTGTCAATTTAATGTTTGAATATTATTTATTATTTACTTATTACACTCCCTAATGGGCTTTTACATTGTTTGTTTGTAAGTTAAGTAACATAATATTTTTTAAAACTAAAACAATAATGAAAATATAATATAATGAAAAAAAATGTAACAAAAAAAGCATATAATATGAATTAAAATATATTCTTGAAAATGATAAGAAGTCTAACATAAAAAAGAATATGCAGTATAAATATATAAACTGCAGAAATTATCCACGACTGTTTGTGTCTAGATGTATAAAAGAATTAGAATAAATAATTTTTAAGGTGAAATATATCTCCTAGATCAGAATATTTATTACCGAGATTGTGAAGTCTCGGAATCGAGAAATTTTGATAAGAGAGTATCCTGGTGTTGTTAAAGTAAAAGGTTAGTAAATGTCGGCAAGATCTTTTGGGAATATGGATATTGATTAATTGAAGTAATTCAGGACAGTCAATTTTGTAATGCAGTATTTTATGTAATAATATTAAATCTGTGGTAATTCTTCTTTCTGAAAGTTTTAACGGGGAAATTTTATCAAGTAGGTAATTATAACCAATATTTAGTACAGGAATATGCAATTTATAGTTTATAAATCTCAGGAACTTATGTTGAATCTTTTCAACGCTGTCGGAATGAATATTATAAAATGGAGACCATAACGTAGAGTTATACTTTAGTTGGCATCTGACAAGGGTTTTATATAATATGATAAATGTGTCTAATTTATTGAAGTCTTTTGCAGCTCTCAAAACAAATCCAAGCGTTTTAAGAGCCTTATTAATAATATTATTAATATGGCAAACAAAGATTAGTTTACTATCAAACATTATACCTAGATCAATCATTTCACTAACACCATTTAAATTTTCATCATTTAATGCATATTAAAATAATATTCGATTTTTTATTCTGTAAAAATGAATGAACTGACATTTATTTATGTTTAATGCTAGTTTGTTGATAGAGCTCCATTCAAAAAGATTTCTCAAATTATTTTGTAATATAATGCAATCATTAATGTTATTAATCACTTTATAAAGTTTCATATCATTAGCAAAAAGTAACACATTTATGTTACTAAATATATCAATAAAATCATTTATAAATATAATAAACAAAATGGGCCCTAAATGAGAGCCTTGCGGCACTTCACTCGTCGCTGTAAATTTGTAAGACTTCGAACCATATATTTTCACATTAAGACTTCTTTTGGACAAATAACTAACAAACTAATTTAATAAACTACAATATACTCCAAGTGTCACTAATCTATTAATTAATATTTTGTGACACATTTTGTCAAAAGCCTTGCTATAATTAGTGTATATTGAGTCTACCTGGCACCCGTTTACTAACGATTTAGATATGAATTTTTAGTATATTAGTTAATTACTTAATGTAGATTTATTTGAACAAAAGCCATCTTGGTAGGGAGTTATAATTTTTTTAATGTCTGTTGATATTTTATACAGTAGAACAATTTTTTCAAATAGTTTAGGTAACGATAATTGGATACATATTGGTTTATAATTTGTAACGTCAGTTTTATCCCCTTTTTTAAAAATTGTTGTAATAAAACTGTGTTTGGTATCAGGAAAGCAGCCTGTCTCTAGTGACTGGTTAAAAATTTGTAAAAGAGGAGCAATTAGGCCAATATTACCAGAAATCAACTAATTTGACATCTAGTTTCAAAAATCATCGAACAGATGCGAGTAATTATTGAGTGGCACCAAGAATTATGTAGACATCCGCGATGACAAAGTCGCCCCCGTGCCGAAAGTCGCCCCGTATTACAGGAACACTTTTCACAAACTCAATTAACAGATGATGAAGGAACCTTTTGTTCCGTTCTCTTCAAGTAATGTGGTTTTTATTTCCTTCCTTTTTCCTAGTCATTACCCCTCCCCCCCTCTCACTTTCCTCTGCCTCAATGGATGTCCTGTCCTAGACGAGTGCGAACAAATACCAAGCAATAATTAAACACTATCGTATGATCATTACATTCATTACGATCAAAATTTGCTGTTTTCTTTGGCCCATTTGACAGCATTTGACCAGCGGTTGGGAACGGCGTCGAACGCCAGGTGAGTGGACGGACATAATATGGGGATGCCATAGTTCCATTGGTTTCGGTATTGAGTTCACAAGAAAAAATAGCTACCCCTATTCTCCTGAGATTTAACATCCCGTTTCATAAGTTATTTCTCATTATTTAATTATTAATCTTAAATACGAAACACTTAAGGTTTTGAAATGAGACGCTTGGATTTTGAATTTATCGTTAATTCATATGTTTAGCTCGCTGCCTGTTAGTGACTACTAGTTTTTCGTGTACTGGTGGGTCGTGCACTTTGTTAAACAGGTTCATTGATATGATCAAACGATATTCCTAGAAGTTATTCCTGTAAGCCTAGAACCTGTTAAGCCCGATCTGAAGGAGTAGAATATCATTCCAGTCACTGAACAGAAAAGCCCTAGAGGTGACGATTTGTAAGAAAACTGATGTACCAATTTTCGAAGACCTTTCGATTCCTGATTCCAGACTGTTCAACAAAAAGATTGATCAATTTCATTTTGCCTAAGAGAAAATTAACCTTTCTTCCTAGCGGTTTATCCCCACAATAATACGTCGGTATTTTTTTCTGGCCTTACTCTTCTCTTTTAATCCTGTCAGTAGATACAAAATAAATCATCTGTTTTGCAGAAGGTGGGCTAAAATATGGTTTGATTTTATATTGTAAAGTTTTAGGACCCTGATAAAAAATCCAAGTTTTGGACATCGGGTAACCTTAGTGTTAGCAGTCATCTTGGATGAAAGGTGCCAAAATTCCTTTTTCAAAAAAAAATGCTTAACGGTTGATTCTGCGACAAAATTATGAAAAACAAACTAAAATAAGATAAAATCACCATCATTTTATATCTCAACATTTTTTGTTAGTATAATATAATATAACGAGGTATAGCAGCGAAAATGATGAAGATTTGTGAAAAAATGGTCAAATTCCACACGTTCGTCTAGGATTATAAAAATACTCAATAAAAAAAACCTAATTTACTGCAAAGGCGAATATTTAATTCTTCTCTCAGTATTTTGAAGCATCTGTATTATAGATTCTATAACATTTCTAGGCGATCAAATTTTCAAACATACTCCTTTTGTTATTTCGCAGTTCCAAAGTAATCTTCCTTTCAAAGTAAATGTCTATGACAAAACGCTATCCGGCGTTGGCTGCCTTCGCAATACACGTTTAGTTGGTTACGCAGTATCTAGGACGGCTGCGACTCCACCCTGGACTGCCTGCTGCTGGGCTGCATGCCTGGCTGACGGGTTGCTTGCTGCCTGCTACCGGCTGTTGGGCTGACGAAAGTTGAAAGGAAAATAAATCATTGTTACAAACTCAAAGACATGTGGGTGTAGGGCCTTGACCTACTTTCTCCGTAATCTCCGTTTAACACTCCGTAATACGCTACAGTGAATAAAAACCCTAACATTGATCCTTAGTCGGATAAATGCTTCGTTTGAGTTATTTTTAATATGTGATTCCGCGCTCAGTCTCAACTGCCCGGAAGTAGAGGGTCTCTGGCAACCCCAATAGAAATGCTGAAGGAGATGGGGATGGGAAGGAGACGGGGTTGAAATAAATGGGTTTCGAATCTAGACAATAACCCAGCTGAAGTCATTTAGTCAATCATTCAAGTAAGTTGAGAATGTTTTCTACTCTAAACGAAATGAAAATATGCTAACATAAAATGCAACATCAATATTATGTTTTCGAAATCAACGTGACTGTTGATTGCAGTTCCGCATAGTTGTTTCGGGCTACGCATGCAGGCTGAAGACTTCCCTGACCGGGACAACTCTAATTACTGAGCTATTGAGACCCGAGTACTTTCCGTCATTTTTGAGCTTTGTAATCAACAAAAAAACATTTCAGCCAAAAAATATCTTTAAAAAATTAGGACAAAAGATAAAAATAAACGGAAAATAATCAGGTCTTAAAAGCTCAGTGGTTAGAATGCTGTCCTGGATAAATAGAGGTTCTGGGTTCTGGGTTCAATCCCCAGTTGCGACCGTTACTTTTCATTTTCTGTGAATTGTTCTGTTGTCTCATTTGGATTTATTAATATTATTTTCTTTTTCAATGGCGCACATAATTCTTATAAATTGAATTTTTTTTATTTGCCCACATCAGGTTTTGATCCCGCGACCTCTAGTTATCCGTTCGCAGTTAATAGTTTAACCGCTCCGCCGCGGAGGTCGTCGGAGAATTGGAAAGCGAGTTGTAACGTAATTTATGCGGTAATTCAATAAAACTTTTTCCATTAAATATGGTTATAACCGGTGATGGTGATAGCAGATTGAGATAAAAATAATTCGGGGTATTTTAATGGAAGTTTCAAACAAGTATAACCTTCTGTATCGAAAAACCGCGGCTTATTTACGCCAACAATCTCAAAGTAATCGGAAAATAGTTAGTTGCCATCGATATCAAAGTTGGGCCACATTCAATATTTCAGGAAGGATTAACAGACCCTACCCTGGGCCCTGGGGGATCCTTGTCCTTGAGCCGGTTTTGTGAATATAAAAGCCTTACCGATTTACTATCCTGACCAACTTTATTAATGCCTAAATTACTCACGCTCCTTAAAGTTCAATAAATTTGGTAATTTGCTCCCATGTGTATTGATATCATTAATTTGTTTTCTCATGTTAAAGATGGAGGTACTGCCTTTATTATTTATTATTTATGTAAAAGCCCTCTGGGCGTAAAATGAAAGAAATAAATAAACAAATTAATTGAATATTTTATTTTATTCTTTATATCTCCTCTCTTTTTTATTAATATTTATACAAAATATGTATATATATATATATATATATATATATATATATATGTGGGCTTATCAATAAGCAATGTAAACACCAGTTTTAAGTATATATATATACCTATTATTTTAATAACTGTGCTAAGCAAACAACAGTAATAATTAGGTATTAATTGTTTATTTTATTTTACTATATTTTTTCTGTTCTCACTATATAAAATGTGTACGTAGGATTATAATATGAAAGGCAAACACCAGTTACCACCTTATATTTTAATCATTTGCTTTTAAGTACACACATATATAACTTTTATTTATTTTTATTATCATTTCAACAACCATGCTAAACAACCGACGGCTATTATATGTTTTAATTGGTTATTTCATTTTTATTTTATTCTTTCTCTTCTCCTTTTCTTTCTTTTTTTCTACAACACATGTATGTAGTACTATAATATGCAATGCATACAAAAGTTACCAAATGTTTTAACCCTCTCAATTTCTATTAGTTACCTACATGTACCTATTTACCTTTTCTTTTTTAAATTTATATTATTTTAATAACTATGCTAAACAAATAACAGTTACTAGGTTTTAAACTTTTTTATTTTATTTTATATTCTTTTTGTTCTTTTTATTTCATCAATTTTCTTTCTTTTTTGTACAAATACAAATCATTTTCCATTTTACCCATAATAATTTGACTGTCCTAAAACGGGAATACTCCTAGTTGGGCAGTCAAAAAAATTTATGAATTATGTATATACATGTATAATCTTGTACTAAATAAACAAACAAATAAAAAAAAATAAATAAAAAAAAAAACTAAATAAATTAATGTTCTCCAAAACGAGCTTGAAAAATCATTTGTCATATATATTTGGATTATAATTGTGTAATTTCTACTATTTAAGAAATTCTAAAAATTATAGTACTTTATTAAAATTAAATAGTTATAAATACATTGGGAATTCATATGTCAAATATGGGTTTATAAATGTGTAAATTCTGATTATGCAATTGTAAATGTTCTCTAAAATGGCCTGAAAAGAATCTCCTACTTGTGATCTCACTAAAGAAAACACTCATAGAACACTAATAAATGCATTCACTCTGAATGCATTTATTTATGTTCTTGACCTTGAAAAAAAATTGACCTTGAAAAAAATCACATCTTTGCGATTCTTTTGAAGACATAAAGAAACCATCCCTTAATTATATACAATTCTTAGTGTTCTCAAAAGTTGTCTCGACAGAAGCATATTCCCGAGATATCTTGAACGAAACTATTTCTTTGTTAAGAATATTATGAACTAAATATACAATTTGGCTGTCCTGAAACGGGTATTCTGCCCAGTTGGACAGACAAATGATCACATTGTAAGGTATTGTAATATATATGCATATGTAAATAAAAAAATAAATAAATAAATAAAATAAAAGATATCATTAGTTTTATTTTATTACCAATTTGATAGTAAATTTTTATTGCCAGTGTTATTTTTTATTTAGGCGCCAATTATTGATTTATGGGTTATTTCTCAATTTAAAAATCTATGGTCTATTGACGTATATAAACTGGTGTACTTATACGACCGCCGTTTATTTGAGAATAATATGATTGACGACCTCGTGGATCTGAAACCTGGAGGGAAAAAATTATTATTATTTTTTTTATGATAAGCTCCCAACCATCTGGAGCCAGTGAGTCTACGGCATCACTAATAATTAACACACCCTGTAAAAATCACAAGTGCGCCCCACGGTTGAATTTGGCAGTCACCTCTGGTCTGGAGCTCCAAAATACCTGAAAAATACCCTCGACTCTGTGCAGAAACGGGCGGTCCGTTTAATAGATTCTCCCATCTTAACTGACGGATTGCAATCTTTAGAGCGCAGGCGTCGGGTGGGAATGCTATCCTTGTTCTACCGGTATCACAATGGAAAATGCTCCGAGGAACTAGCATCATTGATCCCTTCGGCACCGGTGCATAGTCGGGAAACACGCCAAACGCGTGCCCAACATTTGTACACGGTTGACATGAGAACGGGTCGTTTCTTCGACTCGTTCTTGTGTTCAACAGCTCGGCTGTGGAATGATTTGCCGGCCTCTGTGTTTTCTCCTTCCTACAACATGGGTCTCTTCAAGACCAATTTTCATTCCTTCCCCCCCTCAAAAAGACCCTCCACACAGCATCCAAGATGATATAGGCCCGGAGGGAAGTTAATTTCCTCAGGGCCTCCTGTGTGGATTTGTGAGGCTGAAGGCTATGGGGAGGATAAGAAGATGTAGAAGAGAAAGGTCTAGAAATACCTGACATTCAGATCTATTTACCAAACACTCGATTTAAAGCAAATTTTAAATTCTGAAAAGTGGTCTTTAAGTAGGTCGATAGTCGATACTCTGTAATGTGCCTCACACTTACTATACATATAAATATATACAGGGTGTGGGACGTACTTGACTTAATTTAACCAGTGATTCCTGACATTATTTGGAGTAAAAAATGTATATGAAATTTTGGTCTCCGGTGACTTATTGAATGATATTTTTTTTTTCAAATTTTTTACTTCAAAAAAAAAAAAAATTCTTCCGCATGTCGTCACAGATCACTCAGCCGAGTAACCGACCAACCCCTTACCCCGTCTTCAACTCTCCAACACCTACCATTTTTTAAAGTAAGTCAAGTGCGCCCCTTAACACGTTGTATGTATTATTTCTAATTAATAATTTGTGAAAAAACACAAATTATTAAATAAATATTTGAACCCGCGACTACCGGAATCGTAGCCCGTAGTCGCAACCACTTATCCACGGAGGCCGTCAAAATGGTATGGGTAATTTCCAAAAGAGATTTTTATTGAAAGAGTTTATTTGAATCCAAAAGTGTTGTGTTATCTTAGTATCTATCGTCTGTATTCAGTGTTAAAATATTGAATGATTTCAATTATGTTTAGTGACCAGATCTGAGTAGTCAAGTTCTTTCCTTAAACAACTATCTTTTCTCCCCTTACTTCGACTTCACAATATTTCATAAGTGGGCTTGCTATAGGTAGTTCTACCGCACTGTAGGTAGTTTCTTGTGGCACGTTCTTAATTTTCACAATTTTTAAACTTGTTCCTGACAACATACAAGTTATCTACGAAAACATTATGAGACTAAAGACGATTTTTTATGGATTGAATTAAGTTTACCCAAATCTTCATAAAGAATGTCCCTTTATCTTTAGTCGCATCTTAGGATAAACTAGTCGCAGGTCGCAGGTCGCAGGCCGTATTCCGCCACAATGCGGGCATATTTATCTAGTCTGGTGGTCGTAATTTCCGAGAATTAAACCTGTTGTAAATTTGTGTCACTGAATAAAGAAACATGTAAAAAACTAACCTGCGGTTTGAAATGTAATTTAGTACCTACCCATTTATTCGTAGTTCCTTTGTGATACTTAAAAATAATCTAAAAATACGACGGTTTTATCATTATCAATCGGTCCACGATTACAGTAGGTACCGTGACGGCCAAAGAAGACAATAAACATGCGTTCCTTATCGCTATAATGCTGCAGCTCTTTCAAAAGATGACATGTACGTAGGTATGTTTCCTCCAAAGGAAAAAAGTGATCATTGTCTTGCATCTCTCTCTCACACACTGCACCGTGACCACTACAATTCTACTAGCCGTGACGATAATTTTGAAAATATGAAATATATATGAGAGTGAATTTCAAAAATTCTAAAACGTCTAACGTCAATGCTCAGATGGTTTTACTTTTGTTCTTAAACGTTATAATGCTGCGGCTCTTTCTTACCCACTAAATAACAACAGTCGAAAATGAAAAGCGCACATTAGCTTCTTTTTTTAATATTAATAAAACAATTTCTAGAAACCTAGAACTAGGCTGGAGACATTTCCTAAAATAAATGATTATTTTTAGCAGAAAACAGTAGACGGAACATCCGTAAGAAACCGTTAAATTTAAATAACGACGCCGTTTCCCCTCGATAATTAAACGGAAGCTCCATTAAGCTTTCTCACCAGCTCTGAAGCTCTATTGAACCCTTAAAATGTCACCAGTCTGTGTACACTGTACATTGTTCCAGTGTTCAGGGGTGTCAGTGTTCAGTGCTCAGGCCTCACCGCACGGCATAGAACCTACGAGAGGGAGGGGTAAAAAAAACACGGCCTTTAGTAAATTGAATCCGTCGGAAAGTGTGCCAAGGCCGATGCATCCGTAGCCTATGGGCGGGTGGCGGGTGCGGCTACCAGCGCAACACAACACAACACACAACACGACCTAGCATGGGTATTGGGTAATGTCAGATGTATTTTAAGTAGTTGTTGTTATTGCAATCGCGTGGAAATAATACACAGTAATGCAAGTAGTAAGTAGTACTAATATTACCACCACAATGCGCAAGCAGGTAAACTTGTATAATACAGAGGCACTGCCTTAGGATTTAAAAAAAAACACTCAAATCATCTAAGATCATAAAATGTAAGTATATTTATATAAATTACATATTTTTTCTCGAATAAGTGTACTGAGTCCATTTATTGTTCACATTACACTTGGGCAGTAACATTCTAAAAGTTAACATATGTGGCAAATTAGTGCTTTTGAGCCTTATACATAGAAAGTATGACATGAATTAAAAGACATTTTTTATTTATGGTTTTAAAAAATATACAGGGGTTACAACACGTACCCGAAGGATTTTAAGCAGCGAATCCTGGGCATATTTGAAATAAAAAAATATAGATGTATTAGCGGTCCGATGATATTTTTCATTCTATAAAAAAAAGGGATGCTGGAACGGGTACCGCCGGCCCGGCTGTTAAAATAAAAAAATGTCGTTTAATTAATGTCCTTCTAGTTCATCTTAAAAATAATTATGCATAATTTTATACGCTGTTAGATACTCTCAGAGAGTAAATCTTCACTAGCAGCTAAAGGTTTTGCCTGCGGGCGGCGGACGACACGACAGTAGCTTTGTAACAAACTTCACGTACGAAAATGGTTTTGCACAATGATTTGAAAAATAGTTTTGATTCTAAAATTTCAACCGTGCAGGCAATATGGTATTAATACTATCAGACGACGCATACTCGTACATTGCGGGTTCTCGCCGTTCATTCATATGTTATATGTTAAGATACTACAATATTTCTTTATATTTTTTTCTAGTATGATGCCCATACAGCAGAGGCGTACTCTATTTTGGACCTTATAATGCAGTTGAACATGAACATGCTAATATTCGTGTGGTTCTACGGAGAGATAATTTAAAGAATATTATGTGAATATTGTTTGTTATACGCCATACAAGATTTTGAAATTATATACGTACTTCGTTGTAAGAACTAAATTTGTGTCAACTGTCAACCCGTTTTGGAAGGACCCGTCCCTCGTCAGGAATATTTTCACCCTGTCTAAGGAAGGGTTGGTTTAAGAATTTAGTTAATTTAACTCGTATTTATGAACAAAATAAACTAACAATATTATCATTGAAGAAGAAGATAATATTAATAAATCTTAACAAAATATGAAAAAGAACAAGACTCAAAAAAATTAGAAGGTAACGGTCGAACCCAGGTCGAACCTGTGATCTCTTGCCATATCGGGAAAAAAGCCTTAACCATCCCGGCCAATGAGAACACAACGTTTTAAGCAGTGGCGGCTCGTGACTTTTTGGTGTGCTAGAGTGCTGATATTAAAAAAAAATTGGCATTAATAATGTTGTTGTAGCCGAAAAAAAATTTTTTTTTTTTTTTTCAAAATCAGTTTTTTGTATGAAAAATTTCAGGAAGTTTCAATTTGGTGGTGCGCCGCACCGATTTCCTGAAAAATCTTCATACCAAACACCGATTTTTGAAAAAAAAAAAAAAATTATTTTTCGCATACGACAACATCCATGATGCCATTTTTTTAATAATAGCACCCTAGCACAACCAAAAGTCACGAGCCGCCACTGGTTTTAAGTCATTGAAATTCAGAAAAACCAATATTATTTTTGAATAATTTTTCTAATATTTTTGCAGCCAAAAGCTGCTACCTTTTTAAATGATCACAAAGTCCGAATGAATTAGTTTGTAACCTAGATACTGTCTCGGATAGACACATCCAACTGAATACTATATATGGGACCTTTTCTAAAAGTCTAAATGAATATTCAATTTTTATTAGAAAAGCTCTTGTTATGATAATTATATTTATACTTTTCAATTGCCGAGTTGGTTAAGAAATTGGTCCTTTAACTGTAAGACAACAGATCCTGGATTCGAGTCCGTTACCTTTTTTGTGTCTTGTTCTTTTTAGTATTTTCGTTTAGATTTGTTAGTATTTATTACCTTCTTCTTCAATCATATTGATATTGATGGAAATAACCTTCAAAAGTTATTATAAAAAGAGTTACCTTTACCATGCACATATAAAATATCATAATTTTAATAATCATTTCGTAGTTGCTTACTCTAAAATACTTTCTTTGATTTCATACATTTTACGTACTTTCTATATTCCTTCATACACTATACATTGTTTTATCTCTACTATGTTCTTTTACACTCTTTTTCATGATTTTATATACCTTCATCTTCTCTTATATTATTTTATATTTCATATGTTCATATTCACTGTATATAAAATCGACCACCACAACACGGGCATGTGCCTGGCATGGTGGTCGAACAAAGCAATTAATAAAGAAAGAAAAAAAATTATATTCCATTAAAAATTTTATAATATTATTTTCTGTTTAGTGTTTTGCTTCTTCAAGCAAATAATAAATGAAAAAAATGTATACAATGACACTTTTTAATTCTAAATTTAATATGGTTAAAGATAATCAATATGAATGAACGACGATTTTTTTTAAATTTATTAATTAAAATATAGCCCACTGGTTTCGCTTATATCTTAGCTAGTGCTTTACCCAATATTTCCATAAATTAAGATCTCCTTGAAAATAAAGCCTCGCTTCATGGTCAAGTCCCTATCCATTGTTAAAGTTTCAGTTTGAAAACAAACCCACGCATAAAAAATAAATTGGAAGCCCCGCGGCCCCAAGGCGTAGTTCCCAGTCAATGTGAGTCTAGCGTCCAACCAAACTTCCCCAAGACCATCCCGAGACTACCCCAAACAAGTTGTAAGCAAATTAGGTTTTGTAATAGCTACAAACTTTTGACCACGATGATCAGACAAGGTCTAAAGCTCTCCAACAGACTCTGAGACTTGTAGTAGATTGTATAAATAGGATTACGGAGTACGCAGCGGACAAATAATGAGCCCATTACAAAAGCGGTCCCGGCTTAGTCCTTGATGAAGTTTACCCTAAGGATAGATGACGAAGCCCTTGTCCTTTTTATTCTGAATTGAATCGTGAATGAGTCGTTACAGTTAGCTTATCCCTAAAATTTTATACAATAACAAAACAAACCATTTTTCAAATTTCTTGCGACATGTCGAGACAATCTGTATAATAAACATTTATTTATTTAATGAAAAGCAACAGCTTATGTAGATAAATTCATTAATAATTACAAATTAACTTTGTGGCACGGAAACAAATCATTATTTTGATGTAAAAGTATGTATATATATATGTACTTATATACTTGAATTTCATAAAAAAATATCTACAACAAGATTACAAATAGATGAGATTTTAAAAATTAGAAAAAGTGTTAATAGTCAAATAAACAAATATTTTTATCATAGCCGTCTACTAAATTTATTCATAATTGTTTTATTCGTTAGGCAACTTGGCTGTAACTAGATTGCAACTTTTTTAATTTATAAAGTTTTTGAGGTATAAATGTAATAATTATTTTACAACATTTTTATTTATTTTAAACATTAATTAATAATTAATTACACTCTTCTACCGCAAATAGTTATCTTTTAGTTTTATTATGTCTATAGGAAGGTTCTCTTTTTAGATTAGCTCCACACAGGAGGCCTCGGGGAAAATAATTTCCCTCAGGGCCTATGTGATCTTAAGAGATACTGTGTGGAGGGTCTTTTTAAGGAAGGGAAGGATAGGAAGTTCTGGGAAGGAAAAAGGGTATGAGGAGAGGATAGGAATCTGGGGGGTTAGTGTGTCCAAGAGTGACGGACATATACATTCATCCTTCCAACTGCAGTGCGAGGCGATGGGTCGACAAAGATTAAAAGGCATCCCCCACTCTCTCGATCCGGCCCGCCACAAAGCAGGCGAGCAAACGCATTCGCCTCCAAGACCTGGACAAACCTCACCCCATGAATCTGGGCACATATTATTATTATCATTACAAATATTCATATGTAGTTTTGAAAAATACTGGGATGACTATTCTTCACATTTTATTTACTATTATCAAGTTTAATTTGTAGAAAATCATTTAATATATTTATTTACGTTATTCATAACCCGGGAATGTTTATATGTTTTTTTATTAAAAAAATATGTACATTTTCGGAATAATTCAGAACAATACATTAAACACTGTGTGCTAAAAAATATTAACTTTCGCCATTAGAGAATTGAAAACATTATTTGTTGGGTCTCTAAGTTATGATGTTATCAGTTGATGTAGCACGAGAAAACTGTAAACAAATAAAGTAATAAATAATAATAACTAAAAGTACTCCTTTGTAGGTTTGAGGTTGTTTGTGATAAAGAAAGGTGGAATCGATGCTGTTTTGTGCTCCCGAAGGCTAAATTCATCGCTTAATAGCTCAGAACCACCCTCAATGCCTTATTTACCATTTATGAAAGATAAAGAAGGAGTAATAGACATAGCAATAAGTATTAACCGCCCAAGTCCACAGTAGATTCATATGGGTAATACTTAGGCCGGTTACAGTGCATGACCGACGGTCGGTGCGTACGGTCGGTCCTGACGATACGCATACCACCAACCGATCGTCGGTGCTTACCGTCAGTTTACGCTTGACCAACAACTAAACTATTTGTAAACGCGTCCATTTCGCGCACGACGTCCGGTCAGCTTATTGGTCAAGCGTGAACTGACGGTACGCACCGACGGTCGGTCGGTGGTATGCGATCGTCAGGACCGACCGTACGCATGCATATCGTCAGGACAGACCGTAACATAAATATACCAAACCACCCACCCACCCACGACCGTAAGCACCGACCGTCGGTCGTGCACTGCAACCGGCCCTATAGTTGCGATGCGCATTAATCGGTCGTGCGCCGGGAAGTTAAGAGTCAGCAATCTTCCCAACACGATATTTAAACCAATAATAATAATATAATAATATAATATGCGCGATTTTTGGACAAACATTTGGAGTAAAGATATAAAACATAATGAGGCAGGTAACTGGATAGAAAATGAAGAACTCAATTGTTCAGACATTGAACAAATGAGTTTTTCTGATATATCGGTTGAATTGTTAGCCAAAATAATAAAAAATACTCATAATTGGAAAGCCACGGGTTGCGATTGGATACATAATTTTTGGTACAAACGTCTAACTACTTTACATCCTCTTTTTGCAAAAAATCTTTCAAAACTTGTCAGAGAACCTCAAAATTTTCCTAATTTTCTAACTAAGGGCATTACTTATATGTTGCCTAAAAGCGAACATATTAATAATCCCTCTCAATATAGACCCATTACATGTCTACCGACAATATACAAAATTTTAACCTCTTGCTTGACAGATTTAATATATACTCATTTGGATGAAAAAAATATTTTATCTGAACAACAAAAAGGTTGTCGCAGAAAACATATGGGATGTAAAGAACAGTTAGTTATTGATTCTGTAATTTTAAAACAAATTCAAAATCAAAAGCGTAATTTACATACTTGTTATATAGATTATCAAAAAGCTTTTGATAGTGTCCCGCACTCGTGGCTAATCAAAATATTAAAAATATATAAAGTTAACCCAATTATAATTAGCTTTTTGAAAAATATTATGTCCTTTTGGAATACAGATTTGCTAGTTAATTTAAAAGGTAAGAAAATAGTAGTACCGGGCATTTCAATAAAAAGAGGGATTTTTCAAGGAGACTCATTGAGCCCTCTTTGGTTTTGCTTAGCATTGAATCCCCTTTCTAAAATGTTAATTAAAAGCAAGTTTGGAATAAAAATTAAGGGTAATACAAGAGAGAGTAGTATAGTTTCACATCTATTATATATGGATGATATAAAATTATTTTCAAATTCTGAATCAAATTTAGAGAAAATGATTAAGGTAGTTAAAATTTTTTCAGATGATATTAAAATGACTTTTGGTTTAGATAAATGTAAAACTATCCATATAGAGAAAGGCAAAATTGTAGATGGAGACGAGGGTATATTTAGAAATTTCAAAATTCAAAGTATGAAAGGGGATGAGGTTTATAAATATTTAGGATACCCGCAATCGAATAGATTAGATCACACTAGTATTAAAAATGATATTAGGATTAAATTTCAAACTAGGATCAGAAAAATTTTAAAATGCAATCTATCTGCTAAAAATTTAGTAAAAGCAATAAATACTTGGGCAATACCTCTACTAACGTACTCATTTGGCATAATTAAATGGTCCAATACAGATTTAGATAGTTTAGAACGATTAATTAGAACTACGTTAACAAAATTTAATTGCCATCATCCAAATTCAGCTATAGAACGAATTAATTTACCTAGAAATTTAGGAGGTAGAGGTGTAGTCAAAATAACATCTTTGAAACACAATCAGGTAGAAATGCTTAGAAATTTTTTCCATAGGAAAGCTAATAGCTCAGAAATGCACAAAATAATTTGCAAGGCAGATAGAAATATTACACCTTTAAATTTATATGACGAGAATGCCAACATTCTTATAAATACTAACCAGGAATTATTAGATTCCTGGTCAAATAAAATTATTCACGCAAAACACTTCAATTATCTCAACCAAACGTATGTTGACAAACTTTCGTCAAACAAATGGTTGAGTATTGGAGAGTTGAGCGCAGAAATAGAAGGATTTATGCTTGCCATTCAAGATAGAGTCATTAATACTAAAAATTATAGAAAGCATATAATCAAAGATATAAATCAAATTGATGATTTATGTAGAAAATGTTTGGCTTTTCCCGAAACTATAGAACATATTATATCGGGATGTTCTATATTAGCGCCATCCGAGTATACATTTAGGCACAATCAGGTTTTAAAAATAATTCACCAAAGTTTGGTAATTAAACATAACTTGATTGATTGCCGTAATGTAGTACCTTATTATGAATATGAACCAAATTCATTTTTAGAAAATGAATTTTATAAAATATATTATGATAAAACTATACTAACAGACAGAACAATTAGTCATAATAGACCTGATATAGTTTTACATGACAAAATTAAAAAAATAACTTATATCATTGATGTAGCTATTCCAAATTCCTGTAATATTCAAAAAACTGTTTCTGAAAAAATTAGAAAATACACAGATTTAGGAAATGAGATTAAAAGAATTTGGCATTCTCGGACTATAAAAATATTACCATTTGTTATTTCGGCCACTGGCATAATACCTAGGAATCTGATTCAAAATTTAAGCATATTAGATTTGTCAAAGAATTTGTATATAAAAATGCAAAAAGCAGTAATTTTAAATACATGTAGGATTACAAAAGATTTTTTAAATATTTATATTGAGGGATCAGTAGGATTTATAGGTTCAATTAGAAATGCCACAGAGCCGAACCCTCTGATATGAAAATATCTGGAGTCGGTGAATTATATTCCCATTTGGTCTCTAGTAGGTTGACATGTTGTTCTTGTATTGTTTTGTATTTATAATACTTATATAGTGCAATTGCATAGCGTGGATTCACTAGATGATCATTTGGGGAAGTGTATGAAAGGGTTTAGTTTTTCCTTCTTTTTTTTTTTTTTTTTTTTTTTTTTTTTTTTGGGGGGAAAATTTAACCCGGACATTTAAATCTGGTGCAAATAATTATGATTTATTGTCTTCATTTCTTAATAACAAATAGAGATAATGATATCCTCACTGGGATCTCCCGTGCTGAGGATTTCATTTACATTTTATAATTTAATTATAAGAATAATATGAATTCGACATAACATAATATATCATGTAGTATTTTTTTTTTATAATTATAAAGTAAATAAGATAGTGTTTTTTTATAATTCAGTTCATTAGATTCGGTTTTAGTCTGTATTTGATTTCAGTATATTTTCTATTTCTGATCTCCCTATATTTAGTATCCAGTTTTTTATTTGAAATTTAAATGTTATAATGTTGAGGTTTTTGAGTGAGAGTGGTATTTTATTGTAGAGTTTAATGCCATAATATAAGAAGCTTTTTTGCCCAAATGTTGTGTTAGCAGTTACTTGTTGGATATGTTTTTGACCATGAGATCTAGTGTTTCTAATGTACGTGTCAGTTGTTATTTCTTGGGTTTTGTACTTATGAATGTAAATGAGTATAGTTTTAGAATATAGTTGTTTAATTGACATTATGTTAAGATTGTTGAAGATTTCGTCAGTGCTAGTTCTTACAGGAACTTTCAGTATAATTTTCATTATGGCTTTTTGAGTTTTAACAATAGTTCGACTATGAGTTGCCCCGCATTATTTTTTCCGACAAAGGTAAGGGATTAAAAAAATGGTAAAATAGTGAAAAAAATTAAAAAAATTGTTTGTTATTTTTTTCTCTTTTATTCTAATCACTGGAGCGTCTCACTATATAATATAATCAATTCCAGCCGTGCGCGCTCGGAAATTTTTGATAATAATAATTGGATAATTTGTAGAGCGCCGTTTTCGTGAAAAATCACCTCAAGGGCGCTGTACAATTTATTAAGAATTCCTATGTTCTATCTAATTCTACTATTTATAAATGGATACAGAAACATACTTATCTGGCAGGTCACTTCCGATAAGCACACTTTAATTAGAAAGTTTATGCTTGGAGAAGATTCGGCTTTGCACGCGGAGGACATTATATTTAAAACACTGGACATGCACGATTTTACATTTGCTTCCCCCATCACTATTAGTATTACATTTATGAAAATATTAGTGGCAAAACTAGAGTTGATATTTATTTTGAAAGACTGAAGAATTTAGGACCCTTTAGGATTGGAGAATATTCATGAAATGACCTTTATAAACGCTTACAAATAGGTTTTTTCCTACATTTTTACAAATTAGTTATTTTCAGTGTCACGGGCATTGAACGTGAAGGTGAAAGTTTTTTGTTTTGATTTTATGGATACGACTGTCTAAAAAGGTGAGTTTTAAGTTTAGTTCTAAATTCCGCCGAGTCTGTGATCATTCTTAAGGCTCTGCAACCGGGCTCGAAAAGAAGAAGATGGAGAGATATGAAATTACGATTGAGAGCGCTAACATTTACAGCGACAAAATCTATGCGAAAATTGCGAAAATGTTTAATAAAACACGATTAGTTTAAAATAGAGCAAAAATCTCGCCGGCATTGTCTTAAACAGCATTTAAAGAAACACTGCGAATTTTTTCATACACATAACATGTAAAATAACTGAAAAAACGTGTTTATAATAATTTTTGGAGTATATTTTGCGATTTTTTTCTATCGAGGGAATTTTATATAATTTGCGTTTCGGTGCGGGCAATGTCTAGATATTATCTTTAAAATAACATTTATTTTTTTAAGAGCTGTAAAAAGTTACCGTGTTTATGGGAGATATGTAAGAAATCGGTAGAAATTCGGGTTGCGGGCCCTTAAGTAATGTGGCAGTCCATTCCAGACTTTAGGTCCCGACACTCCGAAAGCGCGCTCACCGAACCAAGTATCTGGTGTGCGCTTTGGTTCCTTTAACCTTCCGATAGCTGATGACGCTGCTGACCTCAGGGTTGACTGTCGATAGTTGGAATTTTCTGGAATACACAATTCCGATAAGTAAGCCGGAGCCATTCCGTTAATGGACTTAAATACCATCCAGCAGAGCTTGAACTGGATTCTTTCAGGACATTTGAGCCAGTGAAGATTTTTAAGATCGCTCTGAAATATGGGAATATTTAGATACGCCGGTGATAAGTCTTGCCGCAGCGTTAAAAACAGAGTGTATTTTATTAATTTGATATTTTGGAAGACTTGCATATATTCCGTTGCAATACTCTAGACGTGAGACAACATACGAATTGACAAGTAATTTAGTCGCCTCTGTTGGCAGGTTTCTCCTTACTGCTTTAATTTGCCTTAATTGAAAGAACCCCCTGCTTACAGTTCTGTTGGCTTGAGTTTTAAGGGAGAAATCAGCGTACAGATTGACACCCAGTAGTTTTACACATTAGGCCAGTGCAATTAGCAATAAAAAGGGGGGTCGTCCCAAAGTCCCAATTTTTTATATGTTTTATATACTCATCTCCTGATGTAAAATCTGAGTTTTCGACCTTGGGTCACTTGAGCTTTCGCCGCCATTTTGAAAAAACCAGCCGATAACGACCCAGTAATTGCGATAAAGACATTAAACATCTACCTAAATCTTTTAAGAAATTTTATTCCCTACAAAATTCATATCAATAATTTTTTCACAAAATTGTACTGGAAAAGAGATAAGCACAAAAAACCAAACCAAGTCGGGCAATTTACCGGTTTTTATAAACTTTTACACATTTTTACGATTGCATATCTCGATATTTATTAGAGATAGAAGAAAATTTGTCAAATAAAAATTGTAGGTAATTTTATGTTCTAAAAAAATTTTATGTTCTAAACTTCTGAAGCTACTATATCCGATTTTTTTATTGAAAACGAGATATTTGAGAAAAACTAGATTTTGGCGCTATTTCGGCTGGTTTTTTCAAAATGGCGGCGAAAGCTCAAGTGACCCAAGATCGAAAACTCAGATTTTACATCAGGAGATGAGTATATAAAACATATAAAAAAATTGGGACTACCGGAATAATTCCGATCGCGGATCGCTAATTGCACTGGCCTAACATGTCTTTGGAGTGATATCGCTTCCAGAAATTTTTGGTGTTCAGTTTGGAAATTTCTCGTCCACTTTCAAAATATTGTGCCTCCGAATTTTTATGTGGAGACATAATAAACTGCTTTTAATTTTAGAGCACCATCATATGCGTATTTATTGTATTCTGTATTTCACCCCTTATCCCATATTTTTAGGGTTCATGAAAAATATTACAAAATCATTATAAATGTATGAATTCAGCGAATTGTTTACATTGAAATTGCCGTGTGGAGTACTTATTAGAGAACATTAAATATTATGACTTCTGAATGTTGTCTGTGGATCAGAAATCAAAGACATAAATTTAAATTTGAACGTGAATTTTTTTAAATATAAAAGATAACACTTTTAATGATTTCGGTTCGCGGAATGACGATGATAAATAATTCAGAAGAGATTCGAATATCTTGTTATTACCAGGAGTCCATGGAATGATGACATCTTTAATTAGACTTTTTTATATGAATACCGCACAAGAGTCCCAACTGCTCCCGTCTGAAGCCAGTGAGACTATGGCATCCCAAATTGTGGTATATTGTGAGGCTGAAGGAGGGGAAGGAGAAAGGGAAAAGAAAGGTAAGGAAAAACCTGGCTATTCAGATCTGGTCACCAAATACGGCCATTTCAAGAAACGTTTCAATTCTGAATGGTGGTCTTACACCAGGGCGATACTGAGAGTATCTTCCACTCTGGAACCTGCCGCAAATATACTATATATTATTTTAAATGAATAAATTGTGAAATAACACAAATTAATCAATAAAATTTATTTGCCACGCCGGGATTCGATCCCGCGTCCTTCGGTGTGCGAGTCAAGAGCCTTACCGCTGGACTACGCCGGCCGTCAGGACTATATTATGATGGAGATGAGAAAGAAGAAGATTAGTTATTGTTATTAGTTACTAGTTTAATAGTTAGCCATCTAAAATACTTAATTTAAACCAATCAAAACTTTATTTGATTGTTTGTTCATCAGACCAGACCAGTTTTAAATATTTACATTAATCTTCAGAGTGGGTGCATTAGACTCATAACGATGGAATTCAACCAAGCACTAACAGTTTCAAAAATAGAAGTTTTGGCAAAAAACACACTGTTATGCCAAAAACTTTTTTCACATTAAATGATAAATAATCGAAACATACGTGCATACGTGTACGTTGTTAGACTAACAATGCTTCTCATTATTGTGCTTTAGTCCAGTCAAAATATAAGGGGTACATAAAAGAGTATTTCTCTGATGTTTCATGAATATGTTATGTGTCTATGTTTCTATCGTTTGTACCTTAAGTCTGTTATGATTTGATTTATATGTACAACCTGGCTTCTTATGGTTACAAATGTGTTGATATTTTTATGTTTTATGTAAATTTTAGTTTTATGTACTTAATCTTTTGTTTTATAAAATTTTTGATCTCATACTCCTTTATTATAAATTTAATTATTTAATTTTTTTTATTATGCTGTTTAATCAGAGGTAAAGTCACAAGGAGGAAATCCATAATTGGTTTTATTTTGGCTATACAAACATGTACAAACTGGAAAAATGTTAACTCTCGATTTCCCGAAAATAAATAAATAAATAAAAAATCGACGAATGCTATGTCAAAAGTAGGGAAAAACGTATTAATATTTTTTTTGTAGAGAATTTTACGATCTACAAATTCTTCTTAACAATTTTTTCGGTAGCTCTCACCGTTTCCGATAAATACGCCAAAAACGAAAATTGGTGACCTTTGACCTTGGATAAAAAACAACGCTTACGCTTGATCTACGGGGACAATTGACATAGCATTTGTAATAAGTAATAACGTATTCAAAACCTGTACAAAAATTCTGCTTTGAATGTCTATTTTGTCTGGAATACTTGTGAAGTGCTTCATTTAATACGAGGTTTTGCTCAGTTTAAACAATAAATTAACGAAAACAAAATTACTTTCCGCCTGTGAAAAAATCGCTTAATAATAAATAACTCTTATTTCAGATGTTCTTGGTGTGAATTTAGTGTGTTGCTTTACATGCTAGCATTCTTTGAGTGGATGGGCGTACAACCGTAATGACTGTAATGAGAATGAGTGTAATGAGTCAATGAGTAATGAGCCTCAGTGTGAGGGGAGGGCGAGGAAGTCAAGTGTGAATCTAATAAAGCGCCCTTAACAGAATTCTGCCAGCAGTACTCCTAAAGTTACTTTAACGAGCGACACTTTACGCACTCAGGCCCGGCCTACAATACAAGGCATCCAAATTCGTAGAAAATGATAAATAAATTTTAAAATTTCAGAAAATTATTAAATCGTCATCAATTAGGAGGCGGTTACTGGATAACCAACATTCCTGTAATAAATCACCCCGAGTGGTTCGCTTCTTTTGGTGACTTAGCAGGGTTGATCGGGTTTATGAGGTGAGGTTAGCCTAGGTCTTGGTGGCAAATGCCACCAGTGGGAGGGATGGATTCATATGTCCGTCACTCCTGGACATATTAACCCTCAGATTCCTACCCACCCCTCTTACCTTTTTGCTTCCCAGAACTGCTTTTCCTTCCTTTTCCTTAAAAGACCCTCCACACAGTATCCCATAGGCATAGTATGACATAGGCCTTTTATCCTTATTTAGATTTTTTTTCCTCAGGGCCTCTTGTGTGGAGCTAACATAAAAAAGCATTAGTTGAATTCCATAACATAATATATTTAATTTCGCTTGTGGGTCTATCTACCGTGTGTATAACTCTGGATCAATAAACTCGGATTGGATTGTGTGAATAATTCAAACAAGCGATAAAGTAACTAGGTACCTTAGTTATTTGTTTTTGGGGTGTTATGCCGTGTTGCGCTACCTCCTTCTTTAGCCAACGTTTCAGACATCGTTGCAGTGTCCATCATCAGGGCAGATTCGGCAGATCCGGTCACATCTACCGGATATGCCGGGCAGATCATCAGGGCAGATCCGGCATATCCGGTAGATGTGACCGGATCTGCCGAATCTGCCCTGATGATGGACACTGCAACGATGTCCGAAACGTTGGCTAAAGAAGGAGGTAGCGCAACACGGCATAACACCCCAAAAACAAATAACTAAAATGCTTTTGGCCGTGAAAATCTTCAAACTTATCTAACTAGGTACCTGTTATAAAGGTACAGAAAAATATTTTAATTACCATCGGAAGAGATGAGTCAAGAATTCAGGTTATCCGGTGATTTTTCACATGTCCACGCTAGTGGGTTACTAAAATCAGGAGACTAATTTGAAAACATTGTTATTGAGAACTTTTTTATTATTAATACCTAATGCTGTATAAGCGGCCACTCATTTTCTCAATCACGTCACCAATTAATAACAAATCAGACTCCAATCAAATCGAAAATGTATAAAACTCAATAACAGGTTCGTATCTCGTAGGGACTATTTTTTTTTTGGAGTGCTTTAGAATTTTTATCCACTCAAAAGAACATCAAAATAATAATGATATTTGACTTTTCGATCTTGTTATCCTGCGATACCAGCTACTCGTATATGCAATGACGAACAAAATGTCCTGAAAGAAACTATTAAATTAGGCACCCCAAACATAGATAATGTCAGGTCGTTTTGGGATAAATCCGACCCTGCACACACTCCATCTCCCGGTCTCCCCTGAATCCTTTAGCGCGGTATCAGGGGAGGTTTGAGGGGCGGGAAGGGCTAAAGGTTCCTCTGACAAATGTCCGAGGCGCGCGACGGTTCCTGACCTCCGCGGGGCGAGGGAGTGACCTTGGGGCTACCGGAAAAGAAAGAGTATCCAGCCTTGAAAGCAGCTTTAACAATGGGGAATGCCGCAGAAACAGATAATGCGAGAAAGTTCCACAAAAAGCCGCCCCCGGCTCGGCGATAAGCCTTACGTATGTAGGACCTCTTGATATTGTCATATTTATCATATAGCTTAAACGTTAGTACTTCGCGTGACCTCGTACAAGAGCACTTTATTTAGATTCAAGACTTTATCACATTATTCATAAGTGTCCCTACTCCCTATCACTTTTACTTACTTTGTGAACGGTATTAATTTGGAACAGCATAGATTTAAAAAAATATTTATTTTATGAGAGACAAATTCCCGGTTTACGAATAACCAGACAACATTTGAAAATCTCCTACTATCATAGTTACACGAGGAAGATGTTTGTGTTTTAAGATTGTTTGTGCAATGACGGAGGAATCCGCCAGCAAAGGAATTAAACTCCCGACGCTGGATGAAAACCTGACGCTTTGCCAACTCAGCGACTGACCGGTTGGACTACATATTATGTGTCTTTGTCGGACAATTTTATTGTAGTTCGAAAACCGAACCGAAACTAATTATTTATTTAAAGTCACAAACGTGTTAAAGGTTTTAATTTAACAACTTTCATCACCAATAACTATTTTCAAACAAACAACTTAATTTAAGATAAAACATGTACATATACTTTTTTATTGATAATAAATTAAAAAATATATATTTTTTTAAATATCTATTTTAATCTCACCTACCTTAGGAAAATAATTCCCCTCGGGGCCTAAGTCATCTTTAAGAATTCTGGTGGAGAGTCTTTTTAGGAAAATGAAGGATAAGAAGTTCCGGTGAAAGAAAAGGGTATGAGGGGTGGGTAGGAATCTGGGGCCAAGAGTGACGGACGTTTGAATCTATTCTTACCACTGCGGTGCAAGGCAAGTTCAGAGAGAGTCCTGCTGGAGAGGTTAAAAGTTCTCCCTCAACCAGTCTCTCCCAATCCGGTTTGCTACACAGTTGGTGGGCAGACGCATCCACCGCCAAGATCCGGAGATAAGTCACCAAACATAGCGAACCACATGGGGTGACCTATGGCAGAGGTGTTGGTTATCCAATAAATGGTTTAATAAAAAAAATTAAATAACGGGGCGGTGGTACCCATACACGCCTCCCGAATCGTAAATAACATTTAAAGTACATTGGAAATTTAATTATTTAATTAAATTAACACAACTGCCAATATCTTTTTCTGATTTTTCAGTCTCCAGATTTTCGATTGAGTTTCGCTAATATTGTCTTCATTTAATTAAATGTCATAATTTGAGAATTTACTCGTATAGTTAAAAATAAAAATAAATACATTGGTAATATTCAGAAATTCGATATGAAATTCCAAGTTTATACAACAGATAAACAACCCTCTCTGACTGTTTAAACAATGTACATACTAGTACATATCTTTCCATGAACTATTTTATGGCAATTTTTATTTTGCGTTTCTATTAGTAAGGTTTTTTCATACACAGTTGTTTGTCAATTGTATACAACAAAAACCACGTTTATTGGTAAGGCTGGTCGTGTAAGCACAACAATAACTCTTGTCTAGGAACGCTTTGTTTTATGTCTTTATTCTGACAGTCACCGATAATGATTATAATCCTTTTTTTAATTGGGCCTTTTCAGGAAACTATCATGAAAACGCTACGCGTATGAACACAGCAATAAATAAAGTAAGTAAAACTTAATTCCAACATAAATAAAACAATTATGCTAAACGAACCTTTCCATTCGGCAAGTAATGTGTATAATCATTGGCCAGAAACGAAAACAAAAAGTTGTAAGTGAGGATTTAAAAATCAAGATTTTTCTCTCAAGAAAAGGCGTTATTAAAATTTATTTAACATTTAGTAAATACCTATAATTATATAGAATATGATAAGTACTAATATGATTCAAATTAAATAAAATTAACAATCAGGCTATAGGAAACAAAATGTAAACAAGTAACTGCTTTAAAAAAATATGTGATTTGTTTTTTCTTGATTAAGTTAGTGCTAAAATAGCTGTTAATATTGATATTTTTTAGATTTTTTTATGGGAATGCAAGAGTTCCACCTGCAGGAGCCCATGGAATCTTAATTTGTTAAATGCTGTGGTGGAAGAAGACGGAGAATGGGAAATACCTGGCGAATCAAATCTAGTCACAACCTAAACAAGGGTAACGCCATTTCAAGTAACGTTTCTATCATTAATGGTGGTCTCTTGTAAGCATAATAAAGATAACGATATGCAAACGAACGACATTTTAATACCATCGGCAATCAGATTTCTAGTCAACGTTTTTCTTTTATTCACCCTTGACGCTGGTTGTAAGTTCGCGTCCCCGGGGGCATAGACACAAGGATCTTGCTGCTCTGCCACGGAGGTCATCATTTAATAACTACTGCTTGTGTACAATGGGTACCTACATAACGTTGCTATGGAGCTCTGAGATTATTTACTTCCTAATTCGGTTGCTTCATGATTGCCACTTAATTGCGATACTATTGTACATCTTATACGATCCGAAGTTGATTACTCAGGTAGGTACCGACTCTATGAGCTTAGAATCAGTCAACCCAATTACTCATTAGAGCAATAAACCTTCTCAGAAGAATCTGTAGGACTTAATTAAGTACGTGTATTGTCAATCTTAACTGCTAGAAATCCTCAGCTGGGATTTTAATTGTTCCACTCCACTAGGCTGTGGTCTAAAGGGGGTTGGGTGTGGGGGGAGGGGGAGGTGGGTCCAGGGCCGCCTGAGTGACCCAATTATTCCCGTCTTCCCTCGGGACCAGCTCCAATGCTCCAATATCTCCCATTCCCATCTATTAACTGACCTAGGCGACTTCATTTCACCCCTGGCAAATAAAATGCTCAATTATTGGAAAACCCATCCCTAAAAATAAGTCAGTTATAAGGGAAATTTAAAATCTCTTTATCAGATGGGACATTCAATTCCCGAAATAACCAATGCAGAAACATCGAAATTTAAATCTGAACCAATAATGCCTTATCCACTACATAACTGGAACCGACCGAAATATAAATATAACGAAATATTATAAAATTGTTCATGTCGTATTTCCATGTAATTAATAATAATCACGATAAAACTGCGATTATTTTTTTTTATTTATTTATCTATATAAGGTATGTTTACATTACATTATTCGATGCCTGTCTCACTAGGGTATACCTGTGTTGAGATCGGATGAAATTATTAATTATTATGAAATAGTATGATTTTTTTCAACGTATTTATTTGCAATCGGGTGAATTTAACCATATTACAACCATCTGTAACAGAGTGGAGAAAAAATATAAATATTATTTTTTCCGAGTTTAACTGGTTAAGGTAATTAGAATTAGATATTTTGCATTGGGTCGTTAATTATATTAGATAATTTATTTAAAAAAAAATCATTTATTTATTTATTTATGCCATTTTACGGGGCTTTTACATATTCCTGTTCTACGTACAGTAAAGCTAAAAACATGTTTATTCCTTTTAACTTTTTTTTTTAATCTGAAATAATAAGATAGTAGATATTTGACAGCAATTTATTTTCGCTTTAAATGTAACATAGTTTTTCAAGTTTTACAGTCAATAGTTACAATGATTATATGTATACTTGAACAGTGAACAATATATTTCTCATTATTGACCATTCTATCACTTTTGTCGTATGATCAGTAGAGTTAGCAATCCGATTCCATGAACATTACTCAAGAGCTATCCTTTATTAAAAATTTCAAATAAATACACCTTTTATCCCAAAAGCTCAATTTGTGTAGAGTGGCGAAATTTTAAAATTATTTAATATCTATGTCGTGTGTGCTTACATTCTGTCTACATGTTTGGTATTCTATGCCTATACGAAATGTTTGTTATTTTACTACAATGAGTTTTCTACTAGAGATGTGCTGATCACCAAGTATATCTTACGATGGATGATCAATAAATACTATTGTGGGCAGATTTATACTACTACTATTTGCAGTGGGATTCAAGTTACTATCTCGGAAGGTAATGATTAAGGAAGACGAGAGATAAAAGAGACATGCCCATTTTATACACTCAGCATTCTCATGCTATATCTTATACAGGAATGTCTGTCATATCTTTAGACACACGTTCATTACAGTATACCTATAAATAAATATCCCCAAATAGCATTTTTTGTTCAGAACTCGTGTATCACTTTGTTCTCGCTGCTTCCTTTTGCAATGATGACAATTTCGTAGAATAAACCAGATCTTAAAAAACATCGCTTATTTCTTATTTGATGAACTTGTCTATAATTCAGAAGGTTCGTAATGGCCGCGTTTCGACTACCACCGAGGCAGAGGTTAAGATTCTTGGCTATGGATCTAGAGGTCGCGAGTTCAAAACACGGAGAGAGCAATAAATTATTTTTAATACGTTTGTGGGTAAATGTGTTATTTCGCACAAAACTAATTTATCTCTGTAGTATATTTGCAGCACGTTCAATAGATTCCTACTCACAATTCATAGACCACCATTCAGAAACGAAACGTTGCGTGAAATAGCTTCAGTTGTTTTTAGTGAACAAATTTTGAACAGCCAAATGTGTCCAAACCTTTCTCTTCCTAATTTTCTTTCAATCCAACTCCCTTCAGCCTCACAACATTTAGGGATATCATAGCCCATAGCATTGGCTCCAGGCAGTCGGAGCTTCTGTACGGAAATGTATAGGTATATTACTGGTAAAAGATTGGATATCAACAGTAGGCTAAGCAGATTGTTTATAGATCGTGATTTCAAAAAACAGCGATGTTTACCATGAGACGTCCGCGTGAGAAGTGTCTTGCCGTAAGTTTAGTTTGTTGGACGCCGTTGTCAACAATCTGCGGAGTGCTATTTCCATCTGTCTTGTTTACAGCGGAGTCGCTAGGCACGTGTTGTTCCACGGAATACTCTAGTCCCTGATCTGGCCTAGGCTAACTCTGGACCGGTTGCTGCAGGGCCCGCGGCACGTCCGCTTACTATTTCTTCTAGACGTTTCCACAGTCAAATAATAAAGACCAAACCAGCAAATGATGTATTATAAAAGATTATAATCCGTTATCCTTTATTGTGCGAGGCCAATTAGCAGAGTATAATAAACTACTCATTTTCTACAGAAGTGTGGTCCAAGAAGTCGAATATGAATGCAAATATTGCTTCGAAAAAGATTTTTAAATGCTCATGTCATAACTGTCATAAATTTGTGCAACGCACTGGTCTCTTCACAATTATTTTTCTTCCGTTGAGAGTGCCTAATTATTATAATTTCCAGTTTTTTATAAAGATGTACATTTTTACTTACAAGCACCCTAGAGGTGATTTTTCACAAAAACAGCGCTCTACAAATTATCCAAATATTATTACTTTAAAGATATTCGTTACAGCACATATTAAATTATTTTCGACTCATCTCTGACATATATACATCTGATCTCACTACTAAATAAAGTCAGTTCCCATTGTTTTCCATCTCAAACTTTGTTTTACGTTCAATAATCCATCTGGCAAAACCAACTATTTTACCTTTGTTTAGTATCAATCATCATCCATTAACATTAAACACATTTGATATTTTCAAATCTGCTCTTCAATTTTCAATAGCTTCCGTGGATGAGGGGTAAGGATCTCGACTAGCATTCTGGAGGTCGCGGGTACAAATTCCGCCGTGCGCATGCAAATTCTATTTGATTATTTTTTGTTTCATTTCAAAATTTATTAATTAAAAGTAATATGTAGTATATTTTCAACACATTTCAGAGTGGAAGATACTCTTAGTAACGTCCTGGTATAAGACCACCATTCAGAATTGAAACGTCGCTTGAAATAACATGTTGATAAACCTACTTGATTCTGTGCTAAGGAGGGCAGTCCGTCTAATTGACAATTCATTGTAAACAGAATGATTGCCATCTTTAATGCACAGACGGAATTTGGGCATGCTGAGTCTGTTCTACAGGTATTTTAATAGAACCCGTTCTAAGGAGCTAGCAGCATTGATCCCGGTGTAGCGGTTCACGTGCATGAAAAAAAACTTTCAGAAAGCCATTTGACTTTAAAGATTGACCTCTAAAAGAAAACGTAAACGTTCCAAAATAAATTTAATAAATTGGACGAAATTAGCCATCTGGGACTCGGCGTTGTTTTAAAAACAAGTCGCCTCCCAGAATTTATTAATTAAAAGTTTAAAATAAAGATCGAGACTTTTAACTATTTCGAGAGTTGTACATAAGTAGCGGGCAATAACTTGGTGTGTTTTCTTGGCAATCTGTAGGGTGATTTCATAACAAAACAACGAGTTACGTTGGTTGCAAGCACAATAATAATGTCAATATTCCAGGCCGACTTGCCATCATTTTCTTAATACCTTTGTAACGAGATCATTTCCATCTTATTTTTTAACATAATAATTATAGAAGAATTTTATTAACAGATGAACTCTTAACGTAATTTAAATATTACAACGTTTTCTTTTTAGAATAGGTAAACAATCCGCAATCATCATCACCAAACTTTCTACTAATTCCTGTAATGAATGATTGTAACTTTGTTTCAATGAACTAGAATGAATTTAAGTGTCATTTGGAAAATTGGATCTGATTTTTATTATTGTTATACTCGGAAAATTATAAGTTACATCAGTAAGCTTAATAATGTAGGCATGTGTATTTGATGTGCGGACATTGGCTATATAATAATAAATTTAGTACAATGGCGTCGAATATACAAGCTGCAATACGGGTGTGAATATACTACGGCCCAGTCAACATTAGCTTTAAAACTAATGATGTCGTGAAAAATAACAGTTTATTTGTATATTGTTGTAATTTTGGTTATTCTGAACGTTATGTCAAATCGTCAAGATTATTAATTATATTATACTAATTTTTTGTATAGGAAATACGCTAACAGTGAGTAGAAAAATTAAAAGCGAAAGAATAAAACAACACAAAAAATAAGAGAAAAGAAATAAAAGCCAAGGTAAAACTACTCGCAATAAATTATCAAATGACATTTTTAATAAGATTCCGAATCTGTCCCGTCTAAATCTATTACACAATTTAGATATTTTTTGACCGTAGGATGAAATTCAGATAGTTTCTGATGTGAAAGAATTTTATTATATATTTTTGATCCGAGATACAAGAATACATTTGATATATCACTGTTCTGCTCGTTGGAACCGAAAGGTCATTTCTGCCCTTACTTCTAGTCTAATGTTCATGTTCGACAATTTTCATTATGTTCATTTTTTTTTTTGATGAACATTATTGTCTTTTCATGTAACACTGTTGAACATCGAGAATGACAAGCGACGAAGTACCGAACTACATACCTGATGCATTTTTATCAGAGAATTATTTTTATGTATATTTGAAAAGTGTATTTATTTTATTTAATTTCCTTGGGAACTATCTTGAAGCATAAAATCAGATATCGGGTTTATTCAATAATCTGCCCTTTTCCCATTTCCATGAAGGTGTTATTTACTAACTTACTACCTTTACTAACATAATATCCCTGTTTTTTTCACGAGTCTGTGTCAGTATATAATAAAAGCGTATTTCGATTGTCTTCCATCTCCTTTAGAAACCTTTATTAACGATGGAGTTTATTATTATTTCGTTGTTTATTATCTTTTCCCTTTCATAGCTTCACACTACGATGCCCGGCGTATAATTTTACCCTACGAAAATTGGTAAAAAAAATTCAAGGTTTTCCGTTGTTTTTGATATTCCCGCGATTACTCGGCACTTTTGTTTGTTTTGCCAAATAATCATCTCACCGTGAAATAATAGTATACCTTTACATAACCATAATAATGGGAAAGTTGTTTCAAAATAAAAGCCACGTTGAGTTGGATCGTATTAACCAGAATCTAGGTACTTCCTTATCAGGTTGTTCAAAGCTAGTAAATACAGTACCTACAGCTCGACACGCTTAGTGTGCAGTCGAGAGTGGCGACATAAAAAAAATATATATATATATTTACGGCGAAAAGTATTATCTAATTAAATGACGACAATATTAGCGAAACTCAACGCGAAAATCTGGAGACAGAAAAATCAAAAAAGATATTGGCACCTCTGGGTCTGTGGAAAGTAACCGAACTTGATATAGACACCTTAGAGAACGTACCCATACTGCGTGACCAACTTTTTGCAATTTTTAACCCCCCCCCCGGTGACCAAAAACCTATGGCCCCCGCCGCTCTTTTGTACCAAGCGTGACATTTTGAAGACCCCCCCCTAAACGTGTCACGTAGTATGGGTACGTTCCCTAATAGCTCAGTTGGTAAGTTGTTGCCATGTAAGCAGAAGGTCCTGGGTTGGTGTCCCAGTGATACTAATATCTTTTTCTGTCTCCAGATTTTCGATTGAGTTGTCTTCATTTAATTAAATATTTCAATTTGAGGTTTTACTCATAAAGTTAAAAATAAAAATAAATTTTCATCCTAGACTTGCAGAAAAGTCAATAGATGTCGCATATTAAAAAAAATTGGATAAAAATTTATCCAGACACTATCTAGATAGCATTTAGTTCGGGTTTTAAATCTAGCAATCATATATAAAGATAGCAGCCAATATTATGTTCGTTGAGAAAATGAAGATAATGTTGATATGTAGGTCTTAGTCGTAGTAGTTAAAGTGACCGAATTTGATATAGACACCTCAGCTCAGTTGGCAGAGCTGTTGCCATGTAAGCAGAAGGCCCTGGGTTCGTGTCCCAAAGGTGCCAATATCTTTTTCTGATTTTTCTGTCTCCAGATTTTCGATTGAGTTTTGCTAATATTGTCTTCATTTAATTAAATATCTACAATTTGAGGTTTTACTCATAAAGTTAAAAATAAAAAAAAAGTATTATCGTTGTTTATTTTTGGGGTGTTACGTCGTGTTGCGCTACCTCCCTCTCCCACATATTAACGTTTAGTTCCTCATTTGGCTGCTTACACGGAAAACACACTTAGTAATGGAATATAACACACATACTGATAGCTAATAGCTCGACTGATGTTTTACGAGCCCGCATTCCGAATTTCTAGCGACTTATGATGTACTAGCTGGAGTCCCCGGCGATGTCTGAGCTTTACACAGAGTTTTCGAATTCAAATGTAAACAGTGACCTTCCTCTTCCTTTGAAGGTCACATTTGCAAAATTTTAACAACCTCGGTATAAAACCGTAGATTTGCATGCAAATCAAATCCAAACCTCCCTTTGCCGTCCCGCTCGTGCACCACATAATATAAACAATTTACGCAAAACCTTGACAAATTATATACCAAAACCTTCCTCACGATTCACTCTATATATTGATGAAAATCGCATGAAAATCTCTTGTGTAGTTTTTGAGTTTATCGCGAACAGACAGACAGACACATGCGGCGAAAGACTTTAGTTTATAATATATAGAGATTTCGCTTAAGCACCAGCCTTATTAAAAAAAAACCTTTCACGGCCGATAACCTGTGTTGCTGCAACAATAAACCCCGTATTCACTAAAAAACGAACTATTACTAATAAGCTTTCTTCCGCGGTTACGCTTTAAAATGCAATTTACATCTGGCAACATTGAAAATGGCCATAATTTACTTGCGCGCCTGCGCATTTGTACTCCGTGGCCAGCACAAAAAAAAAACAGTTTGGTTTATTTATGGCGGGAATTTTAGTAGTAAATATTATGATTTTACTGAATGATTTCTATTATAGTGACCAATTCACTCTTCTACTCATATAATTAAAATATTTAACTTGTTTTTTATGGTTTTTCATTAGTTCTTGTCAAGTTATAAGCACAATAATCGTACTTTGAAAGTTGAATTGTCAGAAAATTATTTTATATGATACATGAAAATTCAAATTTACGTTAAAGGATCTTTATTTTATGAGAATTTCTTAAAAGGTGTTTAGTAAAAATATTAATATCTAATACATGTGTTCGAAACGTTTCATATGCAAGAAATCCGTTTTAAATGTCGGTTTATTTTAAGGTTATTCTTTTTTCATAAAGCAAACTTCGAAAATTTTTATTATTTTTTTATTGTATGCACGAGGAAAAAGTGAGGTGCCGGTTTCCTTCCAAATTCATTACATAAAAGGACAGTGTTTTTTGATTTTTTTTTTTAATTTCTCTACATTTTGGCCAAAAATGTTTTGGTAAGAATTTTTTATCCATTTTTTTCCGTGTTTGAATCATAAAATACAGCAACTTTTTAATTCTAAAGTGTACTTCAAATACACAAATCTAAAAGGTAATTTTATCTTGTTTTTATAAATGGTATTTTTTTACGACATCTTCAAAAATAAGAAATATATAGAACATTCAAAATACTTCGGAAAAATTCCAAATTTCGTTCAGATATCATTAACAAAAGAGTTGTACACACGAGATAAACTACCCCCTCAGGCTGTGTAATTAAACAATTTTTTAATTAGTAATATTTTCACATACACGCTCGTTTATCAATGAAATAAAATGTTCACGGTTTTTTTTAAGTAAGGCTGTAAGTATTCAATCTCTTAAAAATTGTAATGTTAATTTAAGACAATCTCTAATTTGCCGAATTGAAAAGTAATTAAGTATACCTTCATATAAAATTCCCTCAATCGAAAAAAATCGCAAAGCGTGCTCCGAAATTATAAAAAAAACATCTGGTTCTGTTATATTCGTATATATTATAGGTATGGAAAAAAAAACTACAGTGTTTCTTTAAATTCTATGTGTATGTCGTGTAAAATTCGGGAGCAGGCCGCTAACAATATCGCTCCCTTTGTAGATGGCGATATGGTTTAAATTCCCGTTTAACACTAGCCACCTGTTTTGATTTATTCACGAAAAAAACATTGCCAGATGGCGTGTTTTTTTTTTGCGAAGGCACAAATATTAAAATATTTTACTATCATTTTCTAAGGAACCTAATTTGTCACATTATACAATAAAACCATAACCGAATATTAATATGAAAAACCATAACCGATAATGAGTACGTAGCAGATTTTGAAGTTTTAGGCAGTTTTTAAACGTATTATAGTTTATTTTTTTCTGGGCTTGTAAAAAGTCTTGATTATAAAGCATCCAAAATATTTCGAAGCGATCTAATTTTCAAATCACAAACACATGATTTTGAACTACCTCGCTATGCTTCGCCTTACGACGGCGACGTCTGTCGGGAGATTTTCGCCCTATTTTATTTTTTATAAATAATTCGTGCGCTATTAAATCTCTACGCTTCAGCCTAGTAATTACAAATGTTAGCACGCTTCCTACGAAATTCGAATTTACATAATAACTATCTCCTTTCCAAACTATCTTTTTCTTCTTTTGAAACGCTTACTACGGAGCCTTAAATAAAGAATCCGGTTCTAGTTCAATGCCGGCATTGCGATGGTGAGTATGTGAGGGTAGGAACATTCTGTCCATTCTGTGCACCCTCCACCCTTCCCTCCCCCGTCTCCCACCGCATCTCCCAGCATCCCGCTGCATCCCAGCGGAGTCTATTCATCTTGAGATTTAATCGCTGCGAGACTAAACGGAGAAATTCGGTGGATTGTATTTACATATTATGGAAAATGAGGCACGTTGAATTAATTATCTATATCCCTTGCAATATAGAAAGGTATTCATTTATTATGCATTCATTAGTTTGCAAAATGCCTTAAGTTTATATTTTAATAAAGCTTAGCTACGATTCCGAAGCTGGCAGGTTCGAATCTTGGCGTGAACAAGTAAATTTGATTTAAATTTAACTTTTGTTTTTTCGTAATTTATTAATTGAAAATAATATTATACTCATATAATGGGTACATTTACGGCACGTTCCAGATTGATAAATACTTTCAGAATCGAAATGTTGCTTTAGTCGTGTTTAGTGACCAGATTTGGATAGGTAATAGCCCACCTTTCACTTCCCCATATCCTTCCCCGCCCAACTACCTTCAGTCTCAAAGTATGTGGATCTCAATTGTGGATTCCGTAGTCTCATTGGCTCCAGACGGTTGGGAGCAATTAGGACTCTTGTGCCTACAATCATAAAAATACACATATAGGTATTGTTATAAAGACAGGAGGTTTCAACATTTAACATTTTTTCCATCAATTTTTCTACTGGATTATTGTTCAACAGTTCTCTGTTACGCTTCAACATAGCATTCCCACATTTTTGTATGCATAACGTGCTAAATGTTCAGAAAAAATATTTTAGTTTAGTTTTAGGTTACGAATGTGTTCAATTAATTCAACTAGACAAATTCTATTAAACAAAAACACATATTTAAATTGTTTGAAAACGAGTTTTTTGGGATTTATATTTTGTGTAGATTTATTTTTAATTTATCTTTGATACAATTTGTAAATAATCTCGTTGAAAGGAATTAAAGAACCGGTGTTTCCATGCGACATCATGTTATTATATTCTACCATGTTCTATGTGTGCCAAGTTTAGCCACATTCACAACATGGCTTCGTGCCAACCTCCGCCACCGTAAAACTAACGGCCCACTGGCACTGGCACTAGCACTAGCGCTGGTGACACGGGACTTTTATTTAATGGCACGTGCAAAAACTAATTTTATTACTACATCTCAAAATTCATTTAGCGTTTCACCGTTTTGTATTTTTGTAATACACGTACCACGCTTTTATTAAAACGTGATGGAAATTTTTAAATACTCATTTTTGCACAATGAATCCATTCACATTAAGAGATTTTCTTTTCGAACTTGAAGCTTTGAAATTAAAAGGATACCTACCTATTTATCACACATATCTATTCGTCTCCTTGACAGAATTATTCTATGGGGTGGCAGAGCGGTACACATGTACTCAAAGGACTAACTTGTATGGGAAAGGTATAGCACAAATTTTACAAAAAGAGCGGCAAGCTCCTCAACTCGAAGTTTTTGTTTGTTTGTTTAATCTATATTTCTCCTCACACATAATTATAATAAAATGCATTCATCATAATTGCATATATAAAGTATATTTTCACCTTTTTTTAAACAGTGTCACTGAAAATTTTCTTGATTTGGCTTTAATTATTACATTTTTATTGGATTAAAGGAAAATAGGTGTTCCGTATAAATAGATGCAGTGTGTCTATCCGAGACACTATCTTGGTTTTAAACCAATTCTTTAGAACTTTACGGTCATTTAAAAAGGTAGTTTTAAAAAATATGAAAAACTTAAGTCTTGAAGATAATATTGTTAATTCTGAATTTGAAATTTGATATCAACAAAAAAGACATTAAAATAACAGGTCCCATTAACCGAGTTGGTTAAGGTTAAGGCATTTGTCCGGTAAGACAAGAGATCCTGAATTCGAGTTCAAGTTGCTACCTATACCTTTTTTATTTTTCTTTTTCTTTTTCATTTTGATATATATTTTCATTTAGATTTATTAGCATTATCTTCTTCTTCAGTGATATATTGCAAGGCTTAAATTATATTATTTAATGACTTGGTTCTAGTAGCCAAGTACCTATACTAGCATTTTCAGATCTTTTGTACTTTCTCTGTTTATTTCAGCCTCACTTGTGGTTGATGAGGATGCTGTGATTCCACTGGCTCTGATTAGTCGTTATCACATAATAAAAATGAAAAATAAAACCTATGTGAGACGACTTTTATTTAATGACCAGCTATGAAAAGCCAGGCATTTTCTAAATATCCTCTTATCCTCTGCATCCCGCTCCATCTTTTTTAAGCTTCAGGGCAGTTTAAATTCTTGTTGGTACGTGTAAGTCGAAAAATTATTAACAATAATAAAAATAACAAAACAAACAACTTAAGACCAAGATCTGAATAAAGGTTGGATTTTCTAGAAAATGGAATGTAGCTGTTTGGTGCACTTGGTGTATGTGAATACCTAGTTAAGTCTCCTCCAGCGCCTCTCACAGAGAGCTCCATGAAGGATGTCGCTCTTAACTCCTAATTGGATCGAAGAAGCCTCGCGGATCTCTCGCCGCGGCGCACTACACATTTACACATAGCACCTACCCACTGCCCGGGAGGCTGTCTCATGACCATACAGTATTATGCGATTTAATGTAAACAAACTAAAAATCCGTAGGCAAATGGTTCAGATCCGGCTCGAAGAACCAAATTTTATGGGACAAGTGTAGCCCGCTCAAATTCTGTAAATTCAACAGGACACCGCCCTAAGTGAACATTGTTCAGGAAGATTCCATTGGTAAAGGCAGCAGGAGTGGTAGAGGTAGAGGTAGATATTCAATAAAATAATATATTACTTATACTATATTAGGTAGACGTAGATATTCAATAATATATTACGAGCCTACAACACATCTAGAACATCCGAAGACAGAACAGCTTACAACAAAATGGCAAAGGAAACCAAGAGAATAATAAATAGGTCAAAATTCGAGCACGACCAGCAGATCAGCAGAAAGCTGACTGCATGCCCGCATGGCAGCAGGCAATCCTGGTCACTTGCGGGCTCAATAGGTCGCAATTTCTGCAAATCCAGTCTGCCACCTCTTACCAGACCTGACGGCTCACTAGCAAACACCGCCACCGAAAAGGCTAACTTACTAGGTAAAATGTTTGCGGATAACTCAACCCTCGATGACCAAGGTGCTGTCCCGACGTCGGTTCCTCTCTGCGGTTTTCATATGAAAAAGCTGAGGATCCGGCATCGGGAAGTACTCCATGTTTTACGAGGGTTTGATGTTAATAAAGCTAGTGGGCCCGACGGAATACCTGCCCTGGTATTGCAGAGGTGCGCTGCAGAATTAGCTCCAATTTTGACGAAGCTTTTTAAACTGTCCCTGAAGACTGGCTCTGTGCCCTCTGGTTGGAAAAAAGCGGTTATCCATCCTATTCCAAAGAAGGGTGACCGCTCCAACCCGGCCAACTACCGCCCCATAGCGATCACATCAGTTCTGTCTAAGGTGATGGAACGTGTGATCAACGACAAACTGCTCACATACCTCGAGAAGAACAAAATTATCAACGACCGTCAATACGGATTCCGGCGGAACCGCTCGTGCGGTGATCTTCTCGCGTATGTGACGCATGTTTGGGGGCGATGCCTGGAACGTTTCGGTGAGACCCAAACGGTTGCACTGGACATCTCCAAGGCCTTTGACCGGGTTTGGCACCGAGGACTTGTCAACAAACTGCTTTCTTACGGACTTCCCGCATCCTTGTGTACGTGGATTGCCGACTTCTTGAGGGGGAGGTCGATTCAGACGGTAGTCGATGGTTTCACCTCTTCCTCACACTCGATAAATGCTGGCGTCCCGCAGGGATCGGTTCTGTCTCCAACTTTGTTTTTGTTGCACATCAACGACCTTTTGTCATGTGCACCAATTCACTGTTATGCGGATGACAGTACAGTTCATGATAGCTTTTTGTTTGACAAGCCCCCAAAGGGCTCACAAACTCCAACAGCTCGTAGGGCTTTGAAGCAAAGAATTGACGGCTACCTCGAGAGTGTTTTCTCTTGGGGTAAAAATAATCTCGTTGAATTTAATGTTTCAAAGACCCAATCTTGTCTGATTACGTCCAAAAGGGATCGAAATGAAAATCTAGTCTCTTTCAACGGAAGCAATCTTCCGAACAGGCCCTCCATTGATATGCTTGGTGTAACCCTAAGTGACCAGCTCAGGTATGGGGGCTCCATTGAAGCCAGAGTAAAGCTAGCCTCCCAAAAACTGGGCGTACTGTACAGGGCCCGCAGATACTTTAATAGTACACAACTGCTAACCTTGTACAAATCACAAGTACGCCCCACGGTTGAATTTGGCAGCCATCTCTGGTCTGGAGCTCCAAAATACCTGAAAAATACCCTCGATTCTGTGCAGAAACGGGCGGTCCGTTTGATAGATTCTCCCATCTTAACATACGGATTGCAGTCTTTAGAGCACAGGCGTCGGGTGGGAATGCTATCCTTGTTCTACCGGTATTACAATGGAAGATGCTCCGAGGAACTAGCATCATTGATCCCTTCGGCACCGGTGCATAGTCGGGAAACACGCCAAACGCGTGCCCAACATTTGTACACGGTTGACATTTGTCACATGAGAACGGGTCGTTTCTTCGACTCGTTCTTGTCAGCTCGGCTGTGGAATGATTTGCCGGCCTCTGTGTTTCCTCCTTCCTACAACATGGGTCTCTTCAAGACCAATGTTCATTCCTTCCTCTCCTCAAAAAGACCCTCCACACAGCCAGGGCTGGGCAAAATACATGCTTTGCTGTAATTGAAATACAAATTACAAAATACTTTTCCGCATGTATTTAAAATACGAAATACAAAATACTTTCAAGTCGTGTATTTGAAATACAAAATACAGTATTTTAACCATTTTTTAATTTCAAATACAAAATACAAAATACATTTGGTTTTGGCACAATATTTTAAATGCAATAAATTGTCGTAAGTGCCCATATCTAAGGGTGCGTTTCCATAGAAGCAAAGCTGAGCAGAGCGAAACAGAGACGTGCAATTGACTAATCATATTGCTCAGGAGACACGACGTCTCCGCTCCACTTGTAAAGTTTTGTGGTATGGGACTTAGGTGTTAGATTATAATAATTATTATTATAATAAGCCTAGCTGGTTCCCGGCATGCGTTATTCAATGCCATATTCAAAGAAATAAATTGTTTCTCTCTGCATGTCCTTTCCCGTGCGTCCCCGTTACCCTAACGCATCCCTTTCCCCTCTTGCATTCCCCTTCCACCTTCCCTGCCTACCCTCTACCCTCTCCCGCTCCCCGCATCCCGCCAACCCCCTTCCGCGTTTCATATATTTAATCCCATTCCATACATTTTCAAACAACTCGCGTGCCAGCTATTACAATTTTTTTATTCAAATTTAAATTTTTCACATATTATAAATATTAATTTTTCTATATTATTGGAACAATCAATCAAATCTGGTACCTAACATAGGTACCTATTTAAAATATCTATGATTTTAAAAATCCATAGACAATTCTTTTGTTGCAAAAAAAAAACAGCTGCCTGCTAAATTAAATTTCATCAAACGCGCGAACTGTCAGACGTGCGAAGTTAAAATAGTTGTAAAGTTTTCTGAAATTATCCAATTTTCTGCGTTATTTTCTTGATTTTTCTTTCCGTAAGAACCTTCTATAAAGAATTAGACAACTTAAAAAAAAATTAATGAAATAGGTAAAGTCATTCTGAAGTTATGGCGTGACCAAGGGAAACAAGGATTAATTTTTATATATAAATGGATGACATTTGTGTAGCGCGTTTTGTGTTATTTCACTTCTCTGCTCTACAGTAATTAACTTAAAAATAATCTAGTAATCAGTCAAATTATTCCTATAGTGCTTGATCTAATACTATCATTCAAAAATGTACAATGCAAAGCAATGACAAGTATAATATAATATAATACAAAATGTACAATAACAGTGCTATTATAGCACAGGACAATAATAATAACTAGCATGACGTAAAAAAATGTATGGTACATTATAAAGCAATGATAAGGGGGTATACATTATTTACGTGAGCAGTTTTTCTTCCAAACTAGACTCCCCCCGCCCCTTGGTGAGATAAATTTGGGCCACTTCGTTTATTCTTTTCAAGTAACGTGAGATTTTGCTGGACCTTCCCCCTTTTTTTGAGCTCACTTAATTAATGTGTGCCCCCTAAGAGACCTACAAATAATCATTAGTAAGAGTGCTATAGCAAAAGAAAATAATACAGGATTCTAGCGTTTATAGTCTATGTATTATCTGTGTGTGTTTATTTTTCATTATCATTATTAGATCGCCAAATGTATTTGAAAATGTATTTTGAAGCCATAAGTATTTGAAATACAAATTACAAAATACCTCAGCAGCACGTAATTGAAATACCAATTACAAAATACATTTTTAGGAAGTAATTGAAATACAAATACAAAATACGTATTTGTATTTCAAATAGGTACGTATTTCAATTACAAGTATTTCAAATACTGCCCAGCCCTGCACACAGCATCCCAGATGACATAGGCCCTGAGGGAAATTATTTTCCTCAGGGCCTCCTGTGTGGAGTTAATGTAAAAAAAAAAAAAAAATTACTTTACCAAACATAATAATTTGGGTTGTTGCTACATGAATAAGTAATGTGAAATATTCCTGCGTAATGTGAAATAATTCGAGTTCAATGAACTTTTAACTGTCAATATTGGAACCACTTAATATATTATACCAAAGAAGCGATAAAATAGGTACATATAAATATTATTTTATGAATTATTAATTCTGTATTCGACATGCATATTTATTTTGTTTAAGTGTTTTGAAATTTGCTTAAATGAAAAGAGTGAAGACACAATACTCATAAAATGCGGGTGGTTTCATAGAACTAGCTCCAGTGGGTATATTTTAGCGGCCCGTTCATATATACATTATTTAAATAGCTATCCTTTTCATAGGAGACTTTTTTTCGATTAGTAAGTAATTATATTGCGAATCCTCATGTTTTTATAATCTCATTGGATAGATAATATGACAAGGAGTTGAATCCTGTAGAAAAATAGTTCCTTCATTTATCGTGTAAAGAAGACGTCCAGGGTATCTAGCATGGTCGATCGATATAGGTTTTATCGAAAATGTCGGTAACTTGTCATCGTTCCCGAACTCGACTGCAGGCCGCTAACGAACAAATAACAGTTTACGTCAAATAAATTAGGAACCCTTAGTCGTTGTGATTTGTTGTTTGTTCGTTGGCGGCCTGCAGTAGTGCTCGAGAGCGATGACAAGTTACCGACATTTTCGATAAAATCTATGTCGATCGACCATGCTAGGACCCCTGGGGCCGCTTTTCGTGCACGAGAACTGAATCTTCGATACCAATAAGAAAACAGCCAGAAACGCAAAGCTATGCCGGAGGTGCAGTAAAAATATAGTCCCACATTAAAAAATATTGTGTGAATAATATCATCTGTAATGAAATATATTGATATTCTATTTTTATTATTAAATTATGTCTGTTTCCATTAATTCGCTGAATACTGTATCTCCACTTCACCCTCCCCAATTAAGGACGGCAAACGTTAATGACATTGATCGTGAAAAATCTGTCTTCTGACTCTCGGACCCCGGAGTGTATAATGGGCAAAGCGTTGCAATGTAAAAAAAGGCCACAGTTGTAAGAGACATATTATTGCAATTATTTACTTTATTACTACGATTTGTCTGTTGTTAAAATCTACAAACTTAGATAAAACGCCATAGATAAAACTAGTGTTTGAGGTATAGTGTATAGTGACTGGTTGGTTATTGCACACTCCAGACAACCACGCTGAAATATAAATGTTATTTTTATTAAAATAGTATGCGCACCTCCGTCACCTGCAAACTTGCGTAGGTAGATAGACAGTTTTCTAAAACTTCAACGTTAAAGAATATCGATATTTCGATGTCTAACGGCAATTGTTTTTCGGAATTTCATAAAATGGAAACAAATAAATCACACTTTTGTCATTCGTTCAGGACTCGCTGCCCTGAAAATTAATAAATAACACAATTTTTTTCTACATTTTCATTTGAAGCAGACACTTTGTGATGTGATATTATGTAGTGTGTTGATTATCCATGTAGTTTCAGCTTCTTTCAATAGATGTCGATAGGTTAGTTCGTAATGCTTCCGTTACGAACTAAGTTCCGCTTTATCCCAACAGATGGCAGCTGAGTTAGTTATCAGAAGAGTACCATCTATCGCCGTTCGTGTCTTAGAACAGGAAGCACAGAACTACTCTAACGCTTAGAGTCTAGCCCAGTAAGGACGTTCGTCCAGTTTAGTATTCATTGCAAATATTCACGATAACCAAATAAATAAACTAGTAAATTACACATCTACCGGATCTGCCCTGATGATGGATACTGCAACGATGTCCGAAACGTTGGCTTAAGAAGGAGGTAGCGCAACACGGCATAACACCCCAAAAACAAATAACGAAAGAACTAGTAATCATTCGAACCTTAAACTTATCGAAAGATATCCAACACATCTCAATTTGCCTGACTATTGAAAGAGACATAACATATTATAATTTAAAACAATTAGTAACCACCATCAAAATAAATCATAAAGCCCTACTTTTATTAGATTATTGCATTTCCCGTAAAGCCCTATTGAATTTCGTTGTAACTTATGCGCACCCCTTCTGTCATAAAATAAATAATAAAATAAAATAAAATAAAAAGCCTTTTATTCTTGCGAATAGGTGCGTTACAGAGTTGTGAATAGTAAGAAAAAGTATAATTAATGCTATTTACGAAAAATGTAATATAGGTATCTTAAGTTTTTCATAACCAAGAACCCTTTTCTCAGGCGAAGTTGAAGGCCTCCTCTAAACAATTTCATTTATCTGTTGGTTTGTTCGTAGGGTTAAGCATTTTTTGTGTTTAGAATTTCTTCTTCAGAGGGTTTTGATCTTGATCTTCAACGGTGACTAGCTGGATTGGAAGATGAGCTTTTTTTTTATACTTATATTTTGTTTGTTTTTTTGTTGTTATATTGTTGTTTTTTTATATTTTTTAATTTATGTTTTTTATTGTTGTTGTTTTTTTAATTTTATTTTTTATATATATATATATATTTTTTTTTTTTATTCTTTTTTTATTGTTGTTCTTTGCATGTTGCCTGTGTCGGAGAGGGGCGGTAGTTGCTACAAGTTGTCGGCTATGGGCATGTTGTTTTGATTTTGATTTACTAAGAAGTTAAGCATGCATGGTATCACAATTCTTTTCTCTGTTACTCTGTCTATAATAATAATAATAAAGCGTTTATTCATCAATAGATATTTTACAGTATTATACATACTGTTATTTTATCATTGATTCTATTGATGAAAAGGTCACTGCTTAGCTACAATTCAGGATTTCTCCTGGAATGCAGCTGGTTTTCAGCATTGCCAGTCTAGTTCTAATTTATCGTGTCACTTAATATGTGAATCGCGATTAGATGTATTATTATTTGTAAAATTTAAATCAGTTCACATTAAGCCCTGATCAAGGTTGCATCAAAGTGAAACCCGGTCGGCATTGAAAATATGTGTAGATTTTTAATGTTGTAAAATGAAGTTATCATTCAATCCAATCACTTGATCGAAAGTTTTTTACTATTTTGGAACAATTATTAATTAAATTTTCTACCAAAAATCACGTTAAAATATACTTGGCTTTAATTTAAGACTCCACAAATATGTTTGATATAATCATCGTATGTGTATGTACCTGAAACCGATAAACCGAAGTTAATGTTACATAATTTCTTTGTTATTTTTAGTAGACGATGTGGTTAAAGATTGATGTAGTGAGGTTATGTGATGAAAAATGAGCGTCGAGTCTCGAGACAGTCGATCGGAGATGATAAACTGGAGACAGATTTGTGATTGTGTTTCTCAGGGAATCCGCGATGCCAGGAGCAGATAGGGCGATGGGGGTGCGGAAACTGTTCCCGAACTTTATCTCCGAACCGGTGATATGCGGCGCGCGGCACTACCAACGGAGCTCAAGGACACATTGGAGGTAACGGATAACGGATAAAACGGTTAAAACGGATAACGATGCTTCTAACGGATTTCGGAACAAAAAAACAATCCAATAACAACACCTACTAGCTATGAATTATTTACGAATGGTTTTTAATGTGGTCGTTATTTTGTGATAAGACAATGTTTAGGTTGTTATGATCGCAAAAAGATATTAAAAAGGTATAATATCTGTTAACCCCCATATATCTCAGAGGTCAAAGTTTATAAATTATAATCCCAACTTGGGTAAATAAAGACTTCTGGGTTAATGGGTTTTCCATAAATACTCGAATATAGACTTTTTTAATTGTAAAATAATATATTTTGTGATTCCAAGAGTCTTATTTCTTACTGTAGGTAATCCTCAGATCATAGAAATACAATGTATCTTGTACCAGAGCGGACGATTCTCTCAGAATCACTAATTAGGAACCACCACTCAGAATGGAAATGCTGCTTGAATAGGCTTCAGCTATGTTTAGTGATTAGATATTGGAGAAATATTATATTAGAGAGTGGACCGGCATTAGAAGTGTGGAGGAGCTATTCCGGACAGCGCAAGACGGAGAGACATTTTCCAGAGTGATCGCCAACGTCTGGGAACCTGAAAGGGCACCACCAATTACCCGCCCTGATATAAGAAACAGATGGTTACTCCTTCAAGGCTCTCTCTCAAGATTCTAATTTTTTGGTAAACGAAGCAACATTTATTTATTTTGAAGGAATGTAGACCTTCAGTGTCCCTGCATACGTTGTTCGAAAGCAGTATACAAGTGCTTAACAGGAAAATAAAACATAATACAACAAATCAGGTTAGTAATATAAGCAAAAATTTTCAATTCTGAACCTACCAAATATTAGGGGTACATAAAAGAGTATTTCTCTGATGTTTCATGAATATGTTATGTGTCTATGTTTCTATCGTTTATCTTTAATTCTGTTATGATTTGATTTATATGTACAACAATGTATTGATATTTTATGTTTTATGTAAATTTTAGTTTTATATACTTAATCTTTTGTTTTATAAAATTTTTGATCTCATACTGCTTTATTATAAATTTATTATTTAATTTTTTTTATTATGCTGTTAATCAGAGGTAAAGTCACATGGAGGAAATCCATAATTGGTTTAATTTTGGCTATACAAACATGTACAAACTGGAAAAATGTAAACTGTCGATTTCCCGAAAATAAATAAATAAATAATATAATATTTAAAGCAAAATCAAACTCATTCAAGAAGCTCATAAGGCAGCATTGCATCATGTGTAAAACCCTGGAAGCACCTGTGTAAATAGATAGAGAATATACGATAAACAATTAAGTCTCAAATCATTTGGCAAGTACCGATAAAAAATGTAAATTGCATTCAGCCTGATATAATCCTGATAAGGCACACTAAGAAGAAGTGATTAGATCCGATCCAAAGACTATAGAGAAGTGAGAATTCCACAACCTCCTTATCATTCTCACTTTCTTCAGCCGTTCAACCGTTTTCCGTATTGCCCTTTTTTATTTATTTAATACTGAATCCTGTAGGATTTATTGAATATGGCAATCCCAGTCCGCCATATTACATGATTTTTATACGGTTATGGGTTCAATAGAAACACGAAAGTGTGTCTGAATTCCAAGAAACTGGGCGTCTTATACAGGCTAACAGATTCTTCGAAAGTACCAGTTGTTAACCCTGTATAAATCTCAAGTTCGCCCAATATTTAAATTTAGGAGCCACCTCTGGGCTGGAGCCCCAAAATCTTTGATAAACCTACTTGATTCTGTTCAACAGATCGATTGCCATCTATAATACGCAGTCGCAATGTGGGCATGCTGGATGTGTTCTACTGGTATTTTAATGGAACCTGCTCTAAGGAGTTTGCAGCATTGATCCCCGGTGCACCGGTGCACTAGTGCACATACGTAAACTCGACGGACACGAGCGGGTACCCGTTCACAGTCGATTTTGGCTTCATGAGAACGGGTGATTTCTTCGACTCGTTTTTTGCATAAGTCGGCTCGTACGTGGAACGAGCTACCGTCATCTGTTTTTCCTTTTTCATATAATCCGAGTCTCTTTAAGACCCGCATTAATAAATCCTTTGCTACAGTCCCTACCTTAACCCGTCTCATAACGCTGCCCAAGGTGGCGTTTCCCCTGTCTTTACATCTATACAAATGCGCAATTCACATGCGGTAGAAGTGAAACCTTCAAAAAACTAAAGTAGACAAGAGTGGGGAGGCTACAAATCACCACACACGAGGAGATCGATTATACTATCTCATTCTGTCGCAGGCTAAATTCTACAGATGTATATGTTTGTCTCTTTTTAGTGTCGCTATTTTTCGTTTCATCGAGTTTCAAATCTCATCGCTGCTACAGAAGTTTTCACTTCTATAAAAATACATTTCTATAAAAAGAAACAATAGATAAAAACAAAAAATTAAAACGAAAAACATAGTAGATAGATAATGATAATATAAAATAAAAACGTCATATTTGTGTCTAAATAATATACAGAATGTATACTGATTCCAAACTCTCAATGGCTTTGGGCAGTTGGAATGTTGAATAAAAAAAATATATATAACGTATTTCTTGCTTTCGTGAAACCGTTATCAGTAAAAAGGCAATATAGTCCTGGTACTGAGAAAATATATTTTATTTCTTCCCTCCGAGAGTATTTTGTGCGTATTTATTTCTAAGCTTCCTGATAATATGCGCTTGAAACACTGAACATAAAATCTCTAGAAGTATTAAGGGAACGTACCCATACTACGTGACCAACTTTTTGCAATTTTTAACCCCCCTCCCCCCCCCCCCCCCCCCGGTGACCAAAATCCTAAGCAACCCGCCGCTCATTTGTGACATTTTGAAGACCCCCCCCCCCTAAACGTGTCACTTAGTATGGGTACGTTCCCTAACTGTACCGATTTGAAATAAAACTGACCTATCCGTTTATTTGAAGACAGTACTAGCGATTCTCAAATGAAAATTTGAAACAGAAAAATCAGAAAAAGATTAGTCGTATTTAGGAATTGAAGCCAGGACCTCAAGAGATGAATGTTTCTTTGTTTGTCCCTTATGCTTTCCTAAACCATTTATCCGATTGCGATGAAAGTTTGATGATTTGTAGTTCGCGTGTCTTCGAAGGTTTCTATACATAATGATGAGCTCTGGCATTATGAAATTATTTTCTATACCATTCGTCCGATTGCAATGAAACTTTGCAATGAAGCAATGAAGCAGTGACGATGTGCGCACGCCCGCGAAGTTTTCTACCTATAAAGGTGAGATCTGGTGTTATGAAATTATTTCCTATAACATTTTTTTTTTTTTTTACGTTAACTCCCTGAGGAAAATAATTTCCCTCGCGGCCTATGTCATCTGGGATGCTGTGTGGAGGGTCCTTTTGAGGAGAGGAAGGAATGAACATTGGTCTTGAAGAGACCCATGTTGTAGGAAGGAGGAAACACAGAGGCCGGCAAATCATTCCACAGCCGAGCTGTTGAACACAAGAACGAGTCGATGAAGTTTCCCGACTATGCACCGGTGCCGAAGGGATCAATGATGCTAGTTCCTCGGAGCATCTTCCATTGTAATACCGGTAGAACAAGGATAGCATTCCCACCCGACGCCTGTGCTCTAAAGATTGCAATCCGTCTGTTAAGATGGGAGAATCTATCAAACGGATCGCCCGTTTCTGCACAGAGTCGAGGGTATTTTTCAGGTATTTTGGAGCTCCAGACCAGAGGTGGCTGCCAAATTCAACCGTGGGGCGCAATTGTGATTTGTACAGGGTTAGCAATTGTGTACTATTAAAGCATCTGCGGGCCCTGTACAGTACGCCCAGTTTCTGTGAGGCTAACTTTACTCTGGCTTCGATGGAGTTCTTTACTTCTGAGCTGGTCACTTAGGTTTACACCAAGCATTTCGATGGAGGGCCTGTTCGGAAGATTGCTTCCGTTGAAAGAGACTAGATTTTCATTTCGATCCCTTTTAGACGTAATCAGACAAGATTGGGTCTTTGAAACATTAAATTCAACGAGATTATTTTTACCCCAAGAGAAAACACTCTCGATGTAACCGTCCATTCTTTGCTTAAAAGCCCTACGAGCTGTTGGAGTTTGTGAGCCCTTTGGGGGCTTGTCAAACAAAAAGCTATCATGAACTGTACTGTCATCCGCGTAACAGTGAATTGGTGCACACGACAAAAGGTCGTTGATGTGCAACAAAAACAAAGTCGGAGACAGAACCGATTCCTGCGGGACGCCAGCATTTATCGAGTGTGAGGAAGAGGTGAAACCATCGACTACCGTCTGAATCGACCTCTCCCTCAAGCAATCCACGTACACAAGGATGCGGGAAGTCCGTAAGAATGCAGTTTGTTGACAAGTCCTCGGTGCCAAACCCGGTCAAAGGCCTTGGAGATGTCCAGTGCAACCGTTTGGGTCTCACCGAAACGTTCCAGGCATCGCCCCCAAACATGCGTCACATACGCGAGAAGATCACCGCACGAGCGGTTCCGCCGGAATCCGTATTGACGATCGTTAATAATTTTGTTCTTCTCGAGGTATTTGAGCAGTTTGTCGTTGATCACACGTTCCATCACCTTAGACAGAACTGATGTGATCGCTATGGGGCGGTAGTTGGCCGGGTTGGAGCGGTCACCCTTCTTTGGAATAGGATGGATAACCGCTTTTTTCCAACCAGAGGGCACAGAGCCAGTCTTCAGGGACATTTTAAAAAGCTTCGTCAAAATTGGAGCTATTTCTGCAGCGCACCTCTGCAGTACTAGGGCAGGTATTCCGTCAGGTCCACTAGCTTTATTAACATCAAACCCTCGTAAAACTTGGAGTACTTCCCGATGCCGGATCCTCAGCTTTTTCATACGAAAACCGCAGTGAGGAACCGATGTCGGGATAGCACCTTGGTCATCGAGGGTTGAGTTATCCGCAAACATTTTACCTAATAAGTTAGCCTTTTCGGTGGCGGTGTTTGCTAGTGAGCCGTCAGATCTGGTAAGAGGTGGCAGACTGGATTTGCAGAAATTGCGACCTATAGAGCCCGCAAGCGACCAGAATTGCCTGCTGCCATGCGGGCATGCAGCCAGCCTTCTGCTGATCTGCTGGTCGTGCTCGAATTTTGACCTATTTATGATTCTCTTGGTTTCCTTTGCCATTTTGTTGTAAGCTGTTCTGTCTTCGGATGTTCTAGATGTGTTGTAGGCTCGGTAAGCCGCGTTTTTTCGTCGCACTGCTTCAGCGCATTGTCGACTGAATCACGGCTTTGAGCCTACACCAGTTTCCTTAACAGTAGATTTGATGAAGCCATCCATCGCGGATGTGATGACTTCACTAATTTCCTGGGCACATCTTGAGGGATCCGAAGTCCGAAAGCAGACAGCTGACCACGGGAAAGCATTAAAATGTGCCCGCAGACCGAACCAATCTGCTGACCTATAGTGCCACACTTTTCTCTTCAGCCTCTCGTTTGGTGGTCTGAAGTTTACAGGGATTGATGTCGTCACCAGGCAGTGGTCGGACGATCCTAAAGGCGCTGTGACTTCAATCCTGTAACCGTGTGGCACAGTAGTTAAAAATAGGTCTAACAGATTGGAACGGTGAGTCTGGACATCAGGAACCCTTGTAGGCTCCTGAACCATTTGCTCCAATCCGTAGCAAAGGGCATAGGATTCCGCTTGGCGTCCAGCCGAGTCTGTTGATCCTGAGAACTTCAACCAAGGTTCGTTATGAACATTGAAGTCCCCCAGGACCACAAATTCTGCCGTAGGGTAGCGGGGCAAGAGGTCATCAATTTATCCGATTGCGGTGAACCTTTGGTAATTGGCTGTGCTCACGACCGCGAAATATTCTATATATTATGGTGAGATCTGACGTTATGAAATCTGCATATAAATTTTACAAGTTTTACGTTATGAAATCTGCAATAAATTTTACAAATTTCTTGAAAAATATGTGTATTTCATAAAGTTTAGCTGCAGGGCAGTAAGGCGGGAGGAGAACGCGGGAGAATGGCGGAACGCATTATTTCTTTGAGTTGCATTGCAACGTATGCCAAGTATTCGCTAGTTAAAAATGAAAATTAATATATTAATCAAAGACACTATGTGGATTTAGAGCCCGCGCAGACAGCGAGCGTTCCGCGTTCCGCGTTTCGCGTTCTGCGTTCCGCGTTCTTTGTAAGTAGTTGACCACTATAGCGTCGTGCGGACACAGCGGCAGTCAGACCGCGCCAGTCATGTGAACGCTTGCGTTCTTGCGTTCTATTGTCAGAATTACAAAGAACTCGTGGAACGCCTCGCTCGCAAGATGACTGACACCGAAAAATTAATTGATTTAGTAAGGGAAAGGCAGTTTTTATATAATCTTAGTGACACAGACCATATAATTATAAAAATATAATTATATAATTAAATTATAATTTAAAATAATAATAATTTAATTTAATTATTGTAATATTCAAAAAACTGTTTCTGAAAAAATTAGAAAATACACAGATTTAGGAAATGAGATTAAAAGAATTTGGCATTCTCGGACTATAAAAATATTACCATTTGTTATTTCGGCCACTGGCATAATACCTAGGAATCTGATTCAAAATTTAAGCATATTAGATTTATCAAAGAATTTGTATATAAAAATGCAAAAATCAGTAATTTTAAATACATGTAGTCCAGTCAAGGAAGGATGTGTAGAGTGCGTGAGCAGGGACCTAAGCGATTCTTTCAGGACTTGTTTAGGGTGCTTAGGGTGTGAACATACTAAAAGTCCTGACGTCTAGGTGGTGAGCTAGGGGGGAGAGGGGGGGGGGGGGACGGTCCCAATTTTCAGGTTTCCGCTTGTATCTCAAAAACGGTGCGTTGCAGAGGAAATTTTTTTGAGAATAAGTAAAATCTTATAAAATTATCTACAACTTTTATCCTTTATGCAATTTTCTAAATCCCAGCCGTTTTTGAATTACACGCTCCAGAAATGTAGATATTTTCGAAAAAAATCATTTTACCTCATATTTTTCATCAAACATTTCTTCATATCGTATAAAATATTCATCACACAAAGAAGTTTATTTGAAAGAAGTTGTAAAGAATTTAATTACCTTTTAGAATATATACACATATACAAATAAATCTCCAACTACTAAATATTTACAGCAATTTAAAGTTTTTCGTAAAATGTCGCTATTTTCAGAAAAAGCTGTTTTAATCCTATTACCTACTAACCCACAGCTTTTGTTCGTTCACTTAATAAATATGTGTGACCACACTTTAAAGCCAGTTATTAAATAAAGTAGACAAAAATCATATTACTTAAAAAAATTCAAATTGTATTTTGTAATGATAATGATAATTGTCATGATAATTTTATAATATTTCGTTACATCAAGCACATAAAATTATAAACCTCATTGTTATCACTGTTCTCAATAAAATAATGTTACACTATCATCCTCTTTGGACGTGAGGGTCCTGGTAAGCGTTGTTCATCCATGGCATCTTCGTCCTCAGTAGTGGATGGCTCTTGCTGAATAGGCTCTACGGCATCGTCGTCCTCGGCAACGCTATTGAGGCATCTCTCTTGGCAGTGGAGGCACGCTGTAGAACAGGTCAGCATTGCTTTTCGGCATCCACATTTGCCTATTGCACAATCCTTGGTGCAGCGGCAAAATATCATATTCAGAAGGACCTCCGATGCTGGTGGATCTTCTGTTGTAATTGGCAACAGGGTCTCTCCTTCATGATTCCACCCTCATCTTCAGGGGGCAGCTCAATCGGTGCACTGGGAATGCTGTTTAGCTGCGCTCTCTGTTGGAGGGAGGGAGCTGATGTCAGGCTTCATATTTTCCCACTTATTAGGTCCCATATATTAGGTCCACCTACCTTGTGAACGACTGGAAGCGGTACTGGTTAAGGGAGCTCTGTCTTGTTGGCGCCGCATACCATCTAAGGAAACATTTATTTCCATCCTCTTCAACCTCGTCGCGAGTAGAGGAGGGGTTGTAAAAGAACATTGCCGCTTGCTTAATGATTTCTGACTCCAAGTACAAATTTGAGAGGCCCACCTTGCTTCTCCTGAAAGTTGCAGATGTTGTATCGCAGCCAGTAAATGAATGTAATGTGTGTTCAAATCAACGTGCTGCATCTCTTGAGTTTACAGTGTCATTGTTTCGGTTTTCCCTCGTCCAGGTTTCAGCAGCAGAATATCTTAGGTGGGAGGAGTGGAAGCAATCAATAGGACAGTGAATTCACATCTTCACCAACGACAGTCACAGAATTGTGAGAGGATTGTTCCACAGCAGTCTTAACGACAAGGACATCGGCATCATCGGTGGCGTGAAGAGTCTATGTCCCATTCTCCCGAAGCTTTGTCTGTAGGAGATGAAGTTAATTTTGTTGGTAGGATTGGATAAAAAAATCTCCCTGTTTAACAGGTGTTCCAAGTCAAATTGATGTCAGCTGATCTTCTCAGTCTGTATCATCATATCTGTTCTTGTGATTTCGTACTGTTGGCTGGGTTTGAATACCCATCATATACCACAGTGCGAGTCATCCAGGATAGTGTTGGTTGACGTAGATGATGTAACGATCACAAATTGTGGCAACGGAGGCACCATTTTGCCAAATTACCCTGTGTAGTAGAAATCCTCCGTCCACAACTATGTTCATCTGAGGTAGTAGATCAGTTTTTTAGTAGGTTCGAATAAGCTGTACAGCACAGATTTAGTGGTCTTTCGCATCCCACTTTTATTGAACAGTGCGAAGAGAAATGTGGCCAACTTATACTCAAAGAATTTAATCAAATCCTCATCTGATCGTCTGCTTATCAGTTTGCTTATCCGCTGAAACAGCAGTGTTGGGTCAACTGCAACCTTTTTTATCGTGAATTTTTATCGACGAGCTGACAGAAGACATTGGGAATTGACATTATTTCACTGGTTTGTGGGAAGGTAGGATGTGCATCAAACCACTAACCGAGTTTGGAAATGTCTGATGTCTACTTTAGTGGGCTTGTCCGAGGTCCTTGCGCTGTTCACTTGACGTGAAGAAGATTCCACAAAACTCTTCTGGGGAAGTGCAGATCTCATGAGTTGCACTCATACCAACTAACCAATTGCTGACTACATTGTGCGAAACATCTCTGGCTCCTGCTATGCCTCCTCGGTTTTTGAATGATCGCATCAATGTGGTTTCAATGGTCATATCTGACCATACGTCTGACTGAAAGCGATCAGAGCATCGCATAATCGTCGTTGCGCGTCGGTGTGTCAGTAATAAGATAAAAACAGCTTTTTCTGAAAATGGCGACATTTTACGAAAAACTTTAAATTGCTGTAAATATTTACTGATTGGAAATTTATTTGTATATGTATAAATATTCTAAAAGGGAATTAAATTCTTTACAACTTCTTTCAAATAAACTTCTTTGTGTGATGAATATTTATACGATATGAAGGAATGTTTGATGAAAAATATGAGGTAAAATTGATTTTTTTCGAAAATATCTACATTTCTGGAGCGTATAATTCAAAAACGGCTGGGATTTAGAAAATTACATATAGAATAAAAGTTGTAGATAATTTTATAAGCTTTTACTTATTCTCAAAAAAATTTCCTCTGCGAAGCACCGTTTTTGAGATACAAGCGGAAACCTGAAAATTGGGACCTTCCCCCCCCCCCCCCTCCCCCCCTAGCTCACCACCTAGACGTCAGGACTTTTAGTATGTTCACACCCTAAGCACCCTAAACAAGTCCTGAAAGAATCGCTTAGGTCCCTGCTCACGCACTCTACACGTCCTTTTGGAGCATTCATTTACTAGACTAATGTAGGATTACAAAAGATTTTTTAAATATTTATATTGAGGGATCAGTAGGATTTATAGGTTCAATTAGAAATGCCACAGAGCCGAACCCTCTGATATGAAAATATCTGGAGTCGGTGAATTATATTTGATCTCTAGTAGGTTGACATGTTGTTCTTGTATTATTTTGTATTTATAATACTTATATAGTGCAATTGCATAGTGTGGGTTGACTATATGATCATTTGGGGAAGTGTGTGAAAGGGTTTAGTTTTTTCTGTGGGGAAAATTTAACCCGGACATTTAAATCTCTATTATTAATTTTATTATTTTACGCATCAGATTTAAATGTCCGGGTTAAATTTTCCCCACAGGAAAAACTAAACCCTTTCACACACTTCCCAAATGATCATCAAGTCAATCCACGCTATGCAATTGCACTATATAAGTATTATGAACACAAAACAATACAAGAACAACATGTCAACCTACCAGAGACCAAATGGGAAAATAATTCACCGACTCCAGATATTTTCATATCAGAGGGTTCGGCTCTGTGGAATTCCTAATTGAACCTATAAATCCTACTGTCCCTCAATATAAATATTTTAAAAAATATTTTGTAATCCTACATGTATTTAAAATGACTGATTTTTGCATTTTTATATATGAATTCTTTGACAAATCTAATATGCCTAAATTTTGAATGAGAGACCTAGGTAAAAAACCAAACCTTGATACTGATAATACGGATAATTACAGGCCAATATCCAACCTACCTTTTCTATCAAAACTGCTTGAGAAAATCGTTGCCAAACAATTGGTGGGGTACTTGAACTCCGCCGGTCTATTTGCCAAAAATCAATCCGCTTATCGACAGTTTCATTCAACAGAAACTGTTCTTTTGCGGATAATTTCAGATCTGATCATCGGGATGGAAGCAGGTAAGTTGGCTTTGGTATCTGTTCTTGACATGAGTGCGGCTTTCGATACAGTAGATCACAGTATTTTATTAAATGTACTTGAAACCGAATTTGGCGTTCGAGGTGATGTCCTCCAATGGATGACATCGTACCTGTCTGGACGAGTAGCTTCAGTAACTTTCAATAAATATACATCACCTGAAACTCCTATCGAATTTGGAGTTCCCCAGGGTTCTGTCCTGGGTCCCATTCTCTTCATTTTATATACGAATCGTCTCGAACGACTCATTCACTCAGCTGGCTTTGAATCACAAGGCTACGCGGATGATTTTTTTATTTTCAAGTTTTGCTCCCCGGATGAAAAGGACATCCTTAAAAACGAGGTGATTAGCTTCATTAACACAGTCTCAAGTTGGATGTCTGTCAATAAACTCAAACTTAATCCGACAAAGACGGAATTTATTTGGATAGCTTCTCCTGGAAGGCAAGCCCTCATCGATTTCAGTCCAATCCGTATTCAGGACACAGATATAATTCCTTCTACAGAAATAAAATTTCTGGGTTTCACTCTAGACAATAGTCTTTCTCTTGAATCGCAAATTTCAAAAGCTGTGAGTTCTGGCTTTTTCCATCTACGGCAGATAAAGTCAATCAGGAGATGCCTTCCCACTGATGGAGCAAAGTCCCTCATAAATTCGTTCGTTGTCTCACGAATGGACTATTGTAATAGTGCATATGCTGGCCTACCTAAGACACAATTGAATAGAATACAGTCCGTTTTCAATGCTGCGGCGAGAATGATTTTTGGTGAATCTAAGTACTGTCATATAACCCCGCTTCTAAGGGATCGTCTTCATTGGCTTCGATGTCCTGAAAGAATAGAGTTCAAGATCTGCTTAATGACCTTCAAAGCATTGCAAGGAATGGTGCCAGCCTATATATCGGAACTATGTGTCCGACAAAACTTAAGCGAGAGACAGCTTACTCTAAGGTCAGCAGATCTAGATGTTAATAATCGTCTAATCGAACTTTCTAGGTCAAATCGAGCTGTTTACTATGATCGCTCTTTTCATGTAACGGGCCCTCTCATTTGGAATAAACTTCCCTCAGCTCTTAGTAATATCCAGAATTTGGCTGAATTTAAACGGGCTTTAAAAACAAAATTATTTAAAAAATCATACCATTCATGAATCCTTACATCTTTTCAATATACGTAATTATAATAAGCCATGTTCTCAAGCTTCCCGTAATTGTTTGGTTTCGGTTTCCTCATAATTGTATTTTTATTTTATGTTTCGTATCCGAATTTATGGCAGAATATCTCTCATTTCTAAACACAAACTGCCTTTCTGTTGGTATATTATATTTTAGTTTTCAAGTTCTTGTTTTGTCCTGTGTTACAATAGCACCGCTATTGTCTATTATTATTATTGTCCCGTGTGCGCTATAACAGCACTATCTTTGTTAATTTTGTTCTTCTGTCATTGTTTTGTTTTGTAAATACTGTATATTCTTTAGTTAATTTTGTTCTTCTGTCATTATTTTGTAAATACTGTTTATTCTTTTATTATTTTCTTAATATTATAAGGAGCACTGTAGAATTATTTAAATTTTATTATAGTTAAGCGCACTTGAAGTGAAATGTCACAAAACTGCGCTATATAAATAAAATATTATTATTATTATTATTATTAGGTATAATGCCAGTAGCCGAAATAACAAATGGTAATATTTTTATAGTCTGAGAATGCCAAATTCTTTTAATCTCATTTCCTAAATCTGTGTATTTTCTTATTTTTTCAGAAACAGTTTTTTGAATATTACAAGAATTTGGAATAGCTACATCTAATTATAAATTCTCAATATAATTATATTATTATTATTTTTATATGTATAATTGCAATGCAGTTTTTTTTATATAATGCAATTCATTAAAGCTACTTATTGACATTCGGAAGTAAATAAAAAAACGTTCTTCATCTTTAAGTAATTCAGGAAAAAGAATGCTGAACTCTCCGTTTTCATTTCGCTCAGTGTTAATCGGATGCACCCAGTGTCTTCTTTTCTTTTTACACTCTTCCAAAGTCAACAAAAGCAATGCTTCGTCTTCTGAAGACGAACTATCAAAATACATGTTTCACGTACAAGCTTTTTGGGAAAATGGAACGCAGAATATTTGACCGTGTGCTGTGTGTGTTAGAACTCGCGTAGAACGCAACCGCGAACGCTAGGCGAATGCCAGTGAACGCTGAACGCTTAGCTGTCTGCGCGGGCTCTTGGTTAGCAGATAGCAGCCAATAAAAATATGAGTTAGGAAAATTAAGATAATGTCGGTATCATAGTCGAAGTGTTATACACTGATGTGGCTCAGTGGTAGAGCAAAGCCCAGTCCTGGGTTCAATTCCTAGATATGACCGAATCTTTTACTCACTTATCTGTTACAATTTTTCATTTGAGCGTCGCTAATATTGTCTTCAATGGTAAAATAAGACTATTTGAGATTTTACTCATTAGTTATTACATTTTTTTTTCAATATTTGATATCTTTCATTCGAAGTAAGATAAAACTGAGTTTTCTTCGGACATATAGACATGCCCACAATGCACATCTAGAGGTTGTTTTGATCAGTGGATTAGAAAGAGTGAAAGAGTGAACGAATGAAATACGGGAAGTAGGGTTATAGAGAACACTAAATAAAGCGAACTAACGTCTCCCTGAATAAACCGACGTCTCAGAGTTATACAAAAGGGAGGTCCGGTCTGTGATGTGGAGGAAATTATATACAATTGAATTCTGTATGGGGGGGTATGAGCTGACGAGTTAGGGCTCGACGAGCGGCGTTACGGGCGAAGCTGAAGGAAAAATTAAATGTTTCTACATTAAAAGTAACTGGTGTACCTTTGGTAAAGAACTACAATACCGCCTATTGTTATGGAAAGACGTCTTTGTATTTTATAGGTGTATTAGAGGGTGCTTCGCTATTTTCATGGCAATGCTCCGTGCATATCGCTGTGTTTATGCATTACGAACACAACACAAGTAAAAAAATGTGGTCCTTTTTCAAACGATTATAAAACTTCTTCGACAATCTATAATTCTCTTCGTGGCGTCATTTTAATTTATTGAAAATAAATAACGTTGTTCACACCCCCTTTAAACAAAATAATCAACATTTTTCAAAACAAATGGTTTTTTTGTCAGGATTAAAGTATAATAATTAACCTGGTGACCTGCCATAGGTAGCCCCCAAAGGCTTTGCTACATTTGGTGTCTTAGCAGGGTTGCCCGGGTTCATGCGGCGAAGTTTTTCTAGGTCTTGGCAGAGGATTCGTTTGCCCTTCTACTGCGTGGCGGGCCTATCTCGACCCATCGTCTTGCACCGCAGCGATCGTGGGATCGATTTACAAGGGATCGTCTGATAGATAAATATAATAATTATTGTAATATTTGAAATTGTTGAAACGGGATGTTTTTTCACTTGGATGTTATTTTTAGTGATGTTTATTACTAACGCCGTGTTTTAACAACTTGTCAACATACTAAGCATGCCATCTATGATCGGGTGTACAAAAAAAGCATTAAACACGTGTTGTTTTAATGTTAAATGTCTTTCTTTCAGCCTTGAAAGAAATAAAACAAGAAGTTGAAAATACAATACGCCACCCCTTAAGTGAAGGTTGGGGGATGTTAAGGCTAAAAGTGCATCGAAGCCTTGGCATAAATCACAAGCAAGGTCTTGATTGGAAGTAGCGGCTAGTGACACTTATTTATCTACGAGGTTCACGTGCAGCATCCAGAGACTCCTACCCCCCTCCCTCAGGGACTTTGCCACCTAATTGGGACCCATCCGTCACCCTGACAGCAGCAGGCTCCTCCGTACCAACTCCATACAGATTACAGATACTTCATACAGCGACCGCTTCCCAATGTAAACAAGTTGACATTATTAAAAGACGCCTACATTAATGTCATGGAACATTACAGTAGATATTTCCTCGCATTTCGGAAGTGAGGCGATGTCACGCGGGCCTTGAAGGGAGAGAATAATATAAAATAAACTGCCGGACTTAAAGCTCAAGGACATTAAATAAATCCGTATATAATAATATTGTCGTTAAAGCGAGGTCGCGATTTTCAGTTTTGCGAATCTGATATGAAGGAGATTTGTATATTTGGCAAAGGCTAAATATCAACGACTTGTACATTTGTTCGGAAAGGGAGACAATAATTCAATCAGGGAGATTGCTCGTACATACTTCAGGAAAGTTCGATTTCAAGGCCTCCCCTCTAGACTCGATACAGACGCAGACAGTTCTTGTATTAGTAGGAGGATCACGTGCGAGCAAATCATAAGAACTTCCGACAGCGGTAGAGACCTACTTCTGCCGCGGAAAGAATCATCGCGACGGGTTCGGTTCGAGGAAATGCTGTAGGAGCGATAGAAAACTTTATGGGAATATTATTCCAATTTCAGCATTTCCGTTGGAATCACGCGTGCACGTTATTCTGAGACCGGGAAGGTCAGACCAGACTTGATTCACTGCTGCTACCCACATCATAACACCTCGAGGGGACCTTTTTAGAAAACCATTTCCATATTTAAATCTTTATCCAATAAGAAAAACCAAAAGCCCGGTTTGGAATTTTAATCAGCGGTCTTCTACTTGTTCCTCAAATTCTAATATTGTCCTTGACAATATGGGAATAAATTGTGTTTAGAAACATTGCATAATAAATAAATCATCATTTTAATATTTCACAATAAACCAATTACTTTGTTTGTTACCACGATTTACTTATTTAATGTTTTAATATCGACCGCTTTCGCTTAACACAAGCATCTTCAGGGTATACAATTAAACTGATCAAAAAATATATTGTGTGAGCTTATATTTACATACAGAAATTAAAATCTTATATAGTATGTGTTTGTTATGTTTATATTATATTAAATGTGTCAAACCACAAAATGACGACTTTCTACAAAAAAAAATAAAAATAAAATTTTTTTAAAAATTGTAATATTTCACATTTTTATTATTCTGCGCGAACAACCCGCTCGTCCACAATTCTCATCGCCGAGCAATTAGTCGGGAACAAATAATAATACTCGCCACTAAAGGGAGGTTTATTATAAAAACAAATCTATATGTGGAAAACATTACACAAACGTGCGCCGGCCATCCGAAAAGATATTATTCCCTCCGAGATTTACACTGTCATTTTAAATATCATCAAAATTCCGATCGAACAATAGAACCTCAAATTTAAATAATGGTAAAAGCAGTTAGTGCGATATGAAACCGTCCAGGAACGAAAACAATGACGCGTTTTGTCGGTTTAAAAATGGTTCGTTTTACCGCCACTCCAAATGGAAAATAACATTTTGTAATCGCTTCACATCGGTGGGAGATTGCTTCCCTTTGCGAGAAATGCCACAGAAGTTTAAATGAACGAGTTTTAGCTTCACATAAAGTTTTGGATGCTATTTAAAGTTTTATGAAACCGAGCAACGTTCGATGACCCGTTCCGTGAGATTAGAAGATCGTCGCGACGCCTCCAGCGCAGAAGGTTACTTCCTGTGTTGTGACGTCGTGAGATCCCCATTCAATTTGTATTCCTTGTGGAGCCGAGTCGAGCAGTATTTTATGTTCTGTCGGGTGCTGTTAGCTGTGCTGTTTTGGAATCAATGGGTTGCCAGAGATTACGCTGTTTCGGGTTGAGAAACGTGAACGTGACCTTGTGGGGGGAGAATAGGTGGGGTTACGGAGAGAAACGCGTGGGCGGGAATGTTTGGTTCAACGTCTAATTCAATGCACGTGAAACTTATACCCGAGAAACTGAACATTACAATGAAGACAATCTTCATTCGAAGTGTTTCAAGTTTATTCATAACTTGGGTTTCGACTTTTCTCATTTCTCAGTGCTATTTATATAAAAACTTTGAAAACTACATCTTGGGTCTAGGGATGTGGAAATACTTGTAAAATATTTAATTTTGAATGCCCTTCAAATTATTAGTTTTAAGCGAACTTAGAAACCGGTTCATATCGTCATCTGCTCGAATACATAAACTTATACTCACAATTTTATGAACAATTTATTTGAAAAAAAAAAAAAACCATCGTGATTTATTTTTGTGGTATTATGCCATGTTACGCTATCTTCTTCTTTAGTCAACGTTTCGGACAGCGAGTGTCCGAAACGTTTAAATAAGGAGATTAAAAAATAAATCACTGCAATAATACCTATTTTTGGCAGTGAAAATCTCAAATCATATTTATGAAAAAGTTATTTACTTTCTGAAATATCGTTCAAAAACTACATGGCCTGAAACACGAGATTTTATTTTGTATTTAGGCCGTATTTTACGTTTCTCGTCATAAATACGGTGTCTAGAAACTAGACGTATAAGCGGAAAACTAATAATTGAACATCGCATTTAGAGTCTATTTTGTGGTACAACCATTTTTATTGAACTTTCGTTTGTGAGTAAATCGAGTCCGTTGAATTTTTTAGCATAAATTTGATCAACGTCAGCTGTTTATTGTCTTTTAAAATGCGTCGAAGCGTAGATCGGGGTACAATAATATTACGAAAAACATAAAAAAGTAAAAAAAATATTTTTTATGGGTTCTCTATGTGAAGTAGATACCTCGCAATCAGAATACCCGAATCCAAGTATCAGGTATAAACATCAGAGCAATAATATCTCGTCCATCTCCCTCCCCCCTCTAGTCTAGACAGTTACAGTAGACATCGTCCGATAAAAGTAGCGCAACGGATATCAACTAAATATAATTCCCCATCGTTTGTAGATCCAGGTAGCTGTCTGATGTCATATCAAACAGGTAGGTCCTAAGTAATCGAGGTACCTAATTCCTACCGAGTTTATTAGTACTCGCACACTTCGATGGAGTGCTTTGAAAATAGCCGTTATTTTTTATGCTTTCTCTGGGTGAAAGAAGATAAACTATTTTCTGTAAAATATTATTCTCGAAGGTATAAAATTTAACTGAAATCATTAATGAAATAACGTAATTAATGAAATAACGAGAAGGTTTCTGATACATGTCATGATGTCAAAAGTGAGATGCTATGTACCTAAGTATTGTTTTCGAATTTAACGAAAATAAATATACAGCTACCATCTAATCCAACCATACTCAACCTGCGGCCCGCCAAGCTTTTATGTGCGGCCCTAAACACATTTTTATCAGGAACATGATTTATTTTCATTCTTAATTTCGTATATCTTCAGATTCGTTTCGACTTTGACGCACAGATAGTGACAACCGAAGAGGATTGTCATTATAGTCCTCATCTGGTTTCAGCGTGTTGCTATTGCACACGCTACATTTGTTCCCAAAAAGCAATTATTTGACAAAAAAGTATGCGCGCAAATAATTTATTAATAAAATAGCCGGTTCCAGAAACCACCAAATCAATTATAATATATAATAAAAAAAACTGGTTAATATTGTATAACAACTGTTAAAGCGATGCACTAGTAGTCAGGTACCTACTTGCAAACTTTAACAGCATTTTTGGCTGCCTTATAAAGTATTGTTTTGTTATAATTTAATTACCCATAATGGCGGGAGTGTCTTCAGAATGCAATCGAAAAATGTCCGACGAAAAGAGCGTTTCAAGACAAATGGGAATAAGAATATTTCGTTGTTGAGGGAGGGGGGGGGGGGGGGGGTAAAGGGTATTTCATCATTTTTTTCCGTCATACGTGCTGCGGCCCGCGTAACTTTTCAAGTATATGTATGTGGCCCGAAGACAAAAAGGTTGAGGATCGTTGATCTAATCAGTTCTTCAATATTACGAAGGAGAAAGGGAATGGAAATTTACGAAAGCTAGTGAACTTTTTAAGTGCAAAATTGTAGCGTTAATGAAATATAGATTCACAGTAGAACTGAAGAGTTCGAATGAAAATGAAATTTTGATTTTCGGTGACATTTATGATGTTTTTTTTCTACAAAAACAACAAAATAGTAAATGTTGAAAAGTTGAGGGTTGGGTGACATTTTTACTCCAAATAATGTCAGGAATCATTGGTTGAAGTAAGGCAAGTACAACCCTGTATACAATATATTATACTTGGTGTCCGGAAACTAGTAATTTATTTGATTCATTTGTGTCATTTCACAATTAATTCATTTAAAAAATATGATATATATATATTGTGTATGTGCGGTACATTCCAGAATGGAATATACTCTCAGTATCGCCCTGGGTAAGACCACCATTCAGAATTGAAACATTCCTTGAAATGGCTTAAGCCGTGTTTGGTGACCAGACCTGAATAGCCAGGTACTTTCCTACCTTTCTCTTCCCCATCTCCTTCCCCTCCCCACTACTTTCAACCTCACAACATACCCCAATTAGGGATGCCATAGTCTCACTGGTGAAATATTCACATAAAAAAAAACTGGTGGTACAAGCGAGAAATTGATGAATCTTCGAATTTGTGGGTTTTTTTCTAATTTGAGCTTTCGTTTTTGAGTAAATCGAGTCAGAAGTTGGAATTTTTTTAGATATATAAGAAATAATAAGTTGAAAAATAATCAGTGCAGCAGGGCTACTATCGGCTGTTTATTTTCTTTGAAGAAGCGCCGAAGAGATGACCCGGCTCCAAAAGCTTTTGAAGAAATTGAGATGCTGAATATCATAAAGCAGCTTTTTATCTCTCTACGTGGCTTAGATTCACCAATTTATCGCCTATACCTACCACTAGAATATGGACACCATGTTCCTAGACGACAAAAATTGCAAAAAATGTGAAAAAAACGTAATTTTTATCAGAATTGGCGTTTCTCGTACCTTTTTTGTGTTTTTATAAATATGAATTAGAATTTTTTTTATTTTACGATATTGTATTACGACCTCCGTGGACAAGAGGTAAGGCCGTGTGTTTTGAAAAGATCTGAATAGCCAGGTACTCTCCCACCTTCCTCTTGCCCCATCTCCTTCTCCACCCCACTTCATTCAGCCTCACAACATACCTAAATTGTGGATGCCATAGTCTCACTGGCTACAGATGGTTGGGATTCCTACGCGGTATTCGCAATAAAAAATATAGAGAAATAGTTCACACAACCTACACTAGAATAAAACGTACTATTTTTTCATTGTTACAACCCCGACGAGTTTTCATTTTTTACACACTGACCACTTATTGCGTCCCAGAAATTTTCTTCGCAAAAACGCCCCGACCTTCTAGTAAAAATAAGACACGATATTGCTACGATGTTACAAACGAAACTTTTTATAAGATTTTTAGCTGAAACGTAGAAGTATAGAAAATCATGATTGAGATTACATGTCTGCTCTGACTCGGGAAGGAGATTTAAGTTTTTTAGCTAATCAGATTTTTGCGGCACTAACGATTTAAGTTAACCTCGTGTTAATAGCTCGTTACACACTTGTCATGTGAGATTGAGCGAAAGGGATTGGCTTACGCACTTGATGGACGCATTTCTAAAGGAAAAAGCTCGACCTTACTTTAAGCGAAATGTAGACAGTCGTGCGTGGGAGCGTACTTAGTGACTGTACAAATCCAAGGAAAAGAGAAAAGGATAATCCTTTGGGTTATAATAATAACGTATTTTTTAGGGTATTCAAGGGAAGCGCAATTCAATGACTTCCATCACTGTGAAATAAAATAAAAACATGTATTCATAAATTCAAAAGTAATAAATTAAGTAATAAATAAATTAAATTAAAATTAAATTAAAAGTAATAAATAATTTTTTTAGTTTATGGGGGAAATTTGATGGTCACACGTCTCCAGAGTGTCATCTATAGGGATTGTATGGTGCCTGCGGGCTATTTTAAGGGTCGAGTTTTTGGTTTAGCGTCATGTGCGCCATTTGAAAGGTGTGTCGCGAAGTTTTCTTAAAGGATGAACTCTTCCCTTCATATACATTTTTAGATTTTACGGCGAAAGGAATTTTCGTTATTTGTTTTAGGGGTATTATGCCGTGTTGCGCTACCTTCTTTTTTAGCCAACGTTTCTTCCATTCATGATCATCTCCATTGTGCTGCAGTACCTCGGGAGTCAAAATTTGACGATATTGGAGAATAGCTTACCTTGAATCGAAGTAAAGTAAGGTAAAAGGTAAAGGTAGGTAGGTCGCTGAAGAGAGGTGTCCCCAAATAACCTAATGACCTACCTAAACGATAAGCTGAATACACTCAATGTAAAGACCGGGAGAATCTCCAAAATAATCACCCACTGTGAAAGACCCCGATGAATACCGGTAATTCAATGAAACGGCAAGGTGTCCCTATCCCCCAAGACAATAAATCAGTATGAATGAACTAGTAGCCCTGAAATTTATTGAGAAAGTGCGTCGTTTGCTTTCAATTCTTGCTTTATACCTTTAGTACCAGCACGTAAAACTAAATCATAATGCTAATTCTTGCCACGGATTTTTATTGCTACCTACATTAATGCTAGTAACCAAGAGGTAGGCCCCTGCGTAGTTTCTCTTCGTTTCTACGTCGCAATTTATGCGTATTTTACGGTGTAAAACGTTTCATCAAAATGTTCAATCATCCCTTAAAACAATTTATCTATATACTATATACATATAAAAATTTAGGTTCCGTATGTTTGCGTTCGCAAATCTCTGAAAGTAATCGGTTGATTGACTCAATTTTTTTACAGAACATTGCTTTTCAGCAGAAGTGTTTCTATATATAATAGTAAGCTCTAGCCTTATTAAATTTGTATAAATAAATAAAAATGTAGATTCCGTGTGTTTGGGTCCGCAAATCTCGGAAAGTAATCGATGGATTGAATCAAAATTTTACAGAACATTGCATTTTAGTAGAACAATGTTTCTGAATATAATTTTAAGCTCTGGCGTTATGAAATTTGTATTTAAAAAAAATTAGGTACTATATGTTTAGGTTCGAAAATCTCGAAAGTAATCTATGGATTCACTCAAAATTTTTACAGAACATTGCATTTTAGCAGAAGAGTATTTCTATATACAATGGTAATCTCTGGCGTTATGAAATTTGTATAAAAAATACTACGTTTGGTTTAAAAATGTGTGTATTAGGAATGAAGGCAGGAGGGGGGGGTAACGAAGGATGTGTAACAAGAGAGGGGAAAGGCGGGGAAGGTGGAAGGAAGACGCAGGAGGGGAAGGGGGGGGAAAGGGGACGCAAGAGAATGGACATGCAGCGAGAATTGGAATGGCGTAGCAACGCATGCCGGGAACCAGCTAGTTTTATATAAAATGTGACAGCAGTAATTGATACGAACGATATTGGAAGGAGTTTGGGCCGCTTGTCGAGTAAACCAATTTTAATGGCGTTGGGTGCGAGATATAAAATCTTGTTTCTATTGTTAAACTAAATTCGATTTAACGTAATAAACGGAAACTTCTTTTTTTAAGCATTTAGAAGCTTTGAATTATATTTCATTAATCATTTAACATAGGTAATAATGAAATCCGCAACCCGCAAGACTTGTATATTTAACGAAAGTATTTATTATGAGACTTGTGCCAGGTTTTCATAAAGTAAAGGGGGTGGCGCGTTAGTTTTATGAATACTTGGCTGAAGGTTAAATAGGCCAAGGGGCCGAAACGGGTCTCAAAAGGGTTGCTCATTAAATTAGTTGGTGAGAAGTCTCTCAGGTAAGCGATACACTCGGAATACTTGTTCTTTGCGACCTTAATCCACGAAACTTCTATGTCGTTAACACGTAGTGTTTATTAATAAATTAGAGGTGATACTTTGAGACTAACCCACATATTCGCCCTTATTAATTTAGCGGAGAAAACTTAAATGAAAAAATATGAAACTTAGAACGAAGATAGTGAATATTTGTATAATTTTCAAACTTTTTAAAAAAGAAAATTATTCATTTTCTTGATCTTGTGTTTTACTAATTGTCGATGTATGTATAACTACCATATAAATATTTCACTGACCAATGCCAGATGTCTACTGCTACTTCAATATAGTACAATACATATTTATTATTATCAACAACGTTGTTGATAACAACTATATTTTAGAAAACATTAATTTCCTCTGTCCAATACGAAATACAAGGTCAAACGAACTATTCCACAGCCCGCACTCAAAAAGAAATTAAACACAACATTCTATTCTCAGAAGGACGTGCACAAAATACCATAATATATTTTCGCATGGTGATATTTTCGCTTTGTGTTCAGGTTAATTTCCTAAATGCATAATAAAAAAAAATTAAAACAAATTATTAATTACGCCTCCACCCCTGCCGTGTGTTATTTTCTCATTCTCATTATGTTTTTTTAATCATCCGTGAACATTAACTTATGATGTGAAAATGTATTATTTTTTTAGAGGTTAATAGTTCATATCATATTATCTATCCTACATACTTTAATCTGTTTTTTTTTATTTCTTTTTTATTTGTATTGTTTTTCTTTTTCTACCACATTACATTTAATTACATTTTCTCCCAAAATACGGCTTCACAATAGTCATAGGTATTACAAATGAATACATACTAACATCACGTATTTACGTAACCCAGATATTATTTTTTAAACAAGATAACGTTTATTACAAAATACCACACACACACTGGAAAATTTCCTGAAATAACAGCAGAGCGGATGAAACAATAGGTACCCTACTGATTGCTTTATACATTATATGCGACTCTCCCTTTTATTTAGATTTTTTGAAAAGGTACTTAATTAATGTGGTTGTTAGAATCTACATTGAATTAGTTTATGGCTTTATCCTATTTTGTATACCCGCTTTTCTTCTTGAATTTATAAATCTTCGTTAACATACTCTTAAAATTCCAAACAACCCTAATAATACATTTTTTTAAACTTAATTTAATTATATATTTTTGAATGTAGCTATTACTTTGTGGTTATCCATTATAGAATAATGAAATAATTTTACTTTGTATAAACCACTTATTTGATGTGCAAATCCGACCGGTTTCGGAACAAACGTTCCTTCGTCAGGGAAAGCTTATACTAATTTGACAGTTTCGAACAATGTTTTATTATGGTAGGGGTGGAGCTGTTGCTAGATAATAATGTAGATTGGGTAGGTAGGTATTAGTGTAGAGTGGGTGGGTAGGGGAACAAATCCATGATTGGGCTATATGACAATATTTTTTGTTTGTTGATAATAGATTCATTATTTTTAAGGGATTTTTTAATTTCCAAGGCTTCTAAGTTATCTAAGTTATTTGAAGGAACGTTTGTTCCGAAACCGGTCGGATTTGCACATCAAATAAGTGGTTTATACAAAGTAAAATTATTTCATTATTCTTAATTTAATTAATTTTTCTAAGTACTAAGGAAGCATATCCAATGCATAAAAGAATACCTGATCGTCGCTTCGGCTTGATTGAACAGACTTCGGTCATATTATATTCGGTCATATCATATTCGGACAAAAACTAACTTAAAAGTTGTTGGGGGAAACAATTAAATTAAACAACATCGATCTTCCAGTTGATTAGTCAGACATCTCCAAATACTAAGTTTTGAGATATTAAAGGAAATCAATATTGGAATTCTCATCATAAATAAAATATTATTTCCACGGACCGTGTTTTAAATATTAAATATATTATAAAATAACACCGGAAAGTATAACGGTCCAGTAAATTAGTACGACATTTTGAAATATCCCACTATTTACCCAGAAAACATCAACATTTTGATTAATTCACCACAAGCTTTTCCGTTATTGTTATGATTATGTTATATTATTACAGCCTTACTAAAAAAAAAACCACAGCACGCCCGATAACCCACGTTGCTGCAGCAACATGAATAAAACAAAAATACACTAAAACACGATAACATTACTAATAACGTTTGTTCTTAAAATATATTTTATAGGTCTGGCAACAATGTAATTTTTCATAGTGTAAGTACTAAATTGTGTGTTTTCCTTCATAACCGCCAGGTGGCGCGCGGGCGCCTGCGCATTCGTCGTTCGGGCTGAAAGCGCCAAAATAAAATCACTCCTCGGATGTGTGTGTATTATTATTACTTACTCAAATGTCATCGTAATTTCTAATAATATGACTAATTCACCATTATATTCGTATGATTGATATATTTACCGAGTTTTTGTAGTTTTTAATAAGTTTTAGTCAAGTTATAATAAAAATAATCATACTTTGAAAATTGAAATGTCAAAAAGGATTTAATATAAAACATGATAATTCAAATTTACATTTAAACGTTTTAATTTTATGAGAATTTCATAAAAGTGGTGTTTTTTTAAATATTAATATCTAATACATGTGTTCCTAAACTAATCAAAGAAATTAACGTCTTTAGAGATGCAAGAAATGTGTTATAAAAGTCAGTATCATTTTTTAGGTTAGTTTTTTGAAATAAAAAAACTTTGAAATTTTTTATTACTTTTTTATTGCATGCACGAGGAAAAAGTGAGGTGACAGTTTCGTTCCAAATTCATTTTATAAAAGGTCTGTATTTTTTAAATTTTGTTTTGTTATAAATTTCTGTACGCTTTCATCAAATATGTTTTGGTAAAATAAAAATTCCATTTTTTTTCGCGCTTGAATCTTAATATATGGCAGTTTTTTAAAACTAAAGCGTATTTCAATTATACAAATCTAAAAGGTAATTTTATCTAGTTTTCATAAATGGTTTTGTTTTTACGACACCTTCAAAAATAAGAAATATATACAACATTCAAAATACTTAGGAAAAAATCCAAATTTCGTTAAAACATCATTACTAAAACAGAGATAAACTACCCTCTCAGACTTTGTAAACCAAGTGTATTTTTTTCCATGAACAATTTTTTTAATTAGTAATGTTTTCACATCCGCGGCCGTTTGTCAATTGAATAAAATTTTCACTGGGTTTTTTAGTAAGGCTGTTATTGTTTTGGTGGTGTTTATGAGTAATAGGAATATTGTACCAGATAGAGGGTAAACTTTTACAGATAACTGCCCACTCAACTCAAATTTCGATTTTTCGGAGATGTCTGACTAATCAACTGGACGATCAACGTAAACTATGCTTTGCTTGTTGTTGAGATAATTCAGCGGTACGATACTCGTATAATATACATGTCTTGTATGTTTTATGCCTTACGAGACAAACGAGTTCATAGGTAGTCATTAGTCATAAGAAGTCATAAGTTACATGAAAAATCCCCGACATAAAACGTGATCAGGGTTGACTCAACAGCTAGGCTATTGAACCACTCGCCGACTTCTGTGTAACCTCCCTCCTACAAGACTGGTCTCTTGACCCTAGTTCATTGCTTCATTTCCTTAAAAAGTTCAACCACCCATCATCCCCAAAGACTGTATAAGTAGTAAAGCAATAAATGTATTGAACCCGGGGGAAGGGAAAATGAATCAATTTTTTATCTTCGTTATTTACTTCTGGGGTGTTATGTTGCTCTTCCTCCTCCTTTAGTCAACGTTTCGGACAGCGTTATAGGGCGTAATACACTGTAACACTGTAATGGAAGGAGGTAGCGCAAAACGGCATAACACCCCAAAAATAAATAACAAAAATTCTTTTGGCCTTGAAATTTCTAAAATCATTTTTTATCGTTTCATTGACAAAATTAAAATCCTAATAAAGTGTTTAAGCTATATTTTCCAGGGTAGAAAATAATACTATACTATGAGAGTCAACTTTTGCAACCTAAACGTGTTGTGAAATAATATAAATGTATTTCTCAACCTTCCTATCCCCACCTCTTTTCTCTACCTCGCTAAAATCAGCCTCCCAACGTTCACCATATTTGGGATGCCTAATCCAACCATATCCGGACAGTTGGGACTCGAATAACTTATCACATAACTACTTTTATAATGGACCTCGAACATATCATGGATCTAATAAAATTATTAAGCCAAACCTTACAAAAGATAATATTAATAATTCTCATTGAAATGTTAAATAAGAAAGATACCGAAAAATAAAAAGGAATCTACCGCAACCAGGACTTGAACACATAACCTCTGGTCCCTCTCACCATTAGTGTTGAGTACCTCATGCAAGAGGCACCTCAAATGTCCCATTTAAGCACGTAAAATGTCCCTCCACCTCACAATATGTATTTGTACCAACTCGTTTTCTTTGTATTACTACAAATATGAAGGGGGGACAAATATGAGGTGTGAGGTGGTTTGTTTTGTTGGACTACATTCATGTCATGTACGGGACAAATATGAGGTGAGGTGTGAGGTGGTTGGTGTATTGGACTACATTTCATGTCACGTTGTCACGTATGGAACAAATATGAGGTGAGGTGTGAGGTGGTTGATTTATTTATTTATATAACTACATACATGTCATGTCACGCATAGTTTGGGACAAATTTATGAGGTGGTGAGGCGTGAAGAATTTGTATATTCTATGACATTTTTGTATTAGAACCGTGAGGTGGTGATGGGGTAAGCCATTCATATATTGTGAATACCGCAGAAGCGTCCCAACTGCTCCGAAATTTTATTTTTTTATTCTATATTATTGTCAAGTAAATACCGCACAAGAGTACCAACTGCTCCAATTTTTTTTTTTTATATTTTTTTATTGTAAATTATTGTTATGTAAATATACAAAACAATAATTTATGAGCACAAGAGTCCCAACTGCTCCTAAAAAATTTTTTTGAAATATTTTTTTATTGAAAATTATTGTTATGTGAATACACATAACAATAATTTATGTGCACAATAGTCCCAACTGCTCCAAAAAAATTTTTTTTTAAATATTTATTATATTTTTAATTATTATTATGTGAATACACAAAACAATAATTTATGAGCACAAGAGTCCCAACTGCGCCAAAAAAAAATTCTTTTTAAATATTTTTTAATTGTAAATTATTGTTATGTGAATACACATAACAATAATTTATGAGCACAAGAGTCCCAACTGCTTTTTTGTTTTTGTTTTAATTCTAAATATTTTTATTGTAAATTATGTATTGATAAGTGAATACCGCACAACAGTACCAACTGCTCCAAAAAATAATTTTTTTAATTATATTTTTATTTTAAATTATTGTTATATGTTATGTAAATACCGCACAAGAGTCCCAACAGCTCCCAAGGGAGGGAGGATGAGGCAGTGTTGAGATGAGGTGGAGGAGGTTGCTAAGGAAGGGGAGGGATAAGAGGGAAGGAGGGTAGGCCTTTTTTATATCCATTTTTCATATTACAAAAATAACAGACACGGGAAGCGGGTATGGGTACCGCCACCACAGTATTTATTAGAAAACCAACACCTCTGAACCAAGAAAATCAAGCAGAAGGAAAAAAAACAACTTCTCTGAAATTCTCCCCCCCCAAAAAAACAACTTCTCTGAAATAGCCCCCCCCCCCCCCCCCTCGTAAGCGAAAATATTTCGTTATTTTGTAACACCTCACCTCAAATAAAGTGGGACATCTCAACACCTCATTTCAATATTTGAGTACCTCATACAAACTCATCCTGATATCGTGTCCTACCCAACACTACTCACCATAGACATTTTCATCGTTCTAATTGTTCAATTTAATGATAATAATAATGGTGGCCTCACAACTTAGTACAGTTCAACACCACTTTTGAAAATTCATTAAAAATTGATTTCATGATAAGAAATATTTAAAAAAAATGGTTAATAGGTTACGTTAGATTAGGTTATGGACTATTTTTCTTTAACTTTGAATGAATTTTCAAAGGGGTGTTGAAATTGCATGATTCGGAGTTGCCATAGAACCAACAATAATATGTTTGTTTATTCCAGGATATGGGGAGGTTGATGCATTCCCACACGTCGCATAGACCAATAAATTAAAACTATAATAGACCAATAAAATAGTTGAAACGAAAAACGTTAAAGAAAATACATTAAAATTAAAAACACAATAAAATAAAATAAACAGTAAAGTTATGTTGCACGTGGTCCTGAGTGAGCTCGGTCCCAACGCTCATTCAGGAGTGGAGCTTGTTGCTGGAGGACTGCTGCACCACCGTGTGTCGAAGGCCATCAGCCGCATCCTGGCTAGCCGATGTCTCTGAGAACATTGTTGATGCGCTGCTATATCTCGTGAATCCGAATATAGTTTTGCATGAAGTATCACCAATATAATTCTGCATTAAATAAATGATATTCCGCATTCAATATTTGACCGGTCAGTGGCTGAGTTGGCATCGCATTTGGTTTCCACCCGGGCGTCGCGTGTTCGATTCCTCAGCTAGCTAAGTCCTCCGTCATAACACAAGCAACATTTTCTGCTTTCTGTGGTGGTAGTAGGAGTTTTCCAAATACTGTCGGGTTATTGGTAACCCAGGAATATTTGTCTTTCTTTAAAAAAAACTGTCTTAAGTATTGCCAACGTAATTCTGCATAAAGTGTTATCAATATCATTCTCAATTTTTAAGAATACTAATCACGTCCTAGTTGAACCTTTTTGGTATCGTAACCTTTTTGTTTTTCGATGTCTTTTTCCATTTCATATTACATTGAGAATTGTTAATATTAGTATTAAGCCTCAATAAGTTATTCCTAATAAATTGAACTTACAACAGTAAATAACTTAGGAGCTTTATTTAAACATCTCTTACAGGTGAACGTATTTAGAATAAGACAACGAAGCAGCAATATTATTACCGTAGAATATTTCTATTTTACTTTCCAGACATTGCAGCGCCAACACTTCATTTTATTTATCGCGGCGTTAAAGCTTATTTTCTAATCAACTCTCAACTTCGCAATTATTAGTACCTATCCAAGGTTCAAATATTATCCCTGGTTTATAGAGTTTATATACCTCACAATAAACCCCCAAGCTGAATCTCTTGTTTTCGGAGGAATGAGAAACAGTAAGACTCGCAATAATTAAACAACTGTATTATCAAGTTCTCAGCAATTATAATATTGAATTGTTCTTTGTGAACTTCATCGCTAGCTAAGCTAATACCTATGAATATAAACAATAACAATCCACTACCTTTGTAAAATAATCTTGCTGATTCAATATCTCCGAGTATTGTTTGCGTTCGTTGAATTACGTATTTCAATATCGTATTTTCCATGAAACCACTTTAATAAAGAATGCTGGCAAACAGCTTTATTTACAAGCATTTTTAATTTTCCCTTTGGGCATTCAGCTATTGATATAACAATGTCGTACTTCATTTTGACCTGCCGGTATTTTTTTAATATTTTATTTCTACAGTACAATGTACGAATAGTACACAACAACTGGCCCGGTACAAATCGCTAGTACCTATGCCCTAAATCCCATGCATGGATGCCTGATTAAAAAACTTTTGATTGTGTGCACGTACGGCAATCTGTGTGATTGGCTCTTTAGAACAAATGTTCTACCAATACTTCAATCCTTCCGATAAATCAATCAATCCTTCACAATTCTGGTATACATCCTGATCATGGATTATCTGACTAAATAGTGCTTGTCTGACCACTTTCACCTCTATCAAGGACCATTGGGTCACTTTCGATTGCAAGCTTTCTTTTCGAGACCACATCGTTAATAAATCACTTGAACTAATCATCTGAATTCGTACTATTATATATTCTACTATAAGTACAAAACTCTTTACTATCTAAGGAACCCGCCGCTCATTTGTATGGAGCGTGACCTTTTGAAGACCCCCCCCCCCTAAAAGTGTCACGTAGTATGGGTGCGTTCCCTTAACTCCACACAGGAGGCCCTGAGGAAAATAACTTCCCTCAGGGCCTATTTCATCTTTGAAGATTCTGTGTGGAGGGTCTTTTTGAGGAAAGGAAGGAGTGAACACAGGCCTTGAAGAGACCCATGTTGTAGGAGGGAGGAAACACAGAGGCCGGTAAATCGTTCCACAGCCGAGCCGTTGAACTCAAGAACGAGTCATAGAAACGACCCGTTCTCATGTGACTAATGTCATCCGTGTAAAAATGTTGGGGGCGTGTTTGGCGTATTTCCCGAATATGCACCGGTGTCGAGGGGATCAATGACGCTAGTTCCTCGGAGCATCTTCCATTGTAATACCGGTAGAACAAGGACAGCATTCCCACCTGACGCCTGTGCTCTAAAGATTGCAGTCCGTCTGTTAAGATGGGAGAATCTATCAAACGGACCGCCCGTTTCTGCACAGAGTCAAGGGTTTTTTTTAGGTATTTTGGAGCTCCAGACCAGAGGTGGCTGCCAAATTCAACCGTGGGGCGCACTTGTGATTTGTACAGGGTTAGCAGTTGTGTACTATTAAAGTATCTGCGGGCCCTGTACAGTACGCCCAGTTTCTGAGAGGCTAACTTAACTCTGGTTTCGATGGAGCCCCCGTACCTGAGCTGGTCACTTAGAGTTACACCATCATGAATGTACGCAAGAAAGTGTAATTTTTTTCATTATATACATTCATGGTATCGAATCCGCACAACAACGCTTCTTGCTGGGATATTCTTGGAGGCTGGAACTTGGAAGAGGCGAGTATTTTAATAAACTACATTTCTTCTTTACTTTGATCTGATTTGCATTCTCAAAATTTTAAACATCAAATATTATTGATTCTCCGTCTTTGTTACAACTGTGTGACGCATGTTTGGGGGCGATGCCTGGAACGTTTCGGTGAGACCCAAACGGTTGCACTGGACATCTCCAAGGCCTTTGACCGTGTTTGGCACCGAGGACTTGTCAACAAACTGCATTCTTACGGACTTCCCGCATCCTTGTGTACGTGGATTGCCGACTCCTTGAGGGAGAGGTCGATTCAGACGCTAGTCGGTGGTTTCACCTCTTCCTCACATTCGATAAATGCTGGCGTCCCGCAGGGATCGGTTCTGTCTCCGACTTTGTTTTTGTTGCACATCAACGACCTTTTGTCATGTGCAACAATTCACTGTTACGCGGATGACAGTACAGTTCATGATAGCTTTTTGTTTGACAAGCCCCCAAAGGGCTCACAAACTCCAACAGCTCGTAGGGCTTTGAAGCAAAGAATGGACGGTTACCTCGAGAGTGTTTTCTCTTGGGGTAAAAATAATCTCGTTGAATTTAATGTCTCAAAGACCCAATCTTGTCTGATTACGTCTAAAAGGGATCGAAATGAAAATCTAGTCTCTTTCAACGGAAGCAATCTGCCGAAGAGGCCCTCCATCGAAATGCTTGGTGTAACCCTAAATGACCAGCTCAGGTATGGGGGCTCCATCGAAGCCAGAGTAAAGTTAGCCTCACAGAAACTGGGCGTACTGTACAGGGCCCGCAGATACTTTAATAGTACACAACTGCTAACCCTGTACAAATCACAAGTGCGCCCCACGGTTGAATTTGGCAGCCACCTCTGGTCTGGAGCTCCAAAATACCTAAAAAAACCCTTGACTCTGTGGAGAAACGGGCGGTCCGTTTAATAGATTCTCCCATCTTAACAGACGGACTGCAATCTTTAGAGCACAGGCGTCAGGTGGGAATGCTGTCCTTGTTCTACCGGTATTACAATGGAAGATGCTCCGAGGAACTAGCGTCATTGATCCCCTCGACACCGGTGCATATTCGGGAAATACGCCAAACACGCGCCCAACATTTTTACACGGATGACATTAGTCACATGAGAACGGGTCGTTTCTATGACTCGTTCTTGAGTTCAACGGCTCGGCTGTGGAACGATTTACCGGCCTCTGTGTTTCCTCCCTCCTACAACATGGGTCTCTTCAAGGCCTGTGTTCACTCCTCCCTTTCCTCAAAAAGACCCTCCACACAGAATCTTCAAAGATGAAATAGGCCCTGAGGGAAATTATTTTCCTCAGGGCCTCCTTCGTGGAGTTAACGTAAAAAAAAAAAAAAAAAAACTCACCCAGTTCAACATCACTTCCCGTAGACTCCGTAAAGAATTGCTAATCCTCAATCAACACGCCACTGATAATAATTATCCATCAGTATTACATTTACATTCTCCTTTGTCCAGAATGTCGGGATACTTGTCATCTCAAGCCAAAGCATTGAATTTTTTGGTGAAAGTGATGATTTTCGTCAGTCGTTATCCAAATTATTTTTTTTCTGTTTATTTGACTCAATTCTTGGTCTTTCCCGACACCTTGTTCAAGCTTTGACTTGATGTTATCTACTCTATCTACTTATAAAATGTATATAATGGCAATCAGCTTAAGAGTGATTTGCTTCGTATTTTCTTTCACTTACAACATGGTTCCCTTCAAGAGCCAAGCAAGCCCCGTTCACTCCGGCCTTTCTTCAAACAGACCACCAGTTTCAGGGACACCTTGTACAGCAGAATCATACATTAGTTGTGATAACTCGGGAGGTTATGGAGAGAATTATAGGGAGAGAAACTAGGGAAGGGGAAGGGAAACTCTGGAGGGGGGAGGGAAACGCGGGAGGGGAGGTGGTTCGTAGGATTGGGGAAGCGGGAGGGGGAGAAGGTGGAAAGGAAACGCGGGAGGGAAGGGGTCGCGAGAGGGAAATGAGGGCGGGAACGGGGAGGAGTGGAAAACGAGGGAAAGCAGAGGGAGGGATTGCAAAGGAGGCATAGTAGCAGTTGGGGATAGCAGGGAGTAAATCTTTTTATATGCTGATGATACAGCAATTTTCTACTGGGGTAAAGATTTAGACATCTTACTAGAAAATGCACAAAGAGACCTAGACAAAATCAACAGTTGGCTCCAATCAAATGTTTTAACAATGAATGTTAAAAAAACAGGATACATGATTTTAAGCTCAACCCGTAAAATAATTCCTCCTCATGTACCCTTAAAAATTAAAAACAACGACCTGCAAATCCTGATCAAGGAAAAATATCTTGGGCTGTGCATTGATCAGCATTTGACATTTAAACAACACTTACAAGGTATTAAAGATAAAATCATCCCCTTAATTAGCGTATTTAGCCGGCTATCATATCTGTTGCCAAATAAATTAAAAATAGGTTTATATTATAGTCTCGTACACTCACATTTAAATTATTTGATTGAAATCTGGGGAAACGCATGTGAAACACACATAAATGAATTACAGGTAATACAAAACAAGGTAATCAAAAAACTATTTAATTACAAGCCCAGAACATCCACAAAAAAAACTATATATGGAAACAAAACTATTAACGTTAAGAAAACTATATGAATACACTACATGTCTCCTTATATACAAAATACAAAATAATCTCGTACACACAAACACAGAATTCATTAAAACGTCCCAAGTACATAAACACTACACGGAAACGCGATAAGATACATTTAAACACCATCCACACTAACTATAGTAAACAATTCATTGGTTACGAGGGGGGCAACTTATATAATTGTCTTCCAAATGACATTAAAAACGAAAAGAAGTTTAGTAAATTTAAAAAAAAATTATTCATATTTATTCTTGATAAACAAAATAATGAAATAGAATAGCGCTGTTTTGAAATATTTATTTATCTTAATGTGTATAATTATTTCTAGTTAAATGAGTGAAAATGTAATTTTCTTTCAACTGGAATAAAAAAAAATCATTAAATTAAAAAAATTTGGAAAATCAATGCTTCTCGCACGGATAGCTATATGTGGCCTGCTAACGCGTCGGAAAACCTTCTGATTTATTCCTGTGCACACCAGACGGGAAAAAAAACTTTGTCTATCCACAAGCACTAAACACATTATTTATTTGAGAGGCATTGCAACCAATGTCGGGTCCTCGTTAGTATATTATAAATAAGTACTTGAAATGATCGAATCTTCGCTAAGCTTTGCCGTAAGATCTCCTAGTAGTAAATCTTCCCTTGGTGGGTAGTATGGTGGTACCTACAGCTGGCGGCTAAGCAAACAAGGATTACAAGAGGGACATTTAACATTCCTCCTTAATTATCTAATTAACTACATTGGTATCCCTTAACTCCAAGTAATAGAAAAGTTACAATAATTTATTATAAGAGCTGAATTATTAAATTTACTAGATGTTTATCCATTATTAATTAATGAATCTCTTATTTTCTAACTCAAGTTAAATTAAAATAATCACTAAAATAAATACCGACACAAATTTGCTATTTTAAAATTTTCAGAATAGGTGTTTAAAAAATTACGTAAAATAATCCGCCTGGCTTAGAAAGGACGGATTATATAAACGACAAAGCGAAAACACTGTTCAAAAGTCTCATCAAATTTGCGAACGGTGAGCTCTGGCAACATGCAATTCTCACATTTTTATGGAATTTCTAGGTCATATATTGCATGCAAGTTACTTTGTCAACTAGAAATATCATTTTCGTCATGAGCTGTGCGAAATATCAATTTAACCGTCCAAAATATAACGCGGCGCCATTTTGTTGTTAGATATTTTTGTGATTTTTTATGTGAATACAGCACAAGAGACCCAACTGCTCCCAACCGCCTGAGACTACATATCAATTGAGGCATATTGTAAGGCTGATGATAATGGGGATGGGGAAGAAGAAGGTGGGGAAGTACCTGGCTCTTCAGATCCAGTCACCAGACACGGCTTAAACCATTCCAAGCAACGTTTTAAATCTGAATGGCGGTCTAGCACCAGAGCGATACTGAGAGTTTCTTCGACTCTAGAATGTGCCGCAAATATGCCTTATATTAATTTTAAATGACTATTCAATGTTGGGATTTGAACCCGTAACCTCCGGATGGCTGGTCGAATGCTTTACTCTTTGACCAAACTTCAAATTTCAGTGCTTGTAGGTATACAAAATTGCATCCAAAAAATGCTTGAACAAATTAGCATCCTCGTCACCGGCGAATCCGGGTAATAAAATTGTGAATTACTTCATTTGTTGAAATTTGTCTTGTTTCAACTATTATTCTCCAAGTTCTGAGATCGATTTAAGCATTTAAAATGTTCACACGTGTAGCAGGGAGTAAAATCGCCCTTGAAAAACAAACGTAAAGTTTTCTGAAAGTACTAAAATCAGCTGTCGTAAAATATTTATCAACGTAGCAAATTGTAAGGAGAGATCACTCACGGGATAACATCCAGATCTCTCGAGAAGTGAGCAGCAAATAGAGATACCGGAATCAGAGGGAATGGGGTAGTTTACGGTGGTCTGAGGGAAAGATAGGAAAGGGGGGGGGGGAACTGCACAGATAAGCCAGCAAGAAATTTAAAATCACTTCAGCGGTGGCATCCCGATTTTAATAAATTCCGTCCAAGTGCACTCGCCCCCTCCCCCCACTCCACTCGACCTTCCCAGAAAAGATTGACCACGAAAAAGAAAATTGTTGTTCGTTCGTGTACCGAAATCTCCATCGTATAAGTCAGACTTTGGACGCAAATTTATTCGGTTGCAAAAATAGCCATATGTATTATAAGCAAAACAAGAAATATGACCGCTATGATTTAGGATGCACTGCAAGGTTGTCCGGAACATTGACTTGAGAAGGAGGAAGCGCAAAAATTAATCACATTTATGGTTTTATTTTACTAAAATTTCGTGCTTCAAATGACAATACAAGAGCTGAAAATGATTGGTGTTTTCAATTTAAGGTGGTTTTGATGTTAATTATACGATTTTTTGGACTCTCATAAAAAGTAAGTGAACATCCTGCCATAGGTCAACCAAGTGGTTCGCTACCTTTGGTGACTTAGCAGGGGTGCCTGGGTTCATGGGGTAAGGAATTTCCGGGGCTTTTCCGCGAGAGAGAATGGTGGGAGTCATTTTATCTTCTCCAGCAGTACTCTTTCGGAACATCGCCTTGCATCATAGTGGGAGGGATGGATTCATACGTCCGTCACTCCTGGGCACACTAATCTCCAGATTCCTATCCACCCTCATACCTATTCTTTCCCAGAACTTCCTCTCCTTTCTTTCCTAAAAAGGCCCTCCACACAGCATCCCCAAAGATGATGCAGGTCCTGGGGGGAATTATTTTCCGCAGGACCTCCTGTGTGAAGCCAATGTTAAAACAATAAACATTTCTGTATTCATAATTTGCAAAAATTAAGTTTATAGTTGAAAATTTTATTGTCTGTTATTTTGTTTGCAAAATATATGATAATACACATGATAATGTGAACTAACTCAATTTTAATTCATAAATAAATGCACACTTTTTCAGCGAGTCCAGTGGCGCCTTGGCAAGGCCCTCTGCAGGCGCAATTGGAGTGGACTTCTCCAATTGCGCCTGCAGAGGTACGGCCCTGAATCCAGCGCACGACTAAAGAAAAGAAACCCCGTCTGTTCTGACTAATGGGTTGAATACAGTTCATTGGAGTTTTTGAGACACATACATAGATTGATCATGGCACTTAAAAGTTGAGTTGATTCCTCCCTTCCATACCAACCTCCCTCCAGAATAATATACCACTGATATTCCTCGACTGAATCCACTCAACTCTCGCCGAACACGAACCCGAACTCTCAGCCCTCAACACACCCTGAACAGGAGCACTTCAACGCTTGTTTTTCATTTACGACAGGTCTGTGTTTTCCCGATATAAGAACGATTTTCAGCAGCGCACGTCACTTAAGAGGAACGGCTGCGCGGTCTTGTTTATACAAAACTTATCTTTGGATTTGGGGCTAAAATACACAACCAAAATGGATATTTAAAAAAAAAAATCTAATTTTATTTGTTGTAGTTTTAAATCATATTATATATAGACCATTCGAATTATTATGATTTCAAGGCTTGGTAATTTTTGTGTGTTAATAATAATAATTAATAATAATCTTGGTAGGGCAAGATTGTTATTAATTTATTTATTTATTTATTTATTTTCCATGTTCTCCGTAAAACGGTTATTCACCAATACATTATGGAGAAGATTACAAATTAGACAAAAAGTATAGCAAAACACATAAAAAGGTCAGTTTCACTACTTTGTGACATACGTCAAAAGATAATTGTTAAACTGCCTGTAGGTTACGTTAAAAATGTCGATGGTCAATGCAGACTCGTTGAGCAGTTCAGTCGCTCTGTTGACTGGCGCGTTCTGATAGGCAGAAGTCCTCGCTTTTGGAGCATAAAAAAGGGTATGGGACCTTCCACGAGTATACTTGTCTGGGACATATAAGTTAATCTCTTTCAAAATAGGTGGATTATGTATAGTTCCAGAGATTATCTTAAAAAAATGTTTTCCTAAAAATATTTTTCGGCGGGCTTCTAATGTATTAAGATCGAGCATTCCTGCTAAGAATAAGGATGGATACAAGAAAGGGTAGTACATATATTCCCTCATATATAGGTAACGCATGAATCTCTTTTGTACCCAATAGGGGCCCAAATAATGGAGCTATATTCCAGGATACTGCGAACAAGTGCTTTATACGTTCTTCGGATTGCGATTCCGTTGGTAAATGATCTTGAATTACGAAGAACAAATCCAAGCATTTTGTTGGCACGGGAGACAATATCAGATATATGGGATTTGAAAGAGAGATTTGCTTCAAAAATTACGCCAAGGTCTCGAATCTCATTTTTACGTGTTAATTCATGTTTATTAACGTGGTAGGGGTACAGGAATGTATCTTTAGATCTTGTAAATGTAATGACACTGCATTTCTGAATGCTGAAGGGTAAGTTGTTCAGTTCCGACCATTTGACAAGAGAATCAAGATCGTTCTGCAGAAGAATGGAATCGATGTAACTTTTGATTGCTTTGAAAAGCTTTATACCGTCAGCAAAAAGGAGATATTTTGAGTGGTTTATGGTGTTGCCAATGTCATTGATGAATAAGAGAAAGAGAAGGGGTCCTAAATTCGATCCCTGGGGAATCCCGGAGTTAGTTTTGTATTCGTGAGAGAGATGGTGTCCGTAACTGACATACTGACGACGATTGCGTAAGTAGCTAGCCACAAAAGCGAGGAAATTCTGAGAGAATCCGAGGTCACTTAATTTTTTTAATAAAATATCATGGTCGACTTTATCAAATGCTTTCTCGAAGTCTGTATAAATCACATCAACATGTACAAAATTTTCAAATGAATTATTAATATAGGTGGTGAGATTCATAAGATTCGTTGAAGGTGACAGTGTGGGACGAAATCCGTGCAGATTTTCTGTGAGTGCGTGTTTTGTTTGGTTATATATCTATGAATAAATTATGGTTTCTAAAAGTTTTGCGGGTGCTGACAACACAGCTACAGGTCTGTAATTATCTATTTCTGACTTTTTTCCTTTTTTGTGTATAGGCGTTACTTTCGTTAGTTTCCACATTTCCGGAAAGATATTTTTGCGAAGTGATAGGTTAAAAATATGTTAATGAAAGTTTAAAAATAAAACAGCGCAAAGAAAGATGTCTTTTGGGTCGGAAATATTAATTAGTTACTCGTCCTACGACAAATTCGTATTCCAACGTAATCGGTAATAGTTTATAAGGGAAAATAATAATTGTCGGAATTGCCTCTAAAATCATAATCATGACAAAACGAATTCTACGGTCCTTGTTTTATAAAATAAAAAAAATAAAATAGCTCTCATCAGATCTAGATATTTGCTACACCCTTTAATATAAAAAATATATATATTTAGTTTATTTGGATATTTTGGCCTTGAGGTTTTTTTATTTGAATTAAAAAGTAAGTTTTGCATGAAAAAACCGCGCAGATGTTCCTCTTAAGAGCTGTCATATTCAAGATGGTAATACATCAATATTTTCAGAGAATTCTTGCGCTTCCCGAGCGCTAAACCCCCGTCCTTTCTGATTCCTTTTTCTCTATTTTTTATGTGTTCTTGGGCATTAACTATGTAACAATGTAATGTCCTTTTTCTCACTGAGGGGATAAACACTTGGAGAGTTGCAAGCTTGTCTGTGTACCCGAAGAAGATTACCTAAATATTGGCCTGAACAGATAATCACATAAATTGGTCTGTTTAGCCTAGGAGTCGCAAGTTTGTAAATTATTTGAAAAAAGATCATTTAAATTTGTTATAGCTTTTTTGCTATTGCGATGCGAAAATTGCGAAAATGTTTAATAAAATACGACTCATTTAAAATAGAGCAAAAATCTCATGGAACTTATCTTAAGAATCATTTAAAGAAACATTATGAATTTTTTCACAACTATAAATTGTAAAATAACTGAAACAAACGTGTTCATGATAATTTTCGGAGCATACTTTGTGATTTTTTTCTATCAAGGGAATTTTATATAATTTGCATTTCGGCGTGGAACGCGTCTAGATATTATCTTCAAAAATAACATAATATATTTTTTAAAGAGCTTAAAAAGTTCAAATGTTTAAGGGAGATATGTAAGAAATCGGTAGAAATGCGGGTAGCGGAACTATTTGCGTTTGGGGCAATGGAAAATACTGCAAGAAAATTTGCTTTCATTAAATGACATGACGGCCATTGAAAATAATTTCTGTCAGTTTTTATTGTTTAGGATTATCGACAAAAGTTTACCCTCTTTGCTTTTCCGAGCAAAGGACAAAAAAAATTTTTAAATGTGAAACAATTTTGTTCAACAAAACAAATGTCGGCTGTAAACTGTTAACCATTGAAAAGATAATTCACACATTGCTTCTAGCAGTATCTTTGTAACTTTAATTGCCTACTTACACATTGTTAGCAGTATTTCATTTGGTCTCATTCTCATAAACCAGGGGCTCAGCGTTTCGGTCTATTTCCGGCGAAATACCAGCGTTTTCCAGCCCCCTGTCTAGTTACTAAATAGTGACTAGACAGGGACCTACCGAGAGGAAATTTTCCCATAAAGTACAGAGCAGTAGTTAATCCCGTAACTAACTCTGTTTAGTTTCCTCCTTCCCTCAACTCTCAACCCTCAACTATCTGAAACTCTCAAGCCCCGTGCCTTGACTGCCCCCCTCGACTAAACTGACATCCGATTAAGCAATGTTCGGCTCACTGGACACGTCTCTAATCAATTACTTAACTTCTAATCTTCGTACTTAATGCACTTCCTGAGTGGATCACCAAATAATAATGTTGTTACTAACTTTTGGAAGTAAAGGGATCACGTACAAGTTCTCGTACCAGCAATCAGCAATCAGCGCGTTCTCGACCACAATATTCATCGCACAAATACATTTATTTTTTCTTCGATTCTGACCTCTGGCCATTCTGATGAACAAGATTAAGAAAGAATCACTTACGACGGGTTGTTTCAAAAAATTGACGGATTCATCAAATATGTAATCATTATTATACCAACATAGTTAATTTTCACCTCCTATGTGAGTTCTAATCAAGTTCTGTGATCATTTCAGTTTTAATTATTTATTTTATTTTTATTTTGCAGAAACAAACAGTACATTATTACATAATCGGAAATATTTACAAAGTTATAGAATTAATACAATAATTGGTACCACTGACATGTCGCTGTTATTTACTTATATTTTTGTGTGATAAATAATACATTATACCTAAATTAAGTTAGTAACTTATTGAAGGAGAGGGGTGTGGGAGAGTGTTTGTATGTGTGTAAATAGCGGTGTGTGAGGGTGAGTTGGTATGCACCTTTATTCGAGGACCTTCACAGGCCTTTAGACCCAGAATCCGAGGACTCACACGAATCCGAGGACGTCCTCGGATTCGAAATGCGAAAAACTGAATATGTACCTATAATCTATGCGTTCTGATTGGTCAACTGTCGAAATTTTGGGCCAATCGGAGAGAGTCCTCATTTTCGTGGTGAAAAATATCGTGTTTAATTTTGCTAGTGTTTCATTAGTACGGGTGTGTGACCACCAGGGCGGCGCCGCTAATGCTGGAAATAACTCACAGACCCTAAACCGAGGACTCTCTCAAAGTCCTCGGTTTCGTGTTAAGGCTGTCATACCAGCAAATCATAATTTCGATTCCGACTGCACCGCTCACACATCAGCCGTTGCAAGCGGACGTTTTTGGAACTAGATTTCGTTCCGCTAGAAGCCGGGTTTCACGTACCTATAGTTCACGCGAAGCTGGACCTACAGTATGGTTCAGATAAAGATGTTGAATTCTCGCTTCCAGAATTTTAATAAGTAGTAGTTATTTGTAATTTGTGTATTGAAGTGCGTAGACATAAATAGATACATAAACACAGTAGGTATAAAGTAGATACCTACACAAAAAAACAATTTGTTATATTTTTTTAATATTTTGGTTTTTGTTTTTTCATTTTATTTTACGGCCATTAGAGTGGAAGAATTGAAACGTTACTTGAAATGGCTTTAGCCGTGTTTAGTGACCAGATCTGAAAAGTCAGGTACTTCCCCACCTCCATCTTCCCTAACTCCTTCCCCTCCCCCACTACCTTCAGCCTCACAACATACCCCAATTGGGGGTGATAGTCCCACTGGCTCCAGACGGGAGCAGTTGGGACTCTTGTGCGGTATTCATTCAAAAAAGAGTACCTAATATTCAGTTGGATTGTAAAAAATATCTCATTTTGAAATATTTATTCGTGTGCATAATTTTTAATTTTATATTTATGTGAATACCGCACAAGAGACCCAAATGCTCCCGTCTGGAGCCAGTGAGACTACGACATGACTATGGGGTATAGTATGAGGCAGAAGGTGGTGGGGAAGGGCAGGAGATGGGGAAGAGGAAGCGAAGAATTACTTGGCTATTCAGATCTGGTCACCAAACACGGCCAAAGTAATTTTTAGCAACGTTTCAATTCTGAATGGTGGTCTTACACCAGGGCGATACTAAAGTATCTTCCACTCTGGAACGTGACGCAAATATATTATTTTTATATGAAATAACTCAAATTAGTCAAACAAAATTTATTTGCCCACGCCGGGATTCGATCCCACGACCTTCGGATTGCGAGTCAAGAGCCTTACCTCTTGACCACGCCGGCCGTCAATAAATAGTATCAGTAATTTGGAAGGCGGGTATGGGTACCGCCGTCCCGGGAACCATGTATTGGATTATCAACACCTCTGCCATAGGTACGGGTAGCCCGGGTTCATGGGGCGAGGTTTGTCAGGATCTCGGCGGCGGTGGAGTCTGCCCACCAACTACGTAGAAGGCCGGATCGGGAGAGACCTTTTTTTACAATCGCTCGACACATTGCCTATCTCTTCTTTGGGGATGCTGTGTGAAGGTTCGTTTCAGGGAAAGGGAGGAGAGGATCTTCTGAGAAGGAAAGGGTATTAGGGGTGGGTAGAAATGTGGGGGTCAGCGTGTCCAGGAGAGCGGATGTATGAATCCATCCCTCCCACTGCGGTGCAAAGCGATGTTCCGAGAGAGTAAGGCTGGAGAAGTCAAAGGGACTCCCTCAACCACTTTCTCTAGATCCAACCTGCCATGCAGCTGGTGCGCAGACGCATCCGCCGCCAAGACCTGAAAAAACCTCACCCCATGAACCCAGGCACCCCTGCTAGTCACCAAACGTTGCGAACCACTAAGGATGACCTACGGCAGACGTGTTGGTTATCAAAAAAATGGTTCCCGGGGCGGTGGTACCCATACCCGATTCTCATGTTTGTTATTTTTGTAATACGAAAAATGGATATAAAAAAGCCTACCCCCCATCCCTCTCAACCCCCTCCCCCTCTCACCCCACAACCTCTAACCACCCTCCACCCCCCCCGCCTCTTTTACCCCCCCCCCCTATATAAAAATCAATTGCTGTTTGTTAGTTTCACTAAAACTCGAGAACGGCTGGGCCGATTTAGCTGATTTTGGTTTTGAAATGTTTGTCGTAGTCCAGGAAAGGTTTAAACGTTGAGAAAATATGGAAAAGTTGCGAGGAAGATAGTAAAATCAACAATTTAATTCTCCCATATAAACTGTTCTACATACTTTCCTGTGAATTGCTAACCGTTCATCTGATTGCGATGAAACTTTGGTGAGTTGTTGTGAGCACGCCCGCAAAGTAGTCCAGTCAATAAATGCTCCAAAAGGAGGTGTAGAGTGCGTGAGCAGGGACCTAAGCGATTCCTCCAGAAACTTGTTTAGGGTGCTTAGGGTGTGAACATACTAAAAGTCCTGACGTCTTGGTTGTGATCTAGGGGGAAGGGGGGGAGGGGGAGGTCCCAATTTTCGGGTTTCCGCTTATATCTCAAAAACGGTGCGTCACACATGAAAATTTCCTAAGGATAAGTAAAAAAAGCTCATAAAATTATCTACAACTTTTATTCTTTACGTAATTTTCGAAATCACGTCCATTTTTGACTTACACGCTCCACAAATGTAGATATTTTTGAAAAAAATTATTTTACCTCACATTTTTCATCAAACATTCCTTCATATCGTCTAAAATATTCATCAAAGAAAGAAATTTATTTATAAGAAGTTGTAATAAATTTAATTCCCTTTTAGAATATATATACATATGCAAATAAGTCTCCAACCAGTAAATATTTACAGCAATTTTAAGGTTTTGCGTAAAATGTCGTCATTTTCAGAAAAAGCTGTTTTTATCTTATTACTGACACACCGACGTGCAACGACGATTATGCGACGCTCTTTTAGTAAGGCGTATGATCAGATATGACCATGGAAACCACATTGATGCTATCATTCAAAAGCCGAGAAGGCATAACAGGAGGCAGAGGTATTTTGCACAATGTACTAGAAGTGGTTAGTTGGTATGAGCGCAACTCATGAGATCTGCACTTCCCTTGAAGAGTATTGTGGAGTCTTCACGTCCAGTAACAACACAAGGACCTCGGACAAGCCCACCGAAGTAAAGATGCAGCAGACATTTTCAAACTCAGTCAGTGGTTTGATGCACATCCTCCCTTCCCACAAGCCAATGAAATAATGTCAATTCCCAATGTCTTCTGTCAGCTCGTCGATAAAAAATCACGATGAAAAGGTTGCAGTTGACCCAACATTTCTGTTTCACCGGATGTGTATAAGCAAACGATCAGATGAGGATTTGAAGAAATTCTTTGAGTATGAGTTGGCCCCATTTCCCTTGGCACTGTTCAATGAAGGTGGGATGTGGAAGACAACTAAATCTGTCCTGTACAGCTTATTCGAGCCTACCAAAAAACTGGTCTACTGTCTCAGGTGAACATAGTTGTGGACGGAAAATTTCTTCTACACAGAGTAATTTGGCAAAAAGATGCCTTCCTTGTCACAATTTGTGATCGTTACATCAACTACGTCAACCACCACTATCCTGGATGACTCACACTGTGGTATTTGATTGGTACCCAAACCCAGCCAACGGTACAAAATCACAATAACAGATGCGATGATACAGACTGAGAAGGTCAGCTGACATCAATTTGACTTGGAACACTTCAATACCCGTTAAAAAGGAAGATTTGTTATCCAATCCTACCAACAAAAGTAACTTCATCTCTTTACTACAGACGAAGCTTCGGGAGAATGGGATACAGACTCTTCAGGATATGATGCTGACTTCCTTGTTGTGAAGATTGCTATGGAACATTCCTCTCACAGTTTTGTGAGAAGCTTTCACTTCCTTTTGATTGCTTCCACTCCTCCCACCCAAGATATTCTGCTGCTGACAACGGACGAGGGAAAACCAAAACAATGCCACTGTCCATCCAAAAGATGCAGCACCGTGCATTTGAACACATCCTGTTCTTACATTCATTTACCGGCTGCGACACAACATCTGCAACTTTCAGGAGAAGCAAGGTGGGCTTCTCAAAATTGTACTTGGAGTCAGAATTCATCAAGCAAGCGGCAATGATCTTTATAACCCCTCCTCTACTCACGGCGAGGTTGAAGAGGCTGGAAATAAATATTTCCTGAAATGGTATGCGGCGCCAAAAAGACAGACCTTCCTTAACCAGTACCGCTTTTAGTCGTTCACAAGGTTGGTGGCAAATATGAAGCCTGACATCAGCTCCCTCCCTTCAACAGAGAACGCAGTTAAACAGCATTCCCAGTGCACCGATTGAGCTGCCCCCTGAATAATGGGGGTGGAAACATGAAGGAGAGACCCTGATGCCAAATACAACAAAAGATCCACCAGCGCCGGAGGTCCTTCTAAATATGATATTTTGCCGCTGCACCAGGGATTGTGCAATTGGCAAATGTGGATGCCGAAAAGCAATGCTGACCTGTTCTGCAGCGTGTCTCCGAGTCTCCTGCCAAGGGAGATGCCTCAATAGCGTGCCTGTTGCCGAGGACGACGATGACGACGACATAGAGCCCATTCAGCAAGAACCATCCAATACTGAGGATGAAGATGCCATGGATGAACAACGCTTGCGAGGACCCCCACGTCCAAGGAGGATGAGAATGTAACATGATGTTATTGAGAACAGTGATAACAATGAGATCTATAATTTTATGTGCTTAATGTAACGAAATAGAATAAACATTATGATTATAAAATACAATTATGTATTTTTCAAGTAATATGATTTTTACCTATTTTATTTAATAACTGGTTTTAAAGTGTGGTCACACATATTATTAGGCGAACGAACAAGTGTTGTGTGTCAGTAATAAGATAAAAACAGCTCTTTCTGAAAATGACAACATTTTACGAAAAAACTTCAAATTGCTGTAAATGTTGAACGGTTGAAGATAAATTTACATATGTCTATATATTCTAAAAGAAAATTAAATTCTTTACAACTTCTTTCGAATAAAATTTTTTTCTTTGATGAATATTTTAGACGATATGAAGGAATGTTTGATGAAAAATGTGAGGTAAAATGATTTTTTTCGAAAATATCTACATTTGTGGAGCGAATAACTCGAAAATGGCTGGGATTTCGAAAATTACGTATAGAATAAAAGTTGTAGATAATTTTATCAGCTTTTACTTATTACCAAAAAATTTTCCTCTGCGGCGCACCGTTTTTGAGATATAAGCGGAAACCCGAAAATTGGGACCTCCCCCTCCCCCTCCCCCCCCTAGCTCACCACCTAGACGTCAGGATTTTTAGTATGTTCACATCCTAAGCACCCTAAACAAGTTTCTGAAGGAATCGCTTAGGTCCCTGCTCACGCACTCTACACCCCCTTCCTTGACTGGACTAAAGGTTTCTGTATATACTGGTGAGCTCTGGCATTATGAAATTTGTATATAAAATTGCAATTGGTGCCACGCAAACTGTTTGAAAACTGAATGTACCGGGAGTGAATGTATGGAATGCGGGAGGAGGTGGCGGATGGGAGAGGGGTGAAGGATGAGGGAGGGAAGGGGAGGGGGACAAGGGAGGGGAACTCGGGAGAGGGGGCCCGCGGGATGGGTTGGGGAGGGGAACCCGGGAGGTGGGAGGGGAACTCGGGAGGGGGGAGAGGAAAACGGGTGGGGGTTTAAAGGATAGGGGAAGCGGGCGAGGGGAGTGAGGAGAGGGGAAGGGGACGTTGGAGAGGAAGGGGAGGCAGAAGGGGAACGGGACGAATGGGAAAGGACACGAGCTCTGGCATCATGAAATTTGTATAATAAAATTGCAATAAGTGGCACACGAGCTGTATGAGAACTGAATGTATCGGGAATGAATGTATGGAATGCAGGAGGGGGGAGGGGAACCCGGGAGGGTGGAGGGGAACTCGGGAGGGGAGAGGGGAATTCGAGAGGGGGATCCGCGGGAGGGAGGAGGTGATTATGGGAGGGGGGAGGGGAACTCGGGAGGGGGGATCGCGGGACGGAAAAGGGGGGGAGTAGAGTGAGGAGAAGGAAGGTGGAGGAGGAGTGGGAACGCGAAAGGGGAAGGGGACGCGGGAGAGGAAGGGGAGGTGGAAGGTGAACGGGACGAATGGGAAAGGACGCGCAGGGAGAAACAATTTCGTTATTAAATGGCAAAGGTTGGCACCCGGCATATATATAAATGCTAATAAATGAAAATGAATCGCCGAAATGTATGTACGCGCATAACTTCCGAACGACTACACCAAATTGGATAATTCTTTTTTTGTTGTGTTTGTTATTGCCAGGACAAGGTTTGTATATAACTACTGGTGAGCTCTGGCATTATAAAATGTGTATACTAAAAATTCAATGGGTGGCACGTGAGCTGTTTGAAAACTAAATGTACCAGAACTGAATGTATGGAATGCGGGAGGGGGGATTGGAACTTGGGTATTGGTGCCGCGGGTGGAAAGGGACGGGAACCAGGGAGGGGGAGGGGAACCTGGGAGGGGGGAAGGGAATTCGTGAGGGGAGTTGGCGGGACGGAGGAAGAGGAGTGGAGTGGGGAGTCGGAAGGTGGAGGAGGCGGAGTGGGAACGTTTGAGGGGAAGGGGACGTGGGAGAGGAAGGGGAAGCGGTAGGTGAACGGGACGAATGGGAAAGGACACGCAGGGAGAAACAATTTTTTGTTGAACGGCATAGCAACGCATGCCGGGCACCAGCTAGTATATAAATGAAAATGAATCGCCGAAATGTATGTACGCGCATAACTTCCGAACGACTACACCAAATTGGATAATTATTTTTTTTGTGTTCATTATTGTCAGGACAAGATTTTGTATAAAACTACTGGTGAGCTCTGGCATAATGAAATTTGTATACAAAAAATTGCAATAGGTGGCACGCGAGCTGTTTGAAAACTGAATGTATCGGGACTGAATGTATGAAATGAGGGAGGGTGGAGGGGAACTCTGGTAAGGGGTTCACGGGAGGGGCGAGGGGGGAGGGGGGAGGGGGGAGGGGAATCCGGGAGGGGAACTCGGGAGGGAGGTCGCGGGGCGGGTGAAGGGGGGAAGTGGGGTGGGGAGAGGGAATGTAGAGAAGGCGGAGTGGGAACGCGGGAGAGAAAGGGGAACGGGAAGGGGTAGGGAAGAATGGGAAAGGACACGCAGGTAGAATTTCTGTATTAAATGGCATAGCAACGGGTGCCGGGAACCGGCTAGTTGACAATAATAAAAATAAAAAAATTTGGAGCAGTTGTGACTCTTGTGCAACGTAGCAATAATTTACAATATATTTTTTTTAAATATATATTTTGGAACAGTTGGGACTCTTGTTCAGTATTCACATAACAATAAAAAAATATTCGAAATTTCAAAAATTTTAGTATGAAAGTATTCGGTCAACCTATAGATTTTACCAATACGAAACAAGGAAGACGTAGGTATTCAGAGTTCGTTTTCAATTCATCATTTCAAACTGTTTGATTTAAAGCGGCGCGGACACGTCTTCTTCTGGCCGCTCTTCGGGCCGCAATGAGCTGTGATATTTCTGTTACGGCGCTCTAATGAAAAAGGTGAATTGCGACGCTGTAAATATTAAATATTAAATACTTCCAAAAATTATTTTTCGATCAAAATTATTTATGATTTGTCAATAATGTCTTAGCAAAATAAGTATGTAAAAAAATCAGAAATATATTATCGTTATTTGTTTTTGGGGTGTTATGCCGTGTTGCGCTACCTCCTTCTTTAGCCAACGTTTCGGACATCGTTGCAGTGTCCATCATCAGGGCAGATCCGGCAGATCCGGTAGATGCGTAATTTGAAGTGTAAAGTGTGTGCTTATTTACTTCCAAGCGATACCGTGTCGCCAGCACCACTAACTTTCACCAGTACAAAATAATCGTGAAAAACAGTGGCGTCATCGCCGCGGAACGGAATAGAAAGTTCATTAAAACGTGGTATTTATGCTAGCCAGGGGCAAGTCCGTTTGTGAGATGCCGACGGAAGTGGCTCCATCTCTTAATGAAATCTAAAATTAGAAATCACAATGGTAAGAATTTAAAAATATATTTTTACAATGGTTAACTTTCACCAGTACAAAATACTCGTGACAAGCAGTGGCGTCATCACCGCGGAACGGAATAGAAAGTTCATTAAAACGTGGTATTTATGCTAGTCAGGGCCAAGTCCGTTTGCGAGATGCTGACCGAAGTGGCTCCATCTCTTAATGAATTCTAAAATTAGAAATCACAATGGTAAGAATTTAAGAAATAGAATTACAATGGTTAAAGCGAATTTAGTCAATATAAATCAAAGTGGTTTACCACGAGCTGGCATTACTGTATACTTAGACATGTTTTTGCTCTATTAATATTAAATGAATTTTACTAGAATTAGAATTACACTGGTAAAAGCGAATTTAGTCAATATAAAGTTATAACACAAAATGGTTTACCAAGGAGAGAAAGAAGGAGGTAGCGCAACACGGCATAACACCCCAAAAACAAATAACGAAAATGCTTTTGGCCGTGAAAATCTTAAAACTTATCAGAAATATATTAGTTTATTAGTCCGCAAATAAATACACAAACTGACTAATTTTCGTCAAGAAACACGTGTACGTATATATTTTTTAATGATTTTATTGAAACTAAAATTAAAATTCTAAGACATAACTTTGCTAGATAATGTATTGATTTATTTTACTGCATGGTTATATTATTTGAAATGGGTGTGGTATAATACAAAAACTTTTTTGAAAATTTAACAAATCTGCCAACGACCTATGGAATAACCTTATTATACTAAAAATTAAAAAAAAATCTAAAAATTTATTACATAACTATGCTAGATAAAAGAACAATCTTTCGAAATCCATTTATAATTTTTTGTGGAAAAGAGTCAATACGTCTAAAAACTTTTTTGAAAATGACATATTTCTGGTTTTCTCTACCTATGTCCTCTTAAAAGGTGCCGTCGATGCCGATCACCGGAAAGTGAACACCAGGAGGCGCTGCAAGCTCGAGTGTCAAGAAATCTCACCTACGCCCTAAACCGAGGACCCGTCGTTCGAAATTCCTACGTGCATGTGAATATAATAAATATTGCACTATTTAGATTGTGCCGACAAGGAATTCAGTTTTTGACAGTTGAAACAAAATTCAATATTGCGTTTAGTTCGTATTGTGAACTATGTTCTGTAATACTGTTTAATTCGCTGTACGGTATTGTAATATTTAATAAGTAATTAGGACACGTGCTCAAGTATTTGATTAATCCACGTCATATATTCTTCTTTCACTCCATTCTTCGTTAATCCGCTCTATGACCCTATTACACCTCACAAAACGCCTCTGTCTGAATTAAGGACAAAGGAAGAATATTGCCACCTGGATGTTTTATAAATGTTTTATAAATTAATTAAGAAATGTTTTATAAATTTGTACAGCGCCCTTGAGGTGATTTTTCACAAAAACGGCGCTATACAAGTCATCCAAATAGTATTATTATTATTATTATGGGTGATGTTGTCAAGCGGGTTAAGGAGGAGCTGTAGGAAGGGTTTTATTAATGCGGATCTTGAAGAGTCGGAAAAAATTACTAAACGCAGAGTAACATTATCATCAAATAAAACATACAAAATTGTTAAAAAAAATTATGGTTTTTTGGGTAGTCTGACACAAAAATTAAGACAACAAAGTCGTTTATAATTAAAATGATTGAATCGTTCGTTTTACGGATGAACGCAGCTCTTACAGCGACGGTGCGTTGGTTTTTCGAACTTTCCACCTACTATGGCATTAGGCAATCTTAAAAGGACTATTAATTATTATTATAAATTTGTGTAGTGTAGTGTTCTGCTATTTGAGACACACTAGCAGATTCTCCAACACACTTGGATGGAGATCACTTCTTAAATAAATAGTCTCTGGTTCGTTATCTGCGTTTATTTATACTTTGTCAACCTAACTTGGAGCTAGCTAATATGGTTCTGACCTGTGATAAATGAAACACAGCCTCTCAGCTTCCCCGATCCCCTGCCGGTGAACTTGAGAACTACGCTGCCTGCCATCTAGCGGATTCTACCGATAGCTGGTATCACCGCCATCTGTCTGTATAAGGCGGAAGCTTTTAGGATACACCACATCTTCCCCCTGCTAACTTGGAACCTGGCTACATATTTCATTTTACAAATATAATATTTTAAAATCACGAAGCTATACAAACAGATGTCTCTAAAATCAACATAACACAATAAACTAAATATTTCACAACACTGAATTTAAATATTTTCACTTTAAGAAGCTGCATTTTTTCCTGGAGGTTTTCAGAGACGTCTGGGACGTAATCGTCCCGCCCACGGTTGTGGCTGGTTCTGTGGTGGACTTCTGATTCCCTCTGGAGATCTGAAATCAGGAGAACACCGGTTAAAATCTCTCAAAAGGAGTGACGACTCCAGCTCATCTGTACAGCATTCCGACATATCAGACGCGATAGGGACACCACTGTTTCTTTCTCCCAATGCTCCAAACACACGCCTTACCGATCTAACAAAAACTTCCTACAACCTACCCCTCCAAAATTCCTAAACTGAGGGTTCGATTCCTGTCGTAGCATGCGGAATATTCCGATAATCACTTAAGAAAATCATACAATTTTTCTCCTAAACTCCTCATTACTGACAAAATGTCTACACAAATGTCATTCTCTTCCGTACCAAACCGAAAAATTTGTTCAACCCCAACCCTATAGCTAAAGCTCGAAGGTATCGCCATGTACCCACGCTAAGCTACGGGTATCTTGAAATTATCGCTTAAGTAACGCCATGTACAAAAAGCTAAAATTTCCAAAAAAAATAAAAAAAATGAACGCATAATTTGTGAGTAACGCCATGTACCACAAATTCTAATACGAACGAGATCGGGTAGCTTGTAAGTATCGCCATGTACAAACAAATTCTACAAACAAATATGATCGGTAAAGTTGTAAGTAACGCCATGTACAAACAACTTCTAATATCAAAAATGATATCGCCCTTCCTCCTACTCACTGGTACTCTCTGGGAAGCAAACTCCCTACTAATTAATCGGAGAATTTATTCCGTCTTTTACTATTGACTTTAATTCAGACTCAACTTACTTTTTATTGTTAATGAGATCGTCCTAGCATTGAAAAAAAAACATTGGACCCGCGTCTTTATTCACTATAAAAGACACCTAAAAATTTACAAAACACAAGTCAAAAATGCAACAAAAAAAACTTAATTTTTTTTTTTTTAAATTTACCCAACTAGTCAGAAAAAACTCCCGGAAATTCGTGAATAAATTTATCCTTATCCTGATTCCTTGAATCCATCGAATTACTGGTATCTTGTACCGCCGCGATTTCTAACCCAAAAATATTCATAAAATCTAGCCCAACAATTAAATCCGTACCCCCTGTGACAATAATAAAGGTAACATTGTTATTTTTATTTTTGTACTTCACGTCAAAAATAACTTTGCCAATAACTTTTAATGCGTTCCCTGCATAACCTGAAATAACCCGGTTGTCGGCCAATAACTTTACCGAACCGAAATAACGCTTAAAAATTTCTTCCTGCATTACACATAACGATGAACCTGAATCGACCATCGCTCTAAAATGTTTGTCATTTATTAAAATATCTGCTGTGAACGGTTTAATTGTAGCTATCATATGATTATTACAACAAAAATCCTCCCCAATTGGATTGACATTATTCATATTATTATTATTCTTAACACAATATTTCTGTAGACGACCTACCCCATTGCATTTGTAGCATCTAGAGTTGCGAAATTTGCAGAAATTGGTACTATGACCCGTATTCTTACAAATTCGGCACAATAAATTCGCACCCGGTGGTACTGGAAATTTACTGCACGAAGCCCCTTGAGACTTCCCGGTGAACTTGAGATTTTTAGTAGCAGTGGCCTTCGAAAAGTGCCTCTTACTAGCATCCTTCATGATGCTGTTAATCTCCGACTTTACTGAATTATTTGCAGTGTTCAACACTGACATACTGCTAGCTACCTCTTCAAGTTCATTAAGTGTTAATTTCAAACCCTCAAGATATATTTTGTCTTTAATACGACCCGGTAATAACCCAATGGCAAAAACATCTACAAGATTCTTCTCTAATCTATCTTCAAATTCACAATAAGAAGACAAAGATCTAATCCTAACCGCGAAATCTCGCACGGATTCACCCACACCCTGTTTTGCCCCGAAAAAAACTTCACGTTCTTTAAACACCGACCGTTTTTGTGTACAATGTTTATCTAGGGTTGACAATAATTTATCAAAAGTTAAATCCGTTAATTTAAGTGGAAAACACAAATTAATCAATAAAGACAGTGTTTCTTGCTCTAAAAGAAGCAACAGAAAAGCCCTTTTTTGTTCACGTTTAACTTATCATCATGTATGAAGAAAAACTGTTCCAATCTAAGCTTAAAACCCGTCCAATCTCCTACGAGATGATTAAAACTCGGAATCCTTCCCGACTCCATACCACAAAGGAAACAGACCACAATAATCACAAAAAAAAAACAAAGAACCCGCAACAATTCCCTCCACAAAAAAATGCAACTACTTATCTCCGGAACTCTTCCTGGTCCTGTGTCCAAGTCTTCCTTCCTTCCTTCAAATAGTCCTTGAATTGTGTATATAATCACCGCACGCCTTGGCTGTGATAAAATTGTCCGGTAAACACTGCTCGCCTTGGCAGTGAATAAATGTTTTTTTCCGTTATTGGTTTCCTTTGGTAAATTTATTCTTCTGTTCCTAAAACAGAAAAATTATTCTGGCCTCCTCGGCCCTGGAGAACCCTGGTGTTTTTCCTTCTCCACGAAGGAAAAAAAATATTGCAAGTCACGCTTGCCTTAGACCTCTCGCTCCTGGTCCCAAACTGTTGTTGTCGTGTGACAACAAAATAAAAACGCAGATAATCCTACCGGCTGCGCCAGCTGTAGTGTTCTGCTATTTGAGACACACTAGCAGATTCTCCAACACACTTGGATGGAGATCACTTCTTAAATAAATAGTCTCTGGTTCGTTATCTGCGTTTATTTATACTTTGTCAACCTAACTTGGAGCTAGCTAATATGGTTCTGACCTGTGATAAATGAAACACAGCCTCTCAGCTTCCCCGATCCCCTGCCGGTGAACTTGAGAACTACGCTGCCTGCCATCTAGCGGATTCTACCGATAGCTGGTATCACCGCCATCTGTCTGTATAAGGCGGAAGCTTTTAGGATACACCACATATAACAATATGGAAACGCGACAGCGGTGAGGGGCACAGCAGCAGGTTTCGTAAGTGATTTGGCGTCGAACGGCTCGCCCGACGGATGGGTACACTCGGAACTCTCAAATTATATTTATTTTTATCGTTGTCGCTTATTTTTTTAAAATATGGCAATCCATGTTTTTAAAACTATAATGAAATAAAAATAATAATAAAGATAAACGAACAATTATTATTATTTTTTTTTAAATCGTTCACAAAAATTTGCCAGGCTGCTGGTCGGCAGACCGTGAAATTCTTATATGGAATGATCTGGACTATAGTTATTAATTGGTTTTATTCGTGTAGTCAATGACGTAAAAAATTCTATTTTTTACCCCATTTTGACGCCGGCTGCCTGCGAACTTGCCAGGCTGCCGGTTGGCAGACCTGCTTTTTTCTCATTTTCTAATCGACCTTTATCATATGAAACCATTCCCGTTCGTGTAGTCGATGACGTAATTTTTTCGAAAAAAATCGCTGACTATTTCCATGACTGCGCGGCTCCTGCCAAGAGGCGCATCGGCAGACCAGCTTTTTAAAGGTTTTCTAAAAATGCCCATAATCACTTAAAAGTAGTTTCATCCGTGTAGTCTTGTAGATGACGTAGGGTTTACCTATCTCGCCTCCTAGTCTATAAGTAAGAATACTACAGTTTGTCAAATAAGAGTAGAAAATATATGAGGGCGCCTCTGTTGATCAAATGGCAATACTAAACACATAACTCATAGTGTTAAAGTAAAGCTGTGTAACCTACATTTTTATAAAAAATTAAAAAGGCATAGTAGTGGAAAAATATTTTTTCGTTGCAGTATAGATACTCGCCGATCTCAAAATTAGAGTTGCATATAGGTATATTATTATTATACCTCTGAAATTTTGTGTTAACATAATGAAGAATAACTATAATGTAATAAAATATAAAGCACAGTTTAGAAATTGCTCATATTTATTTAATACTAGATAAAGTACCTGGCGTTGCATGGGCTTTAGATCATGTCTCTAATTTTAGATCTGAATATATTTAACTCATTTAGATCTAAAAGTAGTATAACTAAACTCACTATTGTGATTCTTCCTTTCTATCTATTGTTAAATTCAAATTTAAGGTAAAACACCCTATTTCTGACACGTTAAGCTATCACTTTTTTTTCATGAATTTCAAATTTTTTTTCTAATATCACCTTTGTATTATTGAAACGAAATTTTGAATTTTTGGAAACATTGTTCAATTTCAAATAAAGAAATCTCACTTTTTGGAAAATTTATTACCGTTAAATATTTTAAATCATTTAATATGTAACACGCTAACAAAACACCTATTTCTGACATAGCAAAATCAATATGTTCCTATTGATTGACATGGCTGTTCATATTTCTGACATACAAAAATCAATGTAAATCCAATATCAATTTCGATCATACCTGCAAATAAAATGCAAAGCTATGTGGACAACATTTAAAACAAAAATCGGTATTTTGTTGATACTTAATTATTTATCAAAACATAAAATTAAAATAAAAACAACTTTTTTATACAGGGATGATAGTTAAGAGGGCATTACCAGAGAAAGCCGGAAATACGTCATTTTCAAAAAAGTTTTTAGACGTATTGACTCTTTTCCACAAAAAATTATAAATGGATTTCGAAAGATTGTTCTTATATCTAGCGTAGTTATGTAATAAATTTTTAGATTTTTTTTAATTTTTAGTATAATAAGGTTATTCCATAGGTCGTTGGCAGATTTGTTAAATTTTCAAAAAAGTTTTTGTATTATACCACACCCATTTCAAATAATGTAATCATGCAGTAAAATAAATCAATACATTATCTAGCAAAGTTATGTATTAGAATTTTAATTTTAGTTTCAATAAAATCATTAAAAAATATGTACGTACATGTGTTTCTTGACGAAAATTGGTCCATTTGTGTATTTATTTGCGCACTTACAAACTAATATATTTCAGATTTTTTTAACATTCTTATTAAATTTAGACATTATTGAAAAATTATAAATACTTATAATCAAAAAATAACTACAAAAAGTACACTATTTTAATAGTTTTATCATCACGCCTTTCAGCATTTTTGGATGAAGGTATAAATTACAGCTAATTTGGATTGAAATAAATTCGATATTGAGTTATAATTTAAAAAAGCTGGTACGGAGAATAATCAATCTTTCTCATTGTAACCGCCCTGCACGATCGGAAGAACAACTTTCGACGAAATGTGGATTTTCGTCCGCTGGCTGGTTAAACGCTCTTAATCAAAACATTGATATTTGGTATAAAACATAGCTTAAATTATTTTGTCTGTTGTTTTACGCCAACAAGGAAGTTAGTTTATTATAAAGGAGGTCGCGCAGCCGTTCTTCTATGTCAGGATTAAAAACCCCCAAATTATGATAAGTATCAACTTCTGACATACCGGTCAGAAATATGAACATGATTTTTTGGAGGCGTATCATTTTCTGACATATATGTCAGAAATATGGTCACCCTATTAAAACAGGTACCTATTACTGACCGCTCAAAAACTATCACTGATCTGCTGAAAAATATTATTTTATGTTTTAAATGCATAAATATGGTCAATACTCTATTGAAAAATATACAAAAACAATACATAAAATATTGGTGAACTGTGTCATCACATTTTGTAAAATTTGGTTTACTTGCCGAAATAGGTGAAAAAATGTGCAATATCATAAAATCACCAAAATCATATACTAAATAATATTTTGGTAGAAATGGGTGTCAAACAGTCCTTAGACTAAACGTTGGTTAGAGGGAGAGGGGAACAACTTTCTCGATGCGCTGATAGCAATATACGTAGGAATGTTACTTCAGTTGGTAAAATCGTAATTTGTGTTACATATGTCAGAAATTGGAGCAGGGTCAGAAATGTGGTGTTTTACCTTATGTTAAATTAAATCAAAGCAAATCGCTTTATAACTAAATCAAAGCAAATCGCTTTATAATTAAATCAAAGCAAATCGCTTTATAAATCACTTTTTAATAAAATTTATGTCATGAAGAAAAAATGTTTTTTTTAAATGTGGTTTACTGTGTTCTATACATTCAGTGTCATTGCACTCCAAAAAAATATTTGACAGTTAAATTGGTGTTGCCAGTCTACAAATTTAGTAGTTCCAGTTTTTATATTTTCTACTCTTTTTTGGCAGACTATATTTCGCTGGAGACCTGTCGTCGGAACAGTTCGGAAGTTTTCAGTACTTTCCGTATTACGAACGCCGATTACTAGCCGATCTGCTGTTGCACCGGGCGCGCGGGTGTAGGGGTGCACTGCCTGTCGGGTGTCATCCGTAATGATCTCTTACCAAATTCATATATTTAGACAGGCAATTCAATTTTATTTTGAACCTTTTTTTAAGTTTTGTGCAAATTTATATTTTAAATGAAATATTTAGGAATACGATGAGGCATATAATTTTGTTGCCTGTTCACCGCACGAGTGAACGTTAGGAAGAGCCGCGCCTGCTTCCAAGATACGTGTAAGAAATTCGTTCCACACTATTTCGAGGACCCAAGACCTCCAAAAACTACAGACCACTAAAACGAGGACCTTCCGAGATCCGTGTATTTTACGTATGTGTAATCCTGAATACGTGGACAGGCCTCGGATATGGGAAGTCCTCAGTTACCGGGTGTGTATTCCGGTTTTTTGAGGACCGTTTTCTAGGTGCTTACCGGGTGTATGATGAAACCGAATAGACAGCAACGATCACGATTAACTTGAGTATACGTATAAGTGTAGAATACATGTCTACTTTATATAATATAACAGGACCTCGAATTCGGGTAGCCAGTTGAAGTCCTCGAAATCGGGATTGGACTAACAAGGGTGTGTGGATGTGTGTGTTATGTGTGCGAGTTCAGTGTGCTAAAAATGTTTTTCTTAAATAGAGGGAGGGAATCAAAAAATATATCGGTATTTGTGGTTTTTTAATAGAGTTGAAACGAAATTCGATGTGAATGAAACAATGAGTGTATGTCACAGGAGACCTGTCAGAAGAAATAGTGTGATGGTAAGTAAGATTTAAGGTTTTATGTTGTCAATTAATATTTCGATTTCTGATACTGGCAATTCGTGGTGGGATTCCAATATTATGATAATACTATATTGAAACGATTCTATACTTTTTACATTTTTTTTTAATTTCTGACCATTACTTGTTTCAAGTGACGAGATGACCAGGTGACTGGATGACCAGATGACTCTGAAGATGGCCGTGATAGGCTGAAACCGAAAACCGACTGATATCGATTAAAATCGGAATAAAAAGTCTAAAAATTTGTTTCAATATATCAATGTTAATTTATTGCTAGGATCAATAATGTCACATTTCGTTTCTTTGAAGTAAAATTAATACACTTTCAAAAAAAAATTGCTTTATCTGAAACTGAAACTTTACTCGATCAGATTTTGAAAGTTTTTTTAAAACATTTATCACAACCAAATGTTAAACATTTCCCTTCTCAACCTTCTCTAACATTTTCCCTTCCCTTCCTCATTAACTTCCACCTCACAACCCTCCCAAGATTGAGAACAAGCGCGTGAACATTTTTTCTCATAAAACTATTAACGATGATATGTATTTCAGATATCACAAAGTGTAATTTATTCTTTGTTTGCAATGTATCGGAAAATCGTCGACGAAATACTCGTTTGTCTCTTCAACCCCTTTGTAGCTCGCATTCACCCGCTGCCTCTCGTAAAACATCCAGTGTACTTACATTTGCATAATACTTTCCTTAAACATTCTCAAACCTGCAACATTCTGCAAACTACTGATATTATTCATCGTTTCATAAATACAATAATCAATCAATGTAATACAATAACGCTTTATGGTGGGTTTTTTCTCAACGACTAAACGTTGGTTTTATGTAATCATTCTCCCGAAAACGTTGAATTCCAGCGAGGCTTGCTGTTCTCTGTGTATTATGTGCCGACTGCCTACTGCCTTGCAGCTTGTAGCCGTGACAAATCATGGGAAAACTTTTATTGGCTAAGTTAGGAATTAAATTACATTTGAAAATAATATGCGGGCTCCTGTTTTCAAGGATTTATTCCGAACAATTCGGTCCCTTTCAGAACTTTTTCAGAGTGCGTTAAAAAATAAGTTAAGTAAGTTATTCGAAAATCGAGAGTGACGACTTCTGTGGAAGGACCGGAAAGCTCCGAACTCAAAGCTCGAGGATTCCACACTAGGCTTAGGCATTTATTTATAAAAATATTTATATAGTTTTTTCACAAAACTGTTTTCCAACAAAAAAAAATCTCTAAGTACATTTCTACTCGATCGAAAGTAGAAAATTATCACAGCTTAAAAAATTATATTTATAATACACCGTTCATTCCCTTCCACTTCCATTACCCCTCACAGCTACTTTCTTTAGCGGATGCCGTAGATCCACTCGCTCCGGGCAGTTGGAACTATTGTGTGGTGTCCGCTGGTACCCTCCACCCTTCACAAAATTGGGAATTATATTGGTCACTGCCAAGTAGTAGAAAATGCTTTATTACAGTACAAAAAACTGTTATGGCGGAATTTTTAATACTTAAAAGATTTTTAATTCTAACTTTTAATTTGAAAGAAGCTTTGTTGGGAGAGATTACTGAAAGTACTAAGAAGATTATAATTTAAGATTAATTTCACTTAAGGTAGTTAACCTTTTACAAAAAATGCGTTCACAGTGTTCGAATTCGTGATAGATGGTTTAAAACTTTTTGGCGCAGAAAAGAGTGGCGTTTAAAATTATTAGTTAAGTTTAAATCATTACGTAATGAAAGCAAACATGAAATTTCTGTGATATTTGTTAGAAAGGCCTTGATATCAAATAATGCCAACTTTCCCAAACAAACAGTAAATTACGAAATTTTATTTTAATCAAACTAACTGATAATTTCTCGGAAATTTTTGATTGTCACGAAAAACAAATAATTAATTTGACTCCAGGAAAATTCATTAGTAATTGATTCAGAATTAACTTTTGGGTTATGTGAAAAGAAGCCAATGATAAGGAACATTTTATTTAAACCTAATTTGAAAACTTAAGTAAACTTCAAGGGATCTTTAAATTAGATTCTTAACATGGCTGAATTAAGATATCCTCTTTTATATTTCATATTATCTGGAATTTCGATGTTCAGCATACCAACTTTCCCGTAGTGACAAAGCTCAGCATTTTTTCAATTATGCGATATCTTGTACTATACAAGCAGTTACATAAATAAAATACGTTTTGTGTCTGAAAATTGTCTGAAAACAACAAAATATAAAAATAATTTACTTTGTAAAAATGGGTCGAAATCAGAAAACTTTTGCGTTGGCTTCTTATTAAAAGCTTATTTATGAGTAAATATTTCTGTGAGGCAGTTTCACACTGTGCACGCTATTATGGACTATTACCACCATAAATATATTATTGTATCATTTGTCAGATCATTAAAACGAATGTCTCACGTTTAACCCCTCAGGCTGTTGTGTTCGATTTTGAGAAATAAAATATTTTCCTATTGGTGTCTGATAAATCGTTGTGTATCCCTTACTATCACGGTTAGAAATATGATCTATATGGTGTCATAAACAGATACACTACGCTTAAATCTATAAGTTAACCGCAAAATAATTCAAATGAATCTAAAGTCTCCGACCGAAATGTGAAAAAATTTAAAACTCTTGGATTTTTTTAAAATTATGTTTACATGAAAGGACAACAAAGTGAGTGAACAAAAACGTTTAAAATTCTTCTTCTTCGATGGCGCTACAGCCCATATCGAGCTTTGGCCTCCTGCAACAGTCGCCTCCAATTCCTCCTGTCCTTAGCGGCTGACTTCCAATTTGGTACCTGGAGAAGCTGTGCTGCATCACCTCTTATTTCGTCTTCCCACCTTAGTCTGGGTCTTCCCACTTTTCTCTTTCCACCTGGGTGTCCAGTCAAAATTCTTTTTGGGACGCTTGTATCCGGCATTCTCTGTACATGCCCAGCCCATCTCAGCCTGAGGAGTCTCATATGTGCTGAGATGCTAGGGGCCTTATATATATATCATACAATTCTGTATTGTGCCGGATGCGCCACTGTTCACCCCCTTTCACGGGTCCACATATTCTTCTCAGCACTTTTCTTTCAAAAGTATCCAGCATTTCAGCCATCTTTACCGTCAGTGTCAGCGCCTCTCATCCATATGCCAATACAGTTCTAACAATGGTCTTATATATGGTTATTTTGGTTTTTCTGTGGACACTACGTGACTTAAACACTGGCAGCAAAGAAAAGTATGTTTTGTTGGCTGCTGTGATTCTCCTTCTGATTTCTGCTGGATCCTCATTGTTCTCTGTCAGACTGAAGCCCTGGTACATACATTTTCCTAACAGAATATGTATGCGTTTTTCCTTTTTTTTCGCCATCAATAATTTTGGTTAGAAAAACCGTAAGATGAACCTTTTTTAAAACTTTTTTTTATTTTTGCCCTAAAATTTAAAAAAAATATAATTTAAAATAAAACAATAACTTTGTTAACACCTACACTTCGCTTTTTGTCAATCAATTAAGCAGAGGGTCCTTGGTTCGAGCCCCAGAGATGCGAATATCTTTTTTTGATTTTTCTGTTTTCAGATTTTCGATTGAGTTTCGCTAATATTGTCTTCATTTAATTAAATATTACAATTTGAGATTCTACTCATAAAGTTAAAAATATAAATAAAAAAAACGTTTACAGCTTCTTTCAAAACAGTTTTATGTTTTCGGATGCATTCAGTAACATTCCATTTATTTGGACTTTCTTGCAATGCATAAATATTTTGACCTTCCCAAAAATCAGGGCCGATATCTAAGTGGTTAACCCACGGTATGCCAGCAAATCCGTAGCGGATTTGCCAGGAACTCATCTCACTTGTCTCGGTTTTAAGTATTTTGATCCTTAAAAATTCTACAAGCATACAATAATAAATTTTATTCGCTTGGCAAGAAAATAACGTATCTAAATATTATTGTAGGTCGTCGTTTCGTCATTTGCAAACATTTTTTTTTTATCTGTGAAAAAGCGCGTTGCAATTTTCAAAATTCAAAGTATCTATTGTAATTATTAAGTGGAGAGCCTCGTATTTATGAAAGACTTATATTTTATACCAGAGCACTTATTTAACTGGAAAATATAATAAAACTCCAAAGTAAACTAATTCCAAGAAATAAAATAAAAATCTACTTACATACATTGCGTATTATGTTTACAGTAAAGATCTCGGATCATGAAATGTGGGATATGTGTTTGTTCTCCTCCTGACAATCAGTGTGTGGTTACCTATATGGTTATGTCAGGTTTGATGTAGTCGTTCCATGTATGTCGTCTCCATTGTCATTGTTAAAAAGGACTCCAGACGCCAGACTGGGCGGGGTGATCCAAACCCCAGACCGCCACTGCCTTTCTCAACCAGGGCTGAATATAGCGGAACTATGAAACTAACAGAGAATATTGCCCTCACCAAATACACGGCTTAGTACTTCACAAGACCAAGTTAACTTGTAGTTTAACATTTTTATATGTTAGGTAACCCTCGACATCGCACACAATAATATCTAGACAGCGTTATTATTATTATTATTATAACAACCATTAACCCCATCTTGTGGTATTATACCAGAGACGGCCTCCGTGGTCGAGGGGTAAGGCTCTCAACTAGTCCCGACGTGCGCAAATAAATTTTATTTGATTGATTCATGTTATTTCACAATTAATGAAATTAAAAAATATATATAGTACTTATGTTTGCGACATGTTCCATACTAGAAGATACTCTCAGTATTGATATTCGTGTTTATAGCCGTGTTTGATTACTAGACCTGAATAGCCAGGTGTTTCCCCACCTTCCTATTCCGCATCTCATTCCCCTCTCCCCTATCTTCAGCCTCACAATGTACCCCAGTTGGGGATGCCATAGTATCACTGGCTCCAGACGGTAGCAGTTGGAACTTTTGTTCGGTATTCACTTAAAAATTAAAAAGAGGGGTCAAACATGAAGTCATCATTCTAGCATCTTTTTTCTTTTTCGTTTTCATACATCACAAATGAGGAGAAAGAGGACGATCGTCGATGACCCACATACGATCTCTCTCCTGGACTACTTTTTAGCTACGACTAATTTTTGGGTTATTATTCCGTGTTGCGCTCTTTCTTAGGCCAGAGTTTCGGTTAGCGTCACAGTTTCAATTTGGGGAGGCGGAGATGGGTACCGCCGCCCCGGGAACATTTATTGGATAACCTCTGCCATAGGTCACCCCAAGTGGTTCGCTACGTTTGGTGAGTTAGCAGGGGTGCCCGGGTTCATGGGGTGAGGTTTGTCTTGGTCTAGGAGGCGGATGACCAGGACACACTGAACCCCAGATTCCTACCCACCCCTTAAACCCTTTTTCTTCCTAGAACTCTTCTCTCCTTCGTTTCCTTAAAAAAACCCTCCACACAGCATCCCCAAAGATGACATAGGCCCTAATGGAAATTATTTTCCTCAGGGCCTCCTGTGTGGAGCTCATGAAAAAAAAAAAGTTTTCATCATCAGGGAAATCAGAAATCTGAAATCGGAAATCAGAAATCAGAAATCGTTATCCGAAACGTTGGCTCAAGATGAAGGAAGCGCACACGGGATAATAACCTAAAAATATATCTATCACCTGTGAAATCTCAAATCCTATCAACGGTCCCTAAAAACAATGTCGGATGCTGGATTTTGTAGTTTTGACGTATAGCTTTTCAAAGTAATATTTCTGCATTTTTACTGTTTTTGGTATTAAAAAATATGGTGTTTTTTGATTTTTTGCATTTCATTAAAAATCCGAAATCACAGAGTTTTTAGCAGATCCGAGATCATTCTTCGGGAACGAGTATCTTTTAATAATTTCAATACCATGTAAGTAATTGTTGGAATACTTTATACACATATTAAAGTGTAATTTTGCCATCATTCAAATTTTATAATTAAAAATAGTTTATATATATGTACAAAGGCGCTTTACAAAATTGGACATAAATGTATTGTTTGCCGAAGATGTTGACTGGGAAATGAATCGAATATATATAAATCGTGTAGGGGCGTGTAAATAGCCCCTGACACGAGGGAGTTACTACCCTATGTAAATTAAAGAAAATTGAATTCTTCCCTATGTGACCCAAAAACAGTTGACCCAGCAATTCCAACCAAAGTGAAACAAAACAATACTCACTCAGAGAATGCAGCTCATCCACGATGTCCAACACAAAAGACACTTCTTTTCATTAAAAAATATCAAGGCGGTATTGCATAATCTTAACAGATATTTCGCACAGCAAGGAAGTTTCAACAATGAATAAATTTGCATATTAATAATACGTGCCACAATCACAATCTTGTACAACAATAATTCAAGTATTGGATGAATTATTCGATTATGCGTGACTAGGAGCGACATCTCTTGGCCTTTTACTGACACTCCCGTCGGAAGCAATTGCCTGCCTCACAGAGGTAAGGAAATGCATGGATACACTGAATTTCAAGTCACACAGGTAAATTCAATGCAATACAAAAACCACAGATGGCGCCCTCATGGTCTCATAGCATAAATTATTAATTGATTAAGAAAATGGATCCAAATATATTTATGGCGCGTATCCATATTCCCCGCCTTGGAAGTTCGTAGAGCTTACAAAAGAAAGAGTATAAAAATACAAATGAAACAAGAAATGAAATAGAAATAAAGTGACTGTATTCACCGGTAATATTAAGGAATGACACGCATTGGAAATTCGCAGAATCTCACAAAATAGAGAAAAAATAACTAAAAAATACAATGTAATAAAGTTCAATTGACCAAGATAATGGATATTAAGTAATGCCATGTCTGGGTCAGAGATCATTGAAACAAAGACTAAAAAACAAAAAAAAATAAATAAAAATAAACAAAAATAGATAGAATATAAAATTATTGCGTTGGAATGGGATATAATTTGACAACCGGACGTTTAAAAGAACCAAATCGTGTCTTTACCGTCGCAAAGCGAACAATTTTATCCATTCCGGGATGGATTTCAGTTATCACGCCTAAAGGCCAATTTAACGGAGGGGAATCTTCCTGTCCCACTAGTACGACAGTTCCGATATCAATCGGATGATCAGAAGTAGTCCACTTCTGCCTGACTTGCAAGGTGTGCAGATACTCTGAACGCCACTTCTTCCAGAAGGACTGAACCATGCTGTCTAATAATTGCTTACGCTGAGTCAAATTGATTTTACCGTCTGCCAGGACAGAAGCAGGCAAGTACTGCAATGGTGTCGACATTAAAAAATGCGCAGGCGTAAGGACTTCTGGATAAGGGTCAGAAGATATAACTGTAAGTGGACGCGAATTCATTATGCACTCAATTTGAACTAGCACAGTCTGTAACTCCTCATAGGTGAGAAGCTGAGTTCCAATCACACGGTACAAGTGTGTCTTCATGCTCTTTATGTTCGACTCCCACATACCCCCAAAATGAGGCGCGCGTGGTGGAATCATTTTCCACTCTATACGACGCTTAGCGAGTTCGCGCTTTAATGAGGGCTCATATTCAGATTCAACCAAAAACTTGTAGAGGTCATCTAATTGTGCCTTCGCACCCACAAAATTAGTACCATTATCTGAATACAAGCATGTTACCGGGCCACGCCGAGAAATAAAACGGCTGAAAGCAGCCAGGAAAGCATTTGAAGTTAAGTCAGAGACCAACTCAATATGAATAGCCTTGGTCACAAGGCATACGAATAGACAAATATATGCCTTTTGAGAATGTTGTCCTCTCCGACGAGTCAGCGTAATACGGAGGGGACCTGCGTAATCTACACCGGTATGTACGAAGGCCTTTGCTTCTGCAACACGATATGACGGTAAATCTGCCATCTTCGGTGTAGGATGCGATGGATTTAAGCGGAAGCAACAATTGCATTTCCGCACCATCGCCCTAATAACAGTCCTAGCATCTAATATCCAATAGCGTTGACGTAAGATAGACATAAGAAGTCCAGGGCCTGTATGACAGTTCACGACATGAAAGTGAGCGATGATCAGATCGACAACACAGTCATGTTTGGGAAGTAAAACCGGATGTTTAACCTCAAAAGGTAAATCCGATTTAGAAAGCCGCCCCCCAATACGTAACAGATTATCTCCATCAAGAAATAGAGATAAACTCTGAAGTCTTTTGGAATGAAATTTTCCTTTCTGGAGTGCAGCAATATCTCCTGCAAAATGAATACTCTGCACAGCACGAATCACAGCCTTTTCAGCAGTCATAAGATTATTGACCGTTCCAGAGGAAAGTAATATCTTTTTTATGAATCGGAGGACATAAACAACAATCCTTAGTAGTTTATCCCAAGTGGATATACGCTGAGCCAGTTCACTCAGGACCGATTTTTCACCCTGAAATGTTGCAATGAGCACATTAGCTTTGTGTTCAGGCATTTCACCAGTATTGGTAGGGTGAAACGGTTTTAATGGCCATTCTAAAGGTGGGCTGCGAATCCATGATGGGCCATTCCACCATAAATCATGTGAAACGAGTTGGGAAGGAAGCATGCCACGAGAAAGGCAGTCGCTCGGGTTTTCACTACCAGCAACATGGTAAAAGTTCTCTGGAGACAAATCTTTCTTGGCACTGAGCTACGCGATTACTAACAAACACCGACCAGCGATGCGGTGAAGAATGTATCCAAGAGAGCGCAATGGTAGAATCGGAAAACGCATATGTTCCTGCAATAGGAAGACGCTCAGAATAATTATCTTGAACCGTCCGTATTAATTTGGACATCAATACTGCGGCACAGAGCTCCAAACGAGCGAGGGTCGTCACTTTGGTGGGAAAAACCTTTGATTTTGCGCACAACAATCTCACTGTAATTTTCCCAAACAGATCAGTGGTGTGCAAATAAATCACACAGCCGTAACCATTCATGCTTGCATCGCAGAAAGCAACAACGAGCACCGTACTGTCTTTCAGGACACCAACATGGCGAGGGATTTTCATCATTGAAATTAGAGGAAATTCCTGTGTAAGCGCCGAAAACCGACGAATAACGCTATCAGGGGGTGTATCATCCCAACCAATGTTGCACAGCCATAGCTCTTTGATAAGTAATTTAGCGTACAGAATGACAGGGGCGACCAAGCCGAGGACATCAAATAAGCGGGCGACTATGGAGAGTATGCTCCGCTTTGTGCACTTCTCCTGAACATAAGATGTCGTAAAGAAGAAGCTGTCATCAGCTGGTTCCCACGAAAGGCCCAACACGTTAGAGGTATTGTTAGAACCAACAGTGAAGTCCACTGGGCTGCGGTGAGAATCCGGGAGGTTCTCAAGTACAACTTGAGAATTACTAGTCCATTTTACTAAATCAAAGGCACCGGACTTAAACAATGAGATTAATTCTCGAGAAAGACGTATGGCGCTGGGCTCATCTGCAATAGAATAGACCAGGTCGTCCATGTACAGCTTGGACTCTGCCACTTTGGCAGCGTCCGGGTAATGTGGTCTCATATCCTGGGCCAACTGGCGAACCGTCCGCATTGCTAAGTATGGACTTGCCGTCAAGCCAAAAGGAACTCGATTGAACTGAAAAGTTCGTATGAGACCATTATTTGAGAATCGAAATAAGATCCTCAGGTATCTGCGATGCTTGCTAGGAACTTCAATCTGTAAATACATTTGCTTTATATCCGCAGTCATAGCGATGGGAAAAAGACGAAAGTCAAGTAAAAGCAGAAACAAATCGGCTTGAAAATTGGGACCAGTATGAATAATATCATTCAGTGACAGCCCTGTGTGTGTTTTAGCACTAGCATCGAGCACAATACGAGGCATTGGTTTGTCTGGACGAGTGACAGCATGATGTGGGATGTAATATCCATCTTCTGTGATATCAGACTCTGAGACTTATGATAGGTAATTATTTTCAATATATTCATTGATAACCTTGTTATAATTCTCCTGCAAAGCAGGGGAATGTTTAAATTTTCGCTCCAATGCCAAAAATCGGCGTTGGGCAGCAGTACGAGAATTACCCAATTGTCTTGGATCTTTACAGAAAGGTAAAGCAACAGAATATCTACCATCATCAGTGCGAGAAATTGATGAAGTAAAGAGATTCTCACATTCTGTCTCCTCCGGACTTAGAAATTTTATATTAGGTATCTCTTCTAACAGCCAAAATTTTTGCACTAAATCATTCAGTGCGAGTGCCGAAAATGATGTTGTGTTGAGCACATTATTGGGTAATCACCCATCAACACGAAACCGAAAGCGGTTGATAACGCGGGGGGTGCACTAGTACCCGATTCAACCCTGTTCCCTAAATAAATATATGGGAACAGTTGCGCACCGATGACGACATCCACGCATCCAGGAATATTCCACGTTAAGTCTGCGAGAGGTATGCCCTCTAAGTACCTCATATCACCCTTGGCTATATAGTGATTAGGTAATTGGTCGGTGATACTGTCAACGACAAGCGCTTGTATATTATATTTATTCTCTGGGTATACGCGAGACTCAATATCCAAATACACGTAACCGAAAATTGGTCGAGACGTTGATCCAATTCCTTTGACAAACGAATTACTCAAAGGAATTATTGGTAAATTCAGCGTCTTACAACAATCGACCGTAATCAAATTATTTTGAGAGCCATTATCAATTAGGCACCGAACAATAACTTTATTTCCGTTTTTAAGCTTCGCGTATACTTGTGCGGTCGAAAGTAAAATAGAAGAGTTCGGTGTTACTTTGGCACAAAGCGAACACGAAGGATTGACATTCGCGGTCCCCTCCACTTGCTTATCACCAATGCCAGTTCCATTGATGCTGGATGACACTGGAGGGGGGACTGACGGTTCTTCACTGGTAGGTACTTGCGACGTATGTACATGAGTATTGGTTTTCATATTATTCACACTGCCGAAATGTAAGAATGTATGATGACGTTTATTGCACAAATCACAAACTAACCCCGATTTGCATGACTTGATTGTATGTGAACCAGTAAGGCAATTTACACAGGCATTTTTCGATTTTATAAATTCAAATCGAGCCTGTGGGGAACTCATACATTTAAACTTTGAGCAAACGTTGACTAAATGATCAGTTTTGTTACACAGAATACATCCTTTCGGCGGAGCTGGGAAGCGCGGAATATTCGCATTACTCGCGACGAACGATTTAGTATTATTTGATCGGGAGGACGAAATGGGATGCGTTTTATTTACGACACCATGCGAGTTACTCGTTCGTTCTAAAATCTTTACTTGATCTTGTACAAACGAAACTAACTCATTATAAGAAGGAATTTCTTTATTACGAACTGTCAGCTCAAAGTTCTGAGCCGTCTGTGAATCAATTTTTCTTACCACGCAGTGAAACAAAATAAAATCAGTTAGATCTTCAATACCTAACTGCTTTAATGCCGACACTGACGAAGAATATCTTTCAATGAAAGAATTGAGACTGGCAGATGTATTCGTGCAGTTTTTCGCATCGAGAATATTATTTAAATAATGTGTTCCTAGTGTACGTTTATCTTGATATTTTTTAACTAAACTCTCCCAAATGATCTGATATGTATCACCCGAAGGCACAATGCCTGCGGTTACGTTCAACGCCCCGTGTGTGAGTTTTCCGACTAAGAACTGCACACGCTGCGAGTCAGTTAGCTGTCTATTATTATGGATATTGGCTTTAAATGACTCAAAAAATTTCGACCAGCTTTCATTCTTACCATCGAAGGTTGGAAGATCTATTGCAGGAAGATTAATCATACACGGCTCCCGCGACTTATTTTGTGACGTCAGTGATTCTCTTACAGAAGTTTTCATATTCGATCTAGTCCGTTTGACCTTCAAAAAAAGATCATCGAAAGCATTTAAAGCTTGAAAATCTGGTTTAAATTCTGGATTTAAAGTTAACTGACGATCATTGATGCTATCGATAATATTTTCAAATTGACTTCGCATTTGATCAATCATCTCTGACTGAGCCATAAACACTTCATTATTTTTTTACTCAAAAGTAGATATATTCTTTGTTGCATTATACAGATCGTTCATACGAAAAAAAATTTTTTTCTTTTTTGCAGTTAAAAGAATAAGCGATCTGTCTTGAGCCTCACCCTCACCTTCCTCCGTAATTCTTGGCATTTTTTATATGCGAAAAGATTACCACAAAATTTTACAATAATGTTACAATGTTAATAATTAATTAATAATAATGTTGCGAATAATTGTCCAAAATTACGACAATATTCTGCGAACAATGTTAACAATTAATTAATAATAATAATGTTGCGAATAATTATCCAAAATTACGATAATTCTGCGAACATCCAAATATGTCATCCAAAAGCAAAAACAAGACCAGCCTCAGCCTCACCAGACAAGAAGTACCTCTCAAAAAATGAGAGGTACTTCAAATTTACCAAAAAAAAACGTAAATTCAAACATCCATGTAATTAAGCTATAATCTCGAATTGAATGTATGAATGAATTAATAATCCAGGCTACGAAAGGACCATTAAATATGTAGGGGCGTGTAAATAGCCCCTGACACGAGGGAGTTACTACCCTATGTAAATTAACGAAAATTGAATTCTTCCCTATGTGACACAAAAACAGTTGACCCAGCAATTCCAACCAAAGTGAAACAAAACAATACTCACTCAGAGAATGCAGCTCATCCACGATGTCCAACACAAAAGACACTTCTTTTCATTCAAAAATATCAAGGCGGTATTGCATAATCTTAACAGATGTTTCGCACAGCAAGGAAGTTTCAACAATGAATAAATTTGCATATTAATAATACGTGCCACAATCACAATCTTGTACAACAATAATTCAAGTATTGGATGAATTATTCGATTATGCGTGACTAGAAGCGACATCTCTTGGCCTTTTACTGACACTCCCGTCGGAAGCAATTGCCTGCCTCACAGAGGTAAGGAAATGCATGGATACACTGAATTTCAAGTCACACAGGTAAATTCAATACAATACAAAAACCACAGATGGCGCCCTCATGGTCTCATAGCATAAATTATTAATTGATTAAGAAAATGGATCCAAATATATTTATGGCGCGTATCCATAGTGCTTTGACAAAATAATACCATTTATGAATTTCCTCCTTGTGACTTTACCTTTAATAAGACAACATATAAAAAATAATAGTAATGTAATTTATAAGAAAATTAAATAAAATGCAAATCGCTAAAAGAACAACCTTTTAGTATTTCATGAAGCTTATTCTGGTAGTATCTAATTGAAGATATCTGGATATAACATTGAGTTGAATTAAGTTCAATACACAATTATATAAAACAACAACAAAATCACTCGTGACAATAATAATTCAGAAAAACTTTTTCAGTGTACCTACCTAACTATGGTCACAGTTGACATTTATTGGTAACAATAGTAACCAGAAGCTGATTATTAAATGGGAAATAATCTGAACCAATAGCTTAAATCTCCCTCCACCCTTCACACAGCATCTTCAAAGATGACATAGGCCCTGAGGGAAGTTATTTTCTTCAGGGCCTTCTGTGTGGAGTTAATGTAAAATAAAAATATTTAAGCCAAAGTTTAAATTAATGTTACCCTGATGAAGCTAGCTAAAGCCAAATGAAGCCGGTGGGAAGATTGAAATGAATTAGTGGTTTAAAACGGTGACCGGACAACTCAGAACGAAACCAACTCAGCACCACCTCAGCAGGTCATTAAGAGTGATGATAAAAAAGTATAAAAAAAATGGTAAAATTGGTTAAGTTAGGTTAGGGTAACCGGCAATTTTAAAATTATTTTTTCATAGCTTTTAATGACCTATCTGAGGTGTTTCATTCTGAGTTGGCATGGAACCATTTAAATCAAAGTGTTTTGTTTCATTTGATCTAATAATGAAGAAGTTCGCTAGCAGCCCTGACACCGACTGGAAGCTACCGGGACTTAAGTGCAGCAATCTGCCAGCAACTCCTGTAGGAAGTATTAGTTCGGTGACATTTGATACTGAGATGACCAAAACATGTTCCTTAATCCTGCATTAGCAGTGACAGACAGCTCTGTTCACGAGGAAAATAACTTGTATGCACACATTGCACCCTGCACGCTGCACACTGCACGCTACAAGGAATTACTCCCAGACGCGCAGACAAACTTTTAGATTTCGTGGAAGCTCAACTTACTAAATTGCATCCGTCGCAGAGAGAGGATAGATACCACAAAACAAAACATTTCCAGTAAAAAAAGAATCGACTTAAAACCCGATTATGAGCTATCTGAAAATTTTCTTAAAGAATCAATAAATTCTTGTTAGAAAACGATTACCAAATTATCTAAGAGTTGACTCGACGAGTTACGAGTTTTACGTCAACCAACTATATTTTTTAAAGATATTTGAATTTTTTTTATTTTTTCATTTATTATGTAATATTATATGAATCGTAAAGAAAAAATGATAATAGCTTTTCCACACCATAAAGAACCAAGGCTCTCTAAGGACAGAGAAATAATTAGTTATGCGGACGACACAGTATTACTCTTCAAATCTAAAGACTGGAACAATGTGTATAATACAGCAGAATTAGGAATCACGCGAGTGAAAACATGGTTAGACACAAACATACTTACATTAAATATATCGAAAACAAAATTCACGACGTACAGTATAAATAGCATGGGACAGCCAACAAATAAAATAAACACCATAAAAATTCACGATTGTTTAAACACCAAAAACTGCGACTGCCCTGCTATAGTAAAAACAGACCAAATAAAATATCTAGGAATCATAATTGACCATAATCTCAAATGGGCACATCATATAAATTATATCACCAATAAACTCCTCAAAACAATACATCTTTTCCTAAACATTAGAAACATATACAAACTAAAACAAATGAAAACAGTATATTTTGCACTCTGCCAATCTATAATAGAATATGGAATCATTGTTTGGGGAGGAGCAACAAACTCAGCTATTGTTCATTTGGAAACCACACAGAGAACCATCTTAAAGGTTATACTAAAAAACACAGAATGACTGACACAGACCAAATATTCAACATGTTCGACGGACTTGAAATACGACAATTATACATAAAAACACTTCTTAACTATATCTTTGACCAAAAACACAAACTCCAACAAACACAAACCATTAATAGACCAGTTAGACAAGCATACATACAAAACTTAAAAACACCGACGATAAACACAAGCTTTGGACAAAGACATCACAAATACCAGGCAATAAAAGCATTCAACCATCTTTCACTCGATTTAAAAAAAGAAGAAAACAAAAAACTTTTCACACTCAAAATTAAAAGATGGATTAAAGAACAAAAAGGGCAACTTTACAAAAAAATCACAACATAAAAAAAAAAATAAAAACACATAGACATAAACACCATTGCAATACTCACTAATATATAAAACCCTTTTAATTTCACTATCGGTTTACATGTATCTATCCTATTTATATAGTTTTATTTTAGTGTTATTTTACTCTATTTTATTTTGCTCTATTTTACTTTCTTTTAATTCTCATGTGTTATTATTGAGTTTCTTTTTTCTTTAGTTTTTATTTTATATGTATCTTAAATTAAAAAAAAAAAAAAAAAAAAAAAATCATATCAAACTGTAAAATGAGTTCCTCAGCACGGTAAAGCACCCAGTGAGGCCCACATTAGTCAAATATGTAACACACATGTATAAATCAGGTGAATCAAATAAAAAAATAAAAAATTGTTTGGTTAGGTGAATTCACGCTAAAATAATAAAGTCATGTAAGAAAGTAATAAAATACTGTAAATACCAATAACAAGAAAATAAATAACACTTAACGTTCATAGATAAAAATTACATAAACAAATACATAATAACACTAATGGACTCTTGTAGAGTTTTAAGTAATTTTTCATAATTCCGATTATTATTATATTTAAATAAAGATTTTATATTAAATGAAAAAACACCACTTTTTATTGGAATTAATATTTAACAGCCAACCCAGGTCTCGCTTAGCTCAAGCTTCATCAGGACTTATTATATCAACTAAAGTAAATTAGATACAGACACACATATAAAAGAAATTAAGAGAATTAGAGAAAGAGATAGCAATATAATAGGCGACACCCTATTGGTGCAAATAAAAAAAAGGGAGACAGAAATAATAATTACAGTTTGGGTAAGCAACGGGGGGAGGGAGAGGGAGGGAACTGTTTCAGAAGAGGTTAAAGGAATAAATTAAAAATGGGACTATCTGATAAATTGATTTGGTTATTAATAATGTTTGATTTATTATTGACGGCTTTTTTGATTTCGAGGGCTTCTAGATTGTTTAACCTAATTCCAATTCCATTTTTATGTAATATTTTAGTTCCGGAGGTTTTATCGATTGAGTGGTTAGTTTCTAGTAGATGGTTCGCGAATTCTGAAAAAGCACTACTATTTAAACATCTTAGATGTTTTTTAATTCTTATGTTTACGTTCCGGGCCGTTTTTCCGATGTAAAATGCAGAACAATAATTACAATTTAGTTTATATATGCCCGAGTGGCTAAATTTATCGTCAATGTCTTTAGTATTTATTAAGTATTTACCTAAGTTATTATTAGTGTAAAATGCGGGCTGTATTTTCGGAGGGAATTTTTTTTTTTTACAGTGAATACCGCACAAGAATCTCAACTGCTCCCGTCTGGAGCCAGTGAGACTATGGCATCCCCAATCGGGGTATGTTGTGAGACTGAAGGTAGTGGGGAGGGGAAGGAGGTGGGAAGAGGAAGGTTGGGAAGTACCTGGCTATTCAGATATGGTCACTAAACACGGCTAAAGCCATTTTCAAGCAACGTTTCAATTCTGAATGGTGGTCTTACACCAGGGCGATACTGATAGTATCTTCCACTCTGGAACATGCCGCAAATATAATATATATTATTTTAAATGAATTAATTGTGAAAACACAAATTAATCAAATAAAATTTATTTGCGAATGCCGGGTTCGAACCCGCGACCTCCGGATTGTGAGTCAAGAGTCTTACCCACTGGACTACGGAGGTCGTCTTTTTAGTACTCTACGCCATTGGAATTGGTGATTAATATTTATATTATTATTAGAATTATTAAAAAGAAATTTATTTGATGCTATTTGTTTCGATTTTTTATTACGAATATTGTCTACTAGTTTTGTCTTATACCCGTTATTTATAGCGATTTGTTTAATTATGGATAATTCCTTATTAAAATTATTATTGTTTAGTGATACCGTAATCAATCGATGTATCATGGAGTGGAAGGCTGAATGTTTGTGGGATATGGGGTGGTTGGATGAATTATGAATGATAGTATCGGTATAGGTAGGTTTACGGTAGATATCAAAATCAGTTTTATTATTAATGATACTTAAAGTTAGGTCTAGAAAATTCAAGGTTGAGTTGATACCTACTTCTAAAGTAAATTGAATTTGTTTGTGAAATGTGGTGTCTTGTGTTCGGAGTAATAACATCTGTTAATGTTACAATGTTTATTGGTTGCCAGATTAATATGGAGAGAGCGCTCAATAGCGGTACATCCCTTTTATACTTCCCATACTCGCTATCTCGCTCTCATGCCGTCAACCTCATACACATACGTCACACCCCCACACTTAAAACCTAATTACATATATTTCTTTAGTCACAAATTTATACAAAACAAATATCTAAGTATCTCAATCCAGTAAGTAAGTATATGTAATTATTCTTGATCTTCACGTGTAGCGTGGGCGTTGACCTCGAGGGCGTAACCTCCCCTCCCATGGTGTAGGTGACCTGCAAAAATTAGGAGAATTAGGAAATTTGGTCATGTCCACATCCGAGAGTGGACCCAGGTCCAGCAAATCATCAGACCTGTCACACTCCCCCCACCTAACCTTCCTCTCTGAAATCTGATCATGGTGGCGTTTCCAAATTTGTCCCGTAGACATAATTTTAACTAAATAAATCCTATTCCCCAATCTTTTAAAATTTTTTCCTAAAATCCATTTATTATCATTACTTCTTAAATCCCTGGTTAATACTTTAGAACCAACCTCAAAGTACTTTTTAAATTTTCTTCCTCTATAATACTTTTTCTGTTTATGCTGGCTCAATAACATTTTGTTTTTAACCGTGTTGTCAATTCCTTTAAAACCTTGACTCTCAACATTATCCACTATTGGAATAATCGTATTAAAAATTGATCTAATCTTCCTACCCAACATTAATGTACTAGGCTCAATGCCCGTAGACATTGAAGGCGTATTTCTAATATCAACTAAAAATGTCAAAAGTTTATCTTCAAAATCAGTAGGAAATTTATTATTTACCATAATTTTTTTCAAAAAATTCTTGACTGTTTTAACCCCATTTTCAGCTAAACCGTTAGAAGCAGGATGCTGTACAGCTGAAGTCAATGATTCTATATTATAATTATGACAAAATTCCTTAAAAACTGACGATGTGAAAGCTGTACCATTGTCACTTACAATTTGTTCCGGGATTCCGAACATAGAAAATAATCTTTTCAAAACTTTTATTGTACAAAACGAATCTACCTTATTTACAACATGACAGTCTATCCATTTTGTAGTTGCATCAACAATAATTAAAAAATTATGACCTCCCAACGGCCCCATGAAGTCGATATGCAATCTACTCCAGATTACCCCATTGATTGGCCAAGGTGCCAACTCAACTTTACATGGAGTAGGTAAACATTCCATGCATCGAGCACACTGTTTCACAGTTACTTCTATATCATTGTTCATTCCGAGCCAAAAAAAATAATTTCGAGCAAGACTTTTCGATTTTACAATGCCTAAATGTGATTGATGTAAAAAATTCAATATAATTTCCCTTAATTCCCTTGGAACTACAAATTTATTATTATAAAATAAACATGAATTATAAGTCGATAATTTATCCCTAAAATACCAGAATTTCAATAAATCATCCTTTAAGAACTTTTTATCCGGCCAACCATTTGCTGTGAACTCGATAATGCTCGCTATATTTACATCATTAATCGAAAACTGTTTCATCGTTTCCGCATTTAATGTTGTTTCTGACTCGATTATGTTCACAAACTCTGACTCAACCGTATTCACGTTTAAAGAATCAATATAATTTAAAAAATAATCGCTAGCATCAATATCGTCGCTACACACATCTAAATTATCCTTATTATTAATCGGCATTCGTGATAAGAAATCCGCTTTGTTATCACCTGACTTAATATGCTCTATACTATAGTCAAAAGTCTGGAGTATTAGGGCGTACCTCTGGAGACGGTTAGCGGCCAAAACAGGTACTTGCTTATCCGTGTTCAAAATGTGTACTAACGATTTATTGTCGCAAGCCAAAACAAATTTATTGCCGTATAAATACTGAAAGAATTTCTTCAACCCAAAAATTATAGCACACGCTTCCTTATCCAAAATAGAGTACTTTAATTCTGTTTCTGACAATAATCGGCTAGCAAATGCGATAGGTCTCTCAACCATTATCATATACATGGCAAATCACCGCTGATAACGCTTTTTCAGATGCGTCTGAAATAAGTTTAATTGGTAAATTAGGATCAAAATGCACTAAAATATTATCTGACGTCAGCAGTTTCTTAACTCGCTCAAACGCAATATTACATTCCTCAGACCACACATATTTTACTCCCCTTTTTAACAAGTTATACAATGGAGACAAAATACCTGAAATATTATGAACAAAAGCTCTATAATATGAAATAACCCCAAGTAAACTCCTAAGTTCTGAAACATTTTTCGGTACTGCCATTTGAGTAATCGCACAGATTTTATTTTCTAAAGGCATAACTCCTTTCCGCGAAATTTTAAAACCTAAATATTCTATCTCAGTTTCTAGAAAAGAACACTTATTTTCATTAATAGTTAATCCACAATCACTTAACTTGCTAAGTACAGATTCACAAATAGAGAATAATTCCTCTTCAGAATTTCCAAACAACAAAATATCATCTAGAAATATACGAACGTTACGAAGTCTACCTACTACCGCCTGAATAACTTGCATAAATATAGCCGGGCTTGTGGTCAAACCGAAAGGCAACACTTTATACCTGAATAAACCCACATGCGTACTTATCACACATAATTTTCTCGACTTCTCGTTCAACGAAATCTGACCAAAAGCATTACGCAAATCTATTTTAGCAAAAAATTTCGCACCATTTAAAGATGAAATTAAATCTTCTATACGAGGCAATGGATATTTCAACTTCGCTAACATAGGGTTTAATGTGGTTTTAAAATCAGTACAAATTCTAATTGAACCGTCTTTCTTTTTTACAACAACAATCGGACTAGCCATATCACTTATTTCTACGTTTTCAATTATATCTTCACGTAACATCTTATTTAATTCCTCCTCTACCTTTCCACGTAAACTAAAAGGTAACGATCTTGGATTCACAAACTTTGGCCTGAACTCCGAAATAACTTCGATGTTAGCTTCATAACCTATAAGCCTACCCGATTTTTCTGAAAACACATGAGCATATTTTTTCTTTAAACTATCACGAAAATTTAATTGATTATCACAACTAGTCTCACTGGTATTTACCGAATTTATTCCACTTAATCCGATACCGAAAACTTGTAAAAAATTTCTACCAACAATCGTAGAATTACCGTTTTTAATTATTATAAACTGCGTATCTACACTTTTATTTAAAAATAACACACTTAAATTAACTTTACCTACAATATTTAACCGTTTCCCGTCATATCCTGACAATTGAATATCGCATCTTTCCAATGTACAAGAAACAAAATCTTTTAAATACACTTCATATGGAATTGCATTAATCTCAGCGCCGGTGTCAACAATCGCTCCAATACCAATAATGAGATCTACGAATATCGGTTCCGGCCCCGTGCCGTCATGCAACATAAAAACCGAATTTAATCGTTTATTCTTATTACCTACATTAATTTTACTGTTTTTACACACATTACTACGATGACCCGATTTATTGCACCGATTACAAAAAATATTCTTCCAACAATCTTTCTGCAAATGATTCGTTTTTCCGCACAAAAAACATTTTTTTAATGCAATATTTACTGGCGTCTTACTACGCACTGCACTTTTAAATCTGATCGGACTATCCGACCTGGATTTACGGACAACATTACTATCCTTATGCACAACATTTAAATTCGTATCAACTTTCTTAAAATTAACAACATGTTCCCATGAAGCTGCTAACTGAATGCATTCCGAAAAAGAAGTATTTACCCCCTCAACGAACAACTTATGTTTCAATTTTTCATTGAAAATTCCAATAATGAATATGTCTTTTAAACAAGATTCCAGCCTCAATTCAAAATTGCACGTCAAACTCAGTCCTCTCAACCTAGCAGCGTAATCTTTAATAGATTCGTTAGCTAGCTGTTTACACTTATAAAATAACTCACGCGACTCGAAAATATTTTGAATAGGTTTGCAATGTGAATCAAATAATTTACATAAATCATCAAAAGAACAAACAGAAACCTTTTTAGGGAAACATAGATCACATAATAAAGAGAAAGTTTCTTCGGTGAGGCAACTCAGCAAAAATGCTCTTTTGCGTTCTTGTGATAACACTTTGTCATCATGTAAAATGAGGGCCTGATCCAGTCGTTCCTTGAACAATGACCAGTTTCCCGTTCTGTAACAGAACGTCCCCAAATTCTTACAAACACCCTCCATTGGGGGAAGAGCTGAAACAAAATAATCAAGACTACTTATCTCAGCACTTCCAAGAAGGCTACACTCCGAGGTCCACGTTCCACGTTCCACGTGCACGCCACCCAGAGCTGTAGATCACCGTCCCCGTCTGGCTCCATCTCCCGACAGCTGCGGATCCAATCCCTACTCCGAGGTCTTCCTTCCCAGACTGCAGCGACGGAAACCAAGTCCTGGTTCCCGGCTAATCCACACGATGATCCAGTCCTTGACCCGATCCTTGATCCGGTCCTTTTGTACCCCGTTACACGGTGTACCCGAACGACAATAATTTTGTAATTTGTCGGTCCCACACACGCGAATACTTGCGTGTGGCTGCTCCAATTTCTTCTTAATGCGATCGCTTCCTGCGATCGCTTCCTGCAATCCTGACAACAATCTGTCAGATCCCGAAATCTACCGCGTAGATTCTTCCAATTTACGTAAAAATTTACGAACTACCGAGCTGCGCCAACTGTGGTGTCTTGTGTTCGGGTAGTAATAACATCTGTTAATGTTACAATGTTTATTGGTTGCCAGATTAATATGGAGAGAGCGCTCAATAGCGGTACATCCCTTTTATACTTCCCATACTCGCTATCTCGCTCTCATGCCGTCAACCTCATACACATACGTCACATGAAAGGAATTTATTATTTTGAGAAAAGAGTTTAGTTGTCTATCGGTACCTGTCCAAATGCACAAAATATCGTCAACGTAACGTCTCCACAGTAAAATACACCACTAATATATAAAACCATTCTAATATCTTATTAATCTATAAAATTTTCAGTTATTTGACTGTTTTTCTCTAAAAAATTATATTACGTATTGAATATTTTTTATTCTTTTTGTCCGTTGTAGATATATTGAATATTTTAAAAAGGGTTTCAGTGGAAAATTTAGATGGTATTGCCATTAATTATAGATTGCTTTAATTATTAACATTTTAACTTTTTAAGGATTTTATAATATTATCATATCATATTCATTCCTAGCCAATAATACCCCATTGTAATATAGATTGAAAAATTGCAACGCTTTTTCATAGGTTTTCTAGTCTTAGAACATTTTGCTTTTTATTAAAGCCATACTGGGCTACATGGTACAGTAAATTTGGGAATTATAAGGGTAAGTAAATGTATAATTTATATAATGTTTCTTGATGTTTATTAATACTTCACTATTTGAGAATATTTCGTGTTTAAGAGCACAAAACAATAATAGTTAAAATTAAAACAAATATGGGAAACTCCATATAATTTGAATAAAATCCCTGTATACCAACCCGTTAACCCTCCTCCACCAAGTGTTATGTATATAAACCATAGCGTAAGGAATATTTGTACCAGATACGTTTTTAGATTTTCACGGCCAAAAGTATTTTCGTTATTTGTTTTTGGGGTGTTATGCCGATTGCGCTACCTCCTTCTTTAGCCAACGTTTCGGACAGCGTTGCAGTGCCCATCATCAGGGCAGATCCAATGACAACTGCTTTGAAAGATCACTTATCGACCCTAAATGTAATTTAGAGATTGGAATAGACTGGGAGAAAACATATTTATAAGTTTGGGCCACATTTACGGTCTTCAGTGGTTTGTAATTCATATCTTTAATAAAATCTCGTAATTCGTAATATTCTACATGAGAAATTTGTCGCTATTATACAGGGGCATTAAAAAGTGTCGTGGTTTTGACGAACTTAAAGGGGTATTCTAGTCTAGAGGCATGAATTCGGGTGCAATAAAAAAATCAAATAATATTTTTAGTAGCCCTTATTTAACGAAATGTTTAAAACAATAAAAAAAAATCAAATGAAAAAATTTCAAATTCAAAAAGTTATAGGGTGTTGATGTGGGAGGTCTCTAAAAAATGACACGATTGCAACCCTCCTAGTAATCTTTAAAAAAAAATTATGCCAAACAAATTCTGCAATCGCGCAAACTAAGGAAAAGTCACAAAATTTTTTTTTTGGCAAAATAGCGACTGTCTGAAATAAAAAGACATTTTTGCCAGTTTTTTGACTTTTCCGAATTTTAAAAATAGTAAAAATTTTAATTTTGTTATAAGTAGTTTTAGTTAGTGCGATAGAGTAATGCACATAGAAGGCTCACACCAAATTTAAAGTAAACTGGTTCAGTAGAACTTGAGATGTCATTACAACCATCTCGAAAAAAGCAGTTTCGAGAAAAATGCGTTTAAAGTTTTGTTCTATTTATATTCTACGAGTAGTTAGATTCCGTCCAAACCGCGACACTAAAATGGCTATAACTTAAAAAAAATCGAATTTAGAAAAATCCTTTAAAGCAGATGTTTTTGAATATCTAAACTATCGAAATATGAAAAAATGACAACATTCGAATAACCTCTTGATATATATTTCAAATATGAAGATATGACAAATGAAAACTATTAAAAATTCATCTAAGTTATGCATTCTTTGTGGATTCGTTTTGTTTTTTAGAAGTCTACTTGAATTCTGGGAAAAATTTCGGTTTAGGGGCGAAATTCCTAGAAAATCAAACTAATTATTTTTATACTAATTTGGGGTCGGGGAATCCGAATCTGAAAGAATTAGGCGGCGGCAAGCAATATTAACTGAATTACACGACTTTAAAAATTTTTATACACATACAGGAAAATAGCCATTTTGGAAGCATTTTGTTTCCTAGAAAATCAAACTAGTTATTTTTATACTAACTATGGGCCGGGGAATCCGAATCTGAAAGAATTAGGCGGCGGCAAGCAATAATAACTGAATTAAACGACTTTAAAATTTTCTATACACACACACATGAAAATAGTCATTTTGACACACGAAGTGCGAAGACCATAGAAAAACAAGATAACATAGATGTTTTTACCGAGCAGGCGGTATAAAGGCAGGGATACAACGGACGAAGAAAACTTGTTCGATTTATAAGGTATGTTCGATGATATTATTGTTTAATGGCAACACTTAATTTTGTGTGGTAAAAACATCTATGTTATCTTGTTTTTCTATGGTCTTCGCACTTCGTGTGTCAAAATGACTATTTCCATGTGTGTGTGTATAGAAAATTTTAAAGTCGTTTAATTCAGTTATTATTGCTTGCCGCCGCCTAATTCTTTCAGATTCGGATTCCCCGGCCCATAGTTAGTATAAAAATGACTAGTTTGATTTTCTAGGAAACAAAATGCTTCCAAAATGGCTATTTTCCTGAATGTGTATAAAAATTTTTAACGTCGTGTAATTCGGTTAATATTGCTTGCCGCCGCCTAATTCTTTCAGATTCGGATTCCCCGACCCCAAATTAGTATAAAAATAATTAGTTTTATTTTCTAGGAATTTCGCCCCTAAACCGAAATTTAGCCGAATTCTGCGTTATACCTTTTTGTAATGAATATCTTTTCTTCTTAGTGATTAATGTACCGGCTATTACAAAGCAACAACAATTTTCTACGTGTTCAAACGAAAATAAATTCGTCTGATAAAAGATATATTTTTACCAAAAAAATATTATTATATTATCCATATAAAAATAAAAGATTTTCTCATTTAGTTTACGAGGAATCCTTTATGAACTGAGTTTCGTTGGCAGCGAGAGATGATAATGTCATGTTTTATTGGGAATTTACAGTGAAACAACAAAATAAGAATTCCTTTATTTTGGCGAAAGAACAGAATTACCACTGGTTACTAGGCTAAAAGGGAACGTAAACAATAGGCGTCGTGTACCTACGTTATTATGTTTGTACATAGCCACGGTACAAATAGTTCTGATTTATCATGGTAAACATGTTGACATTGCTTCCAGCTTCATTTTATATTGTGGTTATTATCTGAGGTCCCCGGTGTTGCCCGGGCTTTACGCAGAGTTTTCCAAGATCTAATGTAGACGATCTCAATTTGGGAAGTGGGTATGGTTACCGCCATCCTGGGAACCATTTATTGGATAACCTACACCTCTTCCGTCGGTCGCTCATAGTAGTTCGCTACGTGAGATGTGTTCAAGTCTTGGCGGCGGATGCGCCTACTCACTGCTGTTTAGCTGGCCGTATCGGAAGAAGAAGGTTTAGGGAGACCATTGGGGAGTGTAAAGTAACGGGGAACAAACATAAAAGAGGACTGAAGGTTAAATTTAATTTGTTATTTATGATGTAAACCTTTGAATTTACAGAATTTACCGACCGAAACCGGTATACAGTGTAAATTAATCAATCAAGTGACCTAAACCAAGTATTTTCTTTTCATTTATGTAAAATGTCAAGTCACAATGTGTTTGTTTCTTTTGAGAAAAAAAGAATGTGTAAATTCAGCTGGCGCCCGCTCTCACTATCGCGGTCTTAACGCACTTCGCAAATACTCGTACATAATAAGTGCGTTTCTCTAGTTTCTATTGTTAACTATACATTAATAAATGTACATCATTTTAAAAAAAAGTTTTAAGTAATTTCACGCTGTTTTAACAATATTTTTTTATATATAAAAAAACAGTCTTGTCGTCCCGATGCATCCTTCCCTGAAACGTTCGTAAAACATGCATATCCGTCTAAATTGATTATCACAAGAAACTGCAATAAGATATTAAAGAACATTGCAAAGCGCAGTAATCCGAAGATGGTCATAAAGTTGAACCATTAATAATACAAGACTCAGCGGAAAGTTGAAATAGTTGCCATGCGAGGATTCTGTGTAAGATTAGATACTGAGGACCGAGGACTGTACCGGGAACTGGGCGTCCTCCGATCTTTTTATGTGGTATTGAAAGCTTCATATTTTACGACCAGAAACGCTGAGACCGTTGAACTACAATAATAAGATCTGAGTGGAGCAACTTTGATGGGAGTTTTGATGTCTGTTAACTCTGGCGACCTCAGTTTTCCGTTAAGGGACAAGTTCATCCATGACCTTACATAACGAGGGGGTCTTGGGGCACCGTCGGCGTCGCGACGTTACGTTAACGTTCACGTTGCCCGACGGCGCTTCCCATTACCCGCAGAACTCATCTTCCCATCCTATACAGTCCTCCCAGACTAATATTTCTCCCTAACTGCGATCGCGTCGGCAAATGTAAGGGATGTCATCTAAAATAAATTCACATCCTTTCTCAATACCTACGACTGCTTGACTTAACAATGTTTGCCTAGAGATAGTAACTTCGTGGACTAAGTTTGTTAACTCAACAGTTTGTTGGCGTATTTATGGGTTTCCGTGTCTTATTGGTAGAATCCAGACCTGTTTAATAAAGTCTACCGCAGTAATTTCTAGCAGATTGTGTGAACCGAAACTCTGGAATTCGTGAAATTGACGCAACTTTTTCTGTCTGGTTTTCTAGGTCAACGAAACTATCTTCAGTTCACAACATCATTTCCAGCATGGGAATTCGTTTGTACGGACAATCTTAAACTTTGATATGTTGTTTTAACGCTGTGAGTAATATTTAAACTAATTTAAAAAAAACACCTCGCGAATTTCAAAATCAGTCCCTCCGTTTCAGTTAATTAACGTAATTAATATCTGCGATGGTACCTTTATAACGATTATTTTCCATTAAGTATCTATTAGAAGTTCATATTTTTAGTGTTGTATTATTAGATACCTAAAATTAACGACAAATTTAACTCATATCCATTATCGCGCTTTTTAAAACATCGGCATTGCGAAGCAGGGAGAACTTAATGTTCTCTTGGCTCTTGATTCAATTTTTATTGGGTTCTTCAAAGTTATTAATTTCTCTCGAAATATTAGAGATATTGATTCTATATACCCCACTGGTAAGTTGTAAATAAGAAGTGCGGATTTCTTGTTGAATATCCTCGGTACTGAGTTCGGCAGTAAATTAACATTTAATGAACAAGCATCACATCGACAATAATATACAGGGTGTTACGAGATATACTTGACTTACTTTAACCAGTGATTCCCGACTTTATTTGTAGTAAAAAGTGAAAATGAAATTTTTGTCCTCGCATCCTTTTTTTATTATTTTTTCTTCAAAGCCAAACTTTTCTTTTCTTCCACATGTCATCACTGGTCACTCAGCAGAATAATCACGTAACCCCTCACCCCGATCCTATCTCTCTAACACCGACTATTTTTTTGATGTTTTAAGTTGAAAAAAAATTTAAAAAGTCACCGGAGACCAATTATATTAGTTAGGAATGCAAACAAGTTTTGAAGATATAGATATTTCACGTACCTGGGTAGAATGAGCATGAGTAGAAGTAGAGGAAAACGAAGACACTAGTATAACATATACGGTGTTCGGAAACTCTTAGGAAAACTGGTGAATCTACACGGCAAACAGAACCTAAAAAACTTATTTTTCGATCTGAGCATTAAAACATTGTTTCTATTTTCGGCAAATAAAGGTTCAAAAAACTTCGAATCATTTTAAAAGACATTAAATAGCTGGGATCCTTCTAGGGATTGTTTTTTTTTTTCAAATTTTATCGATGAAATTTCAAGTTCCGACTCGTTTTATAAATAACTTAATTCTTTTCAATAAAACTGAAAAACTGATAGGTACCGTAATTTTAATATATTTTTTATGTTCTTTTTTGTATTTGAAATTTTAAAAGAATATATTATATATGTATATTATGTATGTGTGTGTTATACAAATATGAGTACATATAAATTATTTTTCCACTTTACGTCTGGTGTTCTTTCTCTTTCAGTTTTTTTTAAATGATGATTTTACTTTAAAAAAAAAACTTTTCTTTTTTTATATTCAGCCATAAAACTGGCACACTTTACTTTACTTTTATTTTACTTTCACTTCACTTTTATTTGTTTGTTAGTTTATTTATTAAAAACATAATTGAATTTTATTTAATATATATTATATATCTATAGATATATTATTTCTCGACATTACGTCTGGTTTTTTCAGTTTTCATTATTATTATTATATATACATACATTTACTTATTCTGCTTTCTTTGTTTTTTATCTTATTTTGTCCGTATCTTTTATATATTATTAGACAAAACTAGATTATGTTTAAACAGTTTATCTAGTTCTTATGTATGTAACAGTTAAAAAAAATCTGAAAATTGACTTTTTACTTATTGTTTGTGCATGATGTGACCATTAGTTATTGGGTTATAACCTAATTATTATAATTTGTTGCCCTATTTAATGAATGTAATGTTAGTAACCTGTAAACGTTCCTGATAAAATAAAACTAAAAATTAAAATGTACTCTGAAACAAAAGCTGATAAAAAAATCTCGACATGGAAAGCACCCAGTGAAGGGATCTATGTGGTTTTGGAGAGGCACAAATTACCAAATAATGTTTTAGAAAAAAAAATACTGTGATTGTATCATTAAAAAAATTATAAAAAGTGTATACCACAAAATCGACTTCAAATGTGATGAGGATTTACCAGTTTTCCACTTTTATTACGAGTTTCCGATCACTGTGTAATACCTAATAGTAAGTCAAAATAAAAACGGGTTTCACAAACATCAATACTTCTATTCAATAATTGATATTTTGTACTTATCCATTACAAAAAGAGTACAATCACGGTAATAATTGAGTCCTTTCCCGAATCCAACAATATTCTTGTTCCGAGAAAAATTGATAAAACGAAACCAGTTATTTTTCATAACATTTTATATTTAAAATACATAAAACATACAATTCCCAAGAGTTTTAAATGAAAAGTCGTTTCGTAGAATGGAAATTAAATATTACTAGAATTTACGCTGAATTTGTGGAATAATGTTGTAAAAAAAAAATCAAATAAAACGTTATTCCACAAATTTTATCAAAACTAAAACTAAACTTTTTTTACTTCGTACCTTACAGAAATGCAAGCAACATGCTCTTCTAACATAAATATACACATGTCATGCATGTATTAGAGCTTTAAAAGCAAAAAACAAGATGAATAAATTAAACCATTTACGTTCTAGATATTGTCTTGAGATCAACATACAACATTATTCCACAAAACTGTTTCAACGGCTGAAAATCAGGCTGAATAATATTTTTTCTGGAAAAATTCTGCTTTCTTGCATTCTTTAAATTAAACCATGCGCCGTGATTTTGATAAATGGCGTAATACAACATTCTTCCACAAACCAAACTTTAAAAGGCTGCCACAGACCTAAAAAAATTTCATTACCAAAATCCCTACCTTAAAAGATGCATATTAATGTGCCCAACATTATTCTATCAATAACTCAATATTGATAGTTTTGTTGAATACAACTTTATTCCGGGCAAGGGGCTTAATTGCATTTCGCCAAGTTCTAATTCGATAATTTTTCGAAGAGCGTAACGACTGGCGAAGTAATAACAAAATTGTATGATTTAGGTCGGTACCTACTACCTACATAGATTTACAATCTATTATTTTATGAAACGTCACAAAAGATTTACTTTGATTGATATTAAGAACCAATATAATGTTTTATAATGTTATAAAGATTGTTTTTACCTACTAATATGAATAGTATTTTCTATACCCTCGTATGTACATTATTGGTGTAGGTTCGATATAGGGGATATTGTTTTGAGATGTTTTCCCTTGGCGGACAACTTTAGTGTCTAGTGCCTACTCGTAAATTAGTATCGACAAGCGAACAAACCATTAAACCTATACCTTATTCCACGTTGTTGTTCACCTATCGACAAAGGAGCAAACAAAGAACACCACCCAAACATTTTTACCCCTAATAAGCTTCACCAGTACCTATGTTTTATTGATCAGGACTGACTATTTAAAAAGCTGTCTTTCGCTTTCACTTGACTTCACTTGATCAAAACTTAATTTTCTGGTTTTTGTATCGTTTACCTACTTATTCTTTGATTTTTTTTATTTTAACTTCTTTCAGTTATGTACATTATAAGCAATTAAATACATATTATGGAAAGGTCATGTTGTAATTAGGTTTTTTTCAATCTTAGGACTACGCACGAAAATCAATCATCTCCAGTTGTCACTTTTCAATTGACCGAGGAATCTTGGGTGATTTTGGGAGATATTTCTCTATGCCTGATACGTTCTTATAAAAGTTATGCTATCTCATTTATATATCTATCTCTTATGATTTAAATGGTATTCGAAAGAAAGGATACCGCACTTTCGGTTTGAATTTTTAAAAATACCATAAACGAAACTGAATATTTTAAATTCGTTCTTTCTATGAAACGACATTTAGCATTTTAAAAATATTTCTTAGGGTCTGCATTTTCAAACAAATATTTTTTTACGCGCAAATAAATGAAGCGACAATAACTTTTATGTGTCTAACCAAATATTTTTTTTAGTTTCGTGAAAAATAGTAATTACATTTTCTTCTTCTTCTTGTGCCCTGTCCGTTCAACGGACAACTTTATTTATTGCGGTCCAGTGTCTCAGGTTTTTCAGCCATGAGGTTCTCCTTCTTCTCGTCTTCCGGCAATCTTTCCCTGCATTATGAGATGCAAGATCTCGTGCTTCTCTGGATGTCTCATCACGTGTTCAAGATATCGAAGTTTTCATATTTTTATAGTTTTAAAAGCTTCTTTTTCTTTATTCATCCGAACCATAACATCTTCATTCGTAACCCTGTCCATCCTGCTTATTTTAAGTATTCTTCTGCAGATCCACGTCTTGAATGCCTCAAGTCGCCTAATTAGTTCTTCAGTCATGTCATTCATTCGGTCAGTGCTTCCATTTTTTAAAATAATATCGAAAACAAATAGCATCTGACCATTCGCATTCGTAATCCAAGGCTGAAATCATGACTGCAGAACATTTTTTTCATGCAAATAAAGGCTCAATGCGGCATTTGATTTCAACTGAAGGATCCCATCTATCATTTAAATTGCAGCCCAAGTATACAATATTCTGTACCTTCTCAAGTTTCGTTCCAGCAGTATAAAGATTTTCATTCTTTTTTTTGCATGAGCTCCACACAGGAGGCCCTGAGGAAAATAATTTCCCTCAGGGCCTATGTCATCTTTAGGGATGCTGTGTGGAGGGTTTTTTAAGGAAAGAAAGGAGAGTTCTGGGAAGGAAAATGGTTTAAGGGGTGGGTAGGAATCTGGGGTTCAGTGTGTCCTAGTCATCCGCCTCCAAGACCTAGACAAACCTCACCTCATGAACCCGGGCACCCCTACTAAATCACCAAACACAGCGAACCACTTGGGGTGACCTATGGCAGAGGTGTTGGTTATCCAATAAAGGTTCCCGGGGCGGCGGTACCCATTCCTGCCTCCCAATTTGGTCCAGTGTGTTATTTTTGCATATGACCATGTAATTTGTTTTATTTATATTCAATTACATTTTACATTTTACACGATAAAAACCGTCGGTAGGAGACTATAACTTTTTGTCTTAATTTCTTACGTCGATTTACTAAAATCTGAAAGAATTTTATTTTGAAATACGCAGATGACACAGGAGACGCAGGAGAGTGGAGTTAATGTAATATCTTCTCCTTGAGTCATATAAATTCTTAAATTTTAGTGAATTATTTTTAAAATATAGGGTATTTTATGTGAGAAGTACTTCTTGACAGCTAACCCTGACCGATGGTCGCTCAGTGTATCAGTGTACAAAGATAGAGACGAGGTGTGAGTTAAAAAGTATGAAATGATGTCCACCCTCCGCGCTCCGGCTCCCAGCTATCACACCCTTGCACCCTGCATCCCCCACCCCACACCTACATCCTAAACTCTGCACCCTACACCCCGACACACCCTACACACCCGGCCGCGGCGAGCCCCAGGCCCTCTTATGGATGGGTGTCCTCGACATTCGACCAGTGGCCACTGCTAGTAGTGCTGGCTACTTCGACATGTTTTATGATGGGAAGGACGAAAGGCTATAACAGTTATTATTTATTAAGAAGTAGATATAAAGTATACTAAAGGTTGTAATAAATAACCCTTCCAGCATCCCGGATCAGTTAGGGGCATACTAGTGTATTGGGGAGAGTGAAATAACGACCGTTATCAGGCTGACAGGGCGATGGCAGTGGGAACACCAGAAATGCCAGACACCGAAGGCCGTGTGTGTATTACGAGTATATGAGATCAGGGGAAGAATCAAGATAGAAGATAGGAATGAGTGATCAGCGAATTAAATGTGTAGTTTTATGGGGAGATTAAAACAAATGTAAAGCCTTTAATGTTGTTCCTTGATTTAGCTTTATGGTGAAAACCTTAGAGAAAAAACATGTATGGAGTGAGAGCCAAAAAAATTACCGAACTTATCTGCTAACTGATGAAATTTCTCACCCTCGAAAACATTCACGCGGTTTTTCGTTGGAGATATTTTTATTTTATTTTTTGAGGCCGCGGCGCGGGCAATGAATTAATATTTGTATTTTCGTTATTTGTTTTTGGGGTGTTATGGCGTGTTGCGCTACCTCCTTCTTTAGCCAACGTTTCGGACATCGTTGCAGTGTCCATCATCAGGGCAGATACGGCAGATCCGGTAGATCTGTATTATTTACAATTTAGTTATATGTCACACGGTTTTATAAATAAAGTAATAATAGCCTTTCCTCGTCATGGTGACCCGACAATAAATTGGTCCGGCGACAGTTGGTCCGGCGACAGTTCGTCCGGCCGACAGTTGGTCCGGCGACAATTGATCCGGCCGAAAGTTTAGAAGATGTTTTCTTCAAGTAAGTATGCAAAGAGGATATACGGCCGTACAACCAAAGTCGATATACTTTATATCTGAATGCATCTTGAGTGAAAATCCACTGTAAATATATTTTTACTAATAATTTCGACTCTCCGAAGAAGCATGCGGCAATCACAAAATACGACATAATTATACGTGCAGTCGGCTTAGCAAAAAAACTCAAAAAATTCCTACTTACATAAAGTATAATTTTTTTCCTGAATATAACACAAGAGTCCCAACTGCCCCCCAACCGTCTCGAGCCAGTGGGACTCTGGCATCCCCAATTTTGGTATGGTGTGATGGTGGAGGTAGTGGGGAGGGGAAGGAGATGTGGAAAATGAAGCTGACTATTCAGATCTAATCAACAAACACGGCTAAAGCCATTTCAAGTAATGTTACAATTCTGAATGAATACTGACGAATAGCAAAATACGACATACTTATATGTTATATGTGCATGTGCAATATCTACTTAAGATTTAGGAGGCGGATATGTTTACCGCCACCCCGGGAACCAATTATTGGATAACCAACACCGTTGCCATAGGTCACCTTAAATGGTTCGCTACGTTTAGTGAGTTATCAGGGGTGCTTGGGTTCTTGGAGTGAGGTTTGTCTAGGTCTTGGTGGCGAATGCTTTTCCTCACCTACTGCGTGCCGGTCCGGATCGGGAGAGGCTGCTTGAGTCAGACATAATCTTAACCTCTCCAGCCGGATTCTCTCGACCCTGGACACATTGATCCCCAGATACCTACCTCCCCCATACCTTTTTCCTTCCCGGAACTTACTTTCCTTCCTTTCCTTAAAAAGACCCTCCCCACAGCATCATCAAAGATGACGTAGGCCTTAAAGGAAATAATTTTCTCCGGTGTGGATTTAATGTAACAAAAATAATATACTTTTATGTTTATAATATTATAAAAATATGTTATAGTTTTATTCAACGCATATTGTAAGTTAATTACATTTAAGGCCAATGTTGTACATGATTTTTATTTTTATGTTAAGTAAAGCGTATTTTTCCCAATCCAACTGCATTTTCATAGCTCCACACATGAGGCCCTGAGGAAAAAAAATACTAAAGGCCTATGTCATCTTTGGGGGTGCTGTGTGGAGGGTATTTTTAAGGAAATGAAGGAGAGGAAGTTCTGGAAAGGAAAAAGGCATGAGGGGTGGGTAGGAATCCTTGGATTAATTTGTCCAGGAGTGAGAGCCGTATGAAACTACCTCTCCCACTCCAGTGCGAGGTGATGGGTCGAGAGAATCCGGCTGGAGAGGTCAAGATTATGTCTGCCTCAAGCAGCCTCTCCCGATCCGGACCGCTACGCAGTAGGTGAGGAAAAGAATTCGCCACCAAGACCTAGACAAACCTCACTCCAAGAACCTGAGCACCCCTGTAGATTCACCAAACGTAGTGAAACACTTGGGGTGACCTATGGCAGGGGTGTTGGTTGTCCAATAATTGATTCCCGGGGCGGCGGTAAACATATCCGCCTCCTAAATCTTAAGTAGATATTGCACATATAAGTATGTCGTATTTTGCTATTCGTCAGTATTCATTCAGAATTGTAACGTTACTTGAAATGGCTTTAGCTGTGTTTGATGATTAGAACTGAATAGCCAGCTACATTTTCCACATCTCCTTCCCCTCCCCACTACCTTTAGCATCCCGCCATACCAAAATTGGGGATGCCAGAATCTCACTGGCTCGAGACGGTTGGGGGCAGTTGGGACTCTTGTCATATATTCAGATACAAAAGTTATATTATAATATGCAAATAGGGTTTCCTCCCGCCTACAACATGGGTCTTCTCAAAATCCAGGTTCACTACTCCATTTCAGATACAAAAGTTATATTATTGTAGTGTTGGTAATATGAGTAGGGTAGAGTGGGGATGGTTGAAACACTTTTACTTTAACTATTTGTAGTAATATTTCGTTTATATTTATGGATAAGATGTTTATACTAGATGTTCTATGATCTATCTAGTTATCAAATTAAATTTATTGGATGGCCACAACTCGTACAGGTTAGCTACAATAACCACTTAAAGACGATGGGGAAATCTGTTTCAATTATCCCCATAGTGTGGACGATTGAAACAGTATGTGGGGATAATTGAAACACTCTAAATATCTTTGGAATAATTGGAGTAATTTTAATCAATGTTAAGCATTTTCATTATTATAACAGTACTCAATGCGATCATGAATAGTGATTAAAAATATTACAAGTATTTTAAAAACTACAAATATAAATGTCTTGAAATAAAACAACTTTAATTATATTTTTTTATTATTTGTGTTTTGGAGCTCTTAGTTATACTAACTATGAGTATTTGGCATAATGAACATAGTTTTACTGCGAAATTATCGTGGAGCAGAGTAAAACGGTATAAAAAATAAGTTTTTTGCTTTCATACAAAAGTGCTTGTTTCAACCATCACACTGTTTCAATCATAACAATGTAGAATTTACCTCCGAATTGAGAGCATTTTTTCTGTGTAAAATTCGACAATTAAGAAGTCAAAAAAATAGAAAATAATTGAATTTGTGGTTTGCGATGTGACATCATTATAAGTGACATCATTACATCGTTAGATCAAAAAACTTTAAATAATCGGTTAAGGGGCAATAAAATCTATTAAACAAGTAAATAGTAGATATCTTTTTTTTTTACATGAGCTCCACACAGGAGGCCCTGAGGAACATAATTTCCCTCAGGGCATACGTCATCTTTATGCTAACCTATGATGCTGTGTGGAGGGTTTTTTTAAGAAAAGGAAGGAGAGGAGAGTTCTGGGAAGGAAAAGGGTTTAAGGGGGGGGTAGGAATCTTGGGTTCAGTATGTCCTGGTCACCTGCCTCCAAGACCTAGACAAACCTCACCCCATGAACCCGGGCACCCCTGCTAAATCACCAAACGTAGCGAACCACTTGGGGTGATCTATGGCAGAGGTGTTGGTTATCCAATAAAGGTTCCCGGGGCGGCGGTACCCATTCCCGCCTCCCAAATTAAAAGAAAAGAAAAATCCGAGTATGCAATTCACATGCGGTAGAAGTGAAACATACAGAAATCTAAATTAGACAAGAGTGGAGAGACTACGAAGCACTTTTTTTTATCAATGTGAAGGATGATTTTTTTCAGATTTACGTCGGATTCCAGTGCACCTTTTCCTATACATTTGGTCATCTTACTCGTATTTGTGGTTTCTTCTTCAGAGTCGTTAGATGTAGTTTTCTTTAGCCTATTCATTTTCGAATGGTTTGAAGATTAAATATTGATTTTACAATTTTTTTTTTGATTTCATAGGATTCGACCGCGATGAATGATTATCAAGTTGTAAAAAAACTGTGTGGTCTATAGACGGAATGGTATGGCTTTGAAAATGAATCAGAAAACTTTGTTTGCGGTACCGATACTACAAATCGGACCATCTTTTAAGAAATGGCTTATTTGACACGTGGGAATATGAGCATCGGCGTAATTGAGTTGCCAATTACGTTTGCTGCTACAGACAGTTACGAGAGTTCCTCGTTCGGCACCTACTTGCCGAGTTCCTCTCCTGGCTATAACCCGTTTAGGTTTTTGAACAGTTGCGACACCGATCTCATCTATGTATGTTATAGATGTCCTTGTTCGCTAAATTGTTGAAGAATTCATCAACATTATGTCAATTTAAACTTGTTGCTTGTGCCATACTCCATTTTTCAAAAAGTTCCATCCATATTCGGCGTAGTCCAGCGGTAAAGGTCTTGACTAGCACTTCGAAGGTCGCGGGATCGAATCCCGGCGTGGCAAATAAATTTTGTTTGATTAATTTGTGTTATTTCACAATTTATTAATTAAAAATAATATATAGTATATTTGCGGCACATTCCAGAGTGGAAGATACTCTCAGTTTCGCCCTGGTGTAAGACCACCATTCAGAATTGAAACGTTGCTTGAAATGGCGTTAGCCGTGTTTGGTGACCAGATCTGAACAGCCAGGTACTTCCTCACCTCCCTCTTCCCCATCTCCTTCCCTTCCCCATTACCCTCAGCCCCAAACATACCACACGGGAGCAGTTGGGACTCTTGTGCGATATACATGTAAAAAATATATATACGGGAGCAGTTGGGACTCTTGTGCGGTATACATGTAAAAAAATATATTCAAGATCACAGAAGTAGGTACGTCTAGTGTTAAGACTTAATGATTTGAATTTCTGACCTTTTTTCATTTTAACTTTAAAATTTTCTCTCGGTGTGGACGATTGAAACATGGTTATGATTGAAACGTTGCAATCATCCCCACACAAGTTGTTTCAAACATCCCCACGCTGCATTTTCTACTTCAAAGTCAAAAATAACCTTGATAAATCGACATTAACGCCATGCAAATGCTATATAAATACTCTAAAATAGATAAAGAAGAGATTGTAATAAAACATTTCGTCAAGCTGCGAGAGTAAAGTGAGTTATAACATAAACCAAAATGTCGTAAATATTTACTTTTTAGTGCGAAATCCAATAATGTCCCCTACGCACGATTGAGTCACTCGCCGGATAGTGCGCTTTTGTAGAAACCTCCCAACAGACCTGACGGAGTTTCGAGTGTTGTATCACACTCTTAGGTATTATAGTTTTCGAGAAAATTGAGATGTTTCAATCATAACTTGTTTCAATCGTCCCCAGTCTACCCTATCTGTCGGGTAGGTTCGGGAATACCGAACCTAGCCGAAGCGGCCGGACATCGGCACAATATAATAGCGAGCACAGAGCTCGTGCGGCGTCTTTTCTCGTTAGGCGGCTTACAGCCAACACTGTAAATATTATATTCAATAAACAGTCTCCGTGTATCAAAGATACTACGTGTTTTAATAAATAACCTTGAAGACATCCAAGAGCGATACTGGAGATAAAGGGCCCAGTATTACCTGCAGTACAGGACATTACAAGTGGCGCAGCTAAAAAGGATTACACGCCAGACTGTTTATCAGATTGCGGCAAGTCGTGACAGGGATCGTGACTTGCAAAAATCTCCCGAAGGTGACAATAAATCACTTGGGGCATCGCTGAAGTGCCATCCATCAGGAGATTTTCAGGGCATAATAGGAGACAGTGGAGAAGGAGGAAAGAAGAGGAAAATCACGGGACCCTGGGTAACTAAGTCCAGCCCGGTAATACAGGAAAGAAGAGGAAAATTACTTACGGGACCCTGGGTAACTAAGTCCAGCCCGGTAATATACAGTGGAGAAGAGGAAATTACGGGACCCTGGGTAACTAAGGCCAGCCCGGTATTGATAATCCTGGAAGCGGCTGGGCGCCTGGACTGCAAAGGCGCCGGTTCCTGGTGTCAGGTTGTTTTGTTTCTTTTTCTGGAAGGTGTTATTGTTGCCGGGTGTGTTTTTTTTGGTGTGGGCGATCATGGAATCGGGCGGAATTTCCAGGTTCTCTCACGTTAATGGGGATTGGAGTTTGTTTCGCCTGAGGTTAGAACAGTTCCTTCTAATTCGTGATGACATAAAAACGACTAAGTTAGATGCTTCTCAGAAACGCGCATATTTGCTAAATCTTCTAGAAGCGGAGACATTAACTCTTTTGATCAACTTATGTTTTCCTTCTAAAGTTACAGACGTGGCATTCGATCAGTTAATAGAATTAATTGAGAAACATTGTTCCAGACCGCGATCGGTATTCAAGGAACGAGAAAATTTTTATCAGGCCAAGCAATCGCTTGGTGAATCAGTCAGGGATTTTGCAGTGCGTTTACGAGGATTATCTTCGTTTTGCGAGTTCGGAACGCGTTTACCGGAATGTTTAGCTGATGTTTTTGCAATCGGCATTTTGCCGGGCCGAGCCAAGGAAAAAATTTTTCTCGAGGGGACTAAATTAACGTTTAACAAAATGGAAGAATTAGCAATAACGGTTTCAGTTTTAGATAATCTGGTTCCGGAAATTAAATCAGAAATTTCCGTAGGGCGTCGGGCGGCGTGAATTCAATTAATCGCTCGTATTCGCCGGGGAGAGATTCACTTCCGGATAAAACTCAAGGTTTCCGGAGGTCATCTTCGCGGTCAAAAAGTCCCGAGCCGAGAGGATTCTCGAATATTAAAAAATGTACCATTTGCGGTGAATCACATTTAGAAAAATATTGTAAATTTAAGAATGCAAAATGTTTTAATTGTCACAAAATAGGGCATTTGAAGAAATTCTGTAAGAATCACAATGTTTATCCGATTTTTGAACAATCCCGGGAGAAGGTTATTAATAGGATTTCTTACATTAATCCGTTTAGGGCTAATATAATAATTAATAAATTAAAATGTGCCGCTATGATTGATTCAGGCGCCAGTATGTCGGTCATGCCGGATTTTATTTTCAACCGATATTTTAGGGATGTAACATTGTCACCTGATAAGCGTACTTTATCTGGATACGATGGTAAACCACTTAATCTTGTAGGTAGTGCTTGTTTTACCGTGGAATACAATAATATCAAAAACAAGTTATTATTTACTGTTGTGATTAATGGCTCGGAATTGATAGTAGGTCGGGACTTCATGGAGGCTTTTAATCTGAAGATAGTTCCAGTGATGGATAATTCGGTTTCAACAATCAAAGACAAAATTGAAATGATTTACAACGAGTTTCCAGAAGTGTTTTCGCCGGGGCTGGGTAAATTCAGTAAACATAAAGTGAGTTTCAAAGTAAACAAGGAAGCTCGTCCTGTTTTTTTAATGCGAGGCCGGTTCCGTTCGCTATTAAGGAAAAAATTGAGAGAGAATTAGAAGCTATGGTAGCTGATGGTATCATTTCTCCGGTAACCAGCAGTGAATACGCGTCTCCAATTGTACCGGTAATTAAAAAGAACGGGAATGTTAGGATTTGCGTGGACTACAAGAGATCTTTAAATCTCATGACGGACTTGGAAAGGCACCCGCTTCCCTCCATAAATGAAGTTGTTCACAAAGTAAGTTCGGGTAAAGTGTTCGCTAAACTAGATTTAAGACAGGCTTACTCACAATTAGAATTAGCTGACTTTTGCAAAAAGTATACTACAATAAATACGCATTTAGGGTTATTTCAATATAACAGACTAGTCTTTGGTTTTAAGTCAGCGCCAGCGATCTTCGCTAGGACTATAGCAAGCTGTCTTCAGGGGTTGAAGGGGGTGGCATTCTATTTAGACGATATCATCATTTCGGGGGTCAACGAACTGGATTTAGTGTATAACATACAGGCAGTGTGCGCGCGTTTACGAGAGTGCGGGTTGAGGGTCAACACGGATAAATGCGATTTTTTTGTAGAATCGGTAGAATTTTTGGGGTATGTAATTTCGGGGAGCGGAATCCAACCTCAGCCAAACAAACTTGAAGCTATAAAAAACGCTCCGTATCCTACGGACGTTCATAAATTGAAAAGTTTATTGGGTTTTCTAAATTTTTATCGGAATTTCATTCCTAGGATGTCATCAATACTGGAACCCCTGCATAACCTTTTGAAAAAAGGGGTAGAGTGGAATTTCTCAGAAGACTGTAAAGTAGCAGTCGATACCATTAAAGAATTAATGGGCAACAACACGATTCTTAGAAATTATTTTCCGGACTTACCGGTAAAACTGTATACGGACGCTAGTACATGCGGACTCGGGGCTGCGTTAATGCACGTGTTTAAGGACGGCACAATGCGTCCAATTGAGTTCGCTTCTCGTAGTTTGACAACCGCCGAAAAGAAATATAGTATTTTGGATCTCGAAGCTCTGGCAATTGTATTCGGGTTAAATAAATTTTTTCAGTACCTTTTTGGAAGGGAGTTCACGTTATGCGTTGACAATATGCCGTTACTAAGAATTCTAGGGGAACACAAAAATATTCCGGTTCTCGCAGCAAACCGTTTGCAGAGATATGGCATCATTCTGGCAGGGTTTTCGTACAAAACGGAATTTGTGAAATCTTGTAATAACCAAGCAGATTTTCTTTCTCGCTTACCGTTGAAGGACACAGTTGAGGGTTTTAAGGATGATTGCGGGACTGACTTTGTTTGTTTTATTGAGAATTGTGACCATGTTAATTTTCAAGCAGTTGTGTTAGCCACCGCAGCAGATAGCGAATTACAGCTAGTGTTTAGGTATTTGCGGCAGGGCTGGCCCAAACGAGTAAATCGTGACAGCAGTATATGGAAATATTGGTTGAAAAGAAATGAACTTTCTATCGTAGAAGATTGTTTGTTTTGGCAACATAGAATAGTTATACCTGTTTCTCTCCAAAGGCAAGTTTTAGATTTATTACACAGGTCACATCTAGGTATTGTAAAAATGAGGGGAATTTCTAAAACATATTTTTGGTGGACTTCTCTAAACAAAGATTTGGAGGAAGTCGTTCAATCTTGTTCAGATTGTTCGTTGTCAAAACAGTCACCACCCAAAAGTCAATTGACGGTTTGGCCAAATCCAGGTAAAGCTTGGAGTAGGGTACATCTAGATTATTGTGGACCCCTAGCGGGGAAGATGTTTCTCGTGGTTTGTGACTCATTCTCGAAGTGGTTAGACTGTATCGAGGTGCAGAAGGCAGATTCAACTCACACGATTATGGAATTGAGGAAAATTTTTTCTAATTTTGGCAACCCTGAGTTAATTGTATCTGACAATGGCTCAGTTTTTACAAGTGAGGAATTTAGAGTTTTCTTAAAGGAGAACAATATTAAGCTTATGACTTCTCCGGTGAAACACCCCCAGTCAAACGGGCTGGCAGAAAATGCAGTAAAAATTTCGAAAATGTTCCTCAAGAAACTGTTAATAAACGGTAAATTCCCACTAGATTACAATGTCAAGCTGTTGAATTTTTTAGTGGACTATAGAAATTCTTTCCATTGTTCGACAGGTATTGAACCAGCGGTTCTGTTAGTAGGAAGAAGGCTGCGTTCTACGTTCGACAGTTTGTTGCCAGTGAAAAATGGAGAAGACTTTTCGGAAAAAGTCAAGGAAGCTAACGTTAACATTTCTAAAGCTCAATCTGATCAAGTTAGGTTGTACAGAGGGGTAAAAACCAGGGTTTTTAAAGTTGGACAAAAATGTTTGACAAAAGATTATCGTCATGATAATAAAGTCGTTTGGGCTAAGGGTGTAGTTTCTAGAAAGCTAGGTAAAAAAGTTTATATTATTAAAATAGGAAACACTGATGTGACATGGAAGAGACATGTGGACCAGATGAGGGAAATGTCAGTGAGCTGGAAGGAAGATGGCAAAATTGCGCAGCATCCCGCGTCTGAAATTTTGAGGAACGAGCCTCATGAGTTAGAGACTGCGACCTTGTTGCGTGGATTGACTGGTTGTTCTCCTGATTCCAGGTTGGTGGGGGAGGAGGTGGTGTCGGAGCAGGCACGGCAACAGAGACCATGGTCGGGAAGACTGCGTTCAAGTCACAAGGCACCTACAACTTCCAGAGGAGACGGGACAACTTGACCCAGTCACCGCGGTTAAATTATGTGTATCTTAAAAAAATTATTGTGTATGAAGTATTACAATTTATGTTAATTGTTATTTAAGTTATTTAAGTTATTTTGTTATGTAAGTAAGTAGCTTCAGAGTTGAAGGAGGGAGAGATGTAGTGTTGGTAATATGAGTATTCGGGAATACCGAACCTAGCCGAAGCGGCCGGACATCGGCACAATATAATAGCGAGCACAGAGCTCGTGCGGCGTCTTTTCTCGTTAGGCGGCTTACAGCCAACACTGTAAATATTATATTCAATAAACAGTCTCCGTGTATCAAAGATACTACGTGTTTTAATAAATAACCTTGAAGACATCCAAGAGCGATACTGGAGATAAAGGGCCCAGTATTACCTGCAGTACAGGACATTACAATTATAATATCCAAATAGGGTTTCCTCCCGCCTACAACATGGGTCTTTTCAAAATCCAGGTTCACTACTCCATTTCAGATACAAACGTTATATTATAATATGCAAATAGGGTTTCCTCCCGCCTACAACATGGGTCTTTTCAAAATCCAGGTTCACTACTCCATTTCAGATACAAAAGTTATATTATAATATGCAAATAGGGGTTCCTCCCGCCTACAACATGGGTCTTTTCAAAATCCAGGTTCACTACTCCATTTCAGATACAAACGTTATATTATAATATGCAAATAGGGTTTCCTCCCGCCAACAACATGGGTCTTTTCAAAATCCAGGTTCACTACTCCATTTCAGATACAAAAGTTATATTATAATATGCAAATAGGGTTTCCTCCCGCCTACAACATGGGTCTTTTCAAAATCCAGGTTCACTACTCCATTTCCACAAAAAGAACCACCACACATCATCCCCAAAGATGACATAGGCCCTGGGGGTAATTATTTGGTAAAGTTGTAGTGCTCCGCTTCACTTGGCCAATAATGGCGTCGAACACTTCGCGTAAGTGAATTAATTTTGACAAAATTATATAAAATGCATAATGTAAAATAAAATCTGTGAATGAAGCCAACTCTAGCTACAGGTATTTAAATAATAAATATTCCGTATTAACCGTGAGGCAGACTAGGACAAGTTTCTCAATTATTTTTCTCAGGCCGTAAGCGCTCAAAAAGGAAAAGGGGAGAAATGTAAGTACGAATGTTAGAGGGAGCGCACTAATATTAAAAACGATAATATTTAAGAGAAAATTGTAAAAATGTTTAATAAAACACGACTCGTTTAAAATAGAGCAAGAATCTCGTGGGAAATACCTTAAATAGCATTTAAAGAAACACTGTGATTTTTTTCATAAGTACATATTACTTGTAAAATAACAGAAAAAAACGTGTTTATAGTAATTTTCAGAGCATAATCTGCGATTTTTTTCTATCGAAGGAATCTATCTATCTGTCTATCTATACGGGGAACGGGTGAAGGGGGGGAGTGGAGTGGGGAGAGGGAAGGTGGAGGAGGCGGAGTGGGAAGGGGACGAATGGGAAAGGACACTCAAAATTACATGAACACGCCAAATTTACATGGCCAAGGGGAGGAGGAAGGTAAACGGGACGAATGGGAAAGGTCGCGCAGGGAGAAACAATTTCTTCATTAAATGGCATAGCAACGCATGCCGGGAACCAGCTAGTTTTATATAATTACTAATTACCGTTTTAGCGTCGCAAATGTATAGATATTATCTTCAAAAATAACATATATATTGTTTTAGAAACTTAAATACCTAAAGTAGGTATGCAAGAGAAACATGTTGTAAAACGGTAGAAATTCAGAATTCCGCGGCTTAATGTAAAAAAAATGACCTAGGTACCTCCGAGGCTGCCAGATGACGAAGAAGAATTCGTTTAACCCATAACTTCTTAACCTTATTTTGCCCACCGCCCCTTTTGAGAATATTTTTTGTCTAGCTCCCCCCAATGTTTTTTACTTACCATCTGCGTTGCGAATTTGAAAAAACTATTGCCACGATTATCTTATTTACCACAACTTCTTAGGGTTGTGGGAAGGGGAGTGGGGGGGGGTCAACTGTCACGGTATCATTAATTTGATTAAAAATGTATTAAATTATTTGTCATAGGTACCTTTTGTTATGCAAGTAAAAAAGCAATTCTTTTGTATTTTACGAGTAAGTACCGGGTTGCTGCCTTCTTCCTTCTTGTATTAATGATATAGTGTCAGTTCTTAATAATAATAATACACATTAGATTAGTAGGTGAAAAGCGTGTTTTTTTAGACCATATTTATTTAACTGCCCACGGCCTCACTGTGCCATCTCAACCCCCCTAATTTTATTTGGGTCTTCTACCGCCCTCCTGAAAGTCTCAAACGCGCACGGGGGGTGTAATCGCTCACGTTGAGAACCTTTGGTTTAACGTTTAACCCAATGAAGAAGAAGAAAAGAATTACTTATAATGTATTACATTATTACTGTGCTACAGCGTGTCACGGTGTCACGACTGTCACTAATATGATACATGATGTTTCATATTCGGAATTCTTTGGTCAATATTAGAGCTTCATTTTGTCCTTCGTAGCGACCTCATTTTGCCAAAATCTTTGTTTGTTTACTAAAATCAGACCCATTTAAAACACTCTTGAAGATCTGAAATAACCTTTCTGTATAATAAAATATTATCATGTTCACGTCATAGATTATGTTTACTACTCGTGTTTACAGCAATTCTCTGAATTAATATCAAAAGTGCCTGAATAGTACCAAGGTACCGTTTAGAATGTTTAGATCGAACTTCCGCGTTGAGAAGGTTAACATTTAGATGTTTCCAACATTCACACAATGGGGAGGAATGCAGATCCGGGCACCACTTTTTTTTGGCAGAAAACTATGTTTTCACCGCGTTTTAAGTTGACAACTTTAACCTGGAAGGTGAAAAAAAGTGCGGAAAGCAATAAAAAAAAAAATTGAATAAGTAATTAATTTTCAATTACGTTAAGAAAAATTTCACTTCGCCAACCAATACTGTGTCCACCTGCCATTTTGTCACTAACCCATCACTAACCTAAAAGAAAATCAGTGTTGCCAACTCTCAAAAATATTTATCCCTAAACTAAACTAAAAAACCCCTAGAAACCGACAAATTACTTGAAAAATTAAAAAATAATAATTTTAAAATTTTTAATTACTAGCGGCTACGCTAGGTTTGTGTAACATGGTTTGTGATTCAAAAGAAAGTGCCCCTTTATAACGCCTACTCGATGTTTTACCACACAAAATTAAATGTTACCATGCAATAATATCATCAAACATACCTTATAAATCGACCATTGTGTAACATGGTTTGTGCCCCTTTATACCGCCTGCTCGCGTCAATTTTAAAAAACAGCCTACGTTTTCAAGTAGTTTAGCGGCTACGCTAGGTTTGTGTAATATGGTTTGTGCCCCTTTATACCGCCTGCTCACGTCAATTTTAAAAAACAGCCTACGTTTTCAAGTAGTTTAGCGGCTACGCTAGGTTTGTGTAACATGGTTTGTGCCCCTTTATACCGCCTGCTCGCGTCAATTTAAAAAAACAGCCTACGTTTTCAAGTAGTTTAGCGGCTACGCTAGGTTTGTGTAACATGGTTTGTGCCCCTTTATACCGCCTGCTCGCGTCAATTTAAAAAAACAGCCTACGTTTTCAAGTAGTTTAGCGGCTACGCTAGGTTTGTGTAACATGGTTTGTGCCCCTTTATACCGCCTGCTCGCGTCAATTTAAAAAAAAATATCCCTGTTTTCAAGTAGTTTTTCAAAAGTGAGTAAAATTTATAAAAAATAATTACTTAAGTTAGTTATTGATATGGCAACACTTAATTTTATGTGGTTTAATATCTTTGGTATGGCTATTTCTATGACTTTAAACTGTCAGAATGCTTCCTTCATGTGTGCGTATAGAAAATTTTAAAGTCGTGTAACTTTGTTAATATTGCTTTCCGAAAAAAAAATCTTTCGGATTCGGATTCTCCAGCCAATAGTTAGTATAAAAAAAAAAGGTTTTATTATTTAGGAAGACCTTCCGTAAACCAAAATATAGCCCATCCCAGGATTTGAATGGTTTGTCTCCATTCCAGTACCTACGCGCCTTATTATTTATTCCCTACAATCGTATCTAGGCTCTTGTATCGGGTATCCCTACCAACAAATTAGTATCAAATTGTGGCCGACACAGGCGGACAATATCTGTTCATGAAGTGTCATTTCATACATTCTTTAAACGGCTGTATCTAGTATATTTATGGCTGTATCTCCCTCAATTTTGCCGAGCGCGCCTTAATTTCTTTTTTATTCAACTTTTCCACACTTTTCTCATCTAGAAAGTGCATTTTTATTAAATTTCCAAGTGGTGCCCGGATCTGCATTTCACCCACACAATGTTTTAATGTTGAAGGAAGTGGGGATGGAAAGAAAAATTGAAATAAGCAGTCAAGTCGGGAAGTGACAGAAATCTGAAAACAAACATCTCTCACCTTTTTTTTACGTCTTTCTGTCCCTACAGAGATGAACATTTACAGTTTCTGATCTTTGCAGGCCTGATAATTCATTCTACTCGTATGGACACATTTAATTCGTGTAAACAACCTGTTTGAATAAAACACCGCGAAAAGACAGACCCATGTCAGATCACCTGAAATACTCAAGACATAAATATACCAAACCACCCACACTCAAGAACTTCCTCCTCCCTAAAGAGATTCCGACACTATCAAAGCAATTTCTTTCAAGCACGTAGTTTTTTGTTAAGCTGGCAACACTGCGCGTAGTTTTCGTTTGAGCCAAGCGTTTTGACAGTCTACCGAGGACGCTTGAAGCAAGCTTCAATAATCTACGTGCTGGCGGCGAGCTTGATGCGAATTGATATATTTTTTTTAATTATTTATTTGGCTATCACTCATTAAAGGTGATATTGGCCATTTCTTGAAATTAATTACATTTTCGAAACAATCGCAGAATCATAAAATAGGACCTTGTACATTAATAGTTAGCGTTCTTCGACATAAAAGAACAGATTTTTTTCAAAATTTGTTACATTTCTCACGCATCATGAAACAATTCTATAAATTAGATAAAATTAATATAAAATAAGAATTAATTGTTATTGTGTTTAATTTGTAGAAATGCATCTGATTTTAATTATTGTTTTTGTGTTTAATTTGTAGAAAAATCAGATGGATTTCTACAAATGAATCCCTGTTTCCCTTGGTCACGCTATAACTTCAGAACCACTTTACCTATTTCATTCATCTTTTTTTTAAAGTTTTCTAATACTTTGTAGAAGGTTCTTCCGGAAAGAAAGAGTAAGAAAATTGGAGGGAGGGGAAGGAATTGAAAGATTTTTTTTAAGTCTTCCGATACTTTGTGGAAAGATCTTACGGAAAGAAAAATTGACGTAAGTAAGGCTCTTGACTCGTAAACCGAAGGTCGGGGGATCGAATCCCGGCGTGTCAAATTAATTTTATTTGATTAATTTGTGTTATTTCACATTTTTTTTCTTTAAAATAATATAAAGTATATTTGCGGCACGTTCCAGATTGGAAGATACTCTAAGTATCGCCCTGGTAGACCACCATTCAGAATTGAAACGTTGCTTGAAATGGCATAAGCCGTGATTGGTGACCAGATTATAGCCAGGTACTTCCCCACCTTCCTCTTTCCTATCTCCTTCCCCACCCCACTACCTTCAGCCTCACAACATACCCCGATCGGGGATACCATAGTCTCCCTGGCTCCAGACGGGAGCAGTTGGAACTCTTGTGCAGTATTCTTGGAATGAGACTCGGGAGGTCAACGGGGACGCACGGGAAAGGACATGCAGGGAGAATTAATTTATTTCTTTGAATGGCGTTGCAACGCATGCCGGGTACAAGCTAGTATTATTTATTATTAAGTTCTACAAGTATGTTTTTCTCTCGTTGTTTAATAATATTGTAACTTCTATTAATGTTATTATTCAGTTCTGCAAGTATTTTTTGTTTTCTTATTGTTAATGATGTAACTGCTTTGACTGATTTAAAATATTGTTTAGGTCTTGTGAACATCTGACAAATAGGGAATAAATAATTTTCCTTAATCAACTTTATCAATTAATGTTATATTAAAATATTAATTATAACATTTATTCATAATATCAACTGAAATATACAACAATGCTTCGTAATTACGATCATCTATTTTGAAAAAATGCGTGTAAGTAATCATTTGGTGCCGTGCCTGTAATACGCTTTGTAAATGCTTATGAGTAAAGCGGGACCACAAATTGTACCATTCTTGACACCAAATTGGTGTATTTTTTATTAAAATACAAAGTTAACCCAAGGGCTAAGAATGCTTTGTCTCCGTTATATTCCATTTTATTTCAGCCGCACAAAATTCACTGTCAACCATAAATAAACCAAACAAACTATCGAAAATCACATCTAGGCATAGACAAATGCTTGCCAGAACGCTTGGAGACTATCAAGCGGCTTGACGGCCAGCACGTAAATTTATTTTTCCGTTATTGTCTATGAATGCTTGCCTCAACAGCTTGACGCGCGCTTCAAGCCGTTGAGCCAAGCCTTAGTCTATGTCTAGACGATATTTCTCTCGAGATATTACTCCTTTGTCTATGGTTTCCTGTCATTTTCGCTATTTGAAAGTGATTTTTGTGCGAGATGGAATCTAGTAAAGAAAAATAATTATTTGTTATGTTATAATAAATGTTATATATTAATATTTTAATATAACACTAACGTAATAACATTATTAAATTATATTTACATTAATTTAAAAGAAAAATCAGATGGATTTCTACAAAGTAAACACAAAAATAATTAATTCCTATTTTTTAATAATTTTATCTATTTTTTATAAACGTTTTACGTGATACGTAATATCTAAAATCACCACTCAGGTACTTATTTGTTTATGATTTGTTGTCTACGCCCAAGAAATATAAATTCGCTTCAAGCGTTGCGCAATAACGTAGATTATTGCGCAACGCTTGACTCAAGCTTCAAGCCACCTCTGGAGACGGTCAAAATGCGGTCAAAACTCTAGCCATAGACAAAAAACTACGTGATTGAGCCAAGCCGCTTGATAGTCTCGCTAGCCCTTAAAACCATCGCCACGTCGAGAATACTGCCATCTGTTGATCTTTTGGTACATTTATTAATAAAAAAACTGCACTAGGCACGGTGCAGTTATTTATACACACATAAGATGTCACTAGTAATATTACTCAAATTATTTTTGTAAATATATTACAATATTTTTTCGGCATAATAATATTATGTTAGTGTTATATTATGTACACAACTAACTACAAAAAACACTGGCACATTTTTTTTTACTTGGTTCAAATCAGAATTCAAAATATTTTTTTAATTTTTTTTTTAAACACGGGAAGCCATAAGGAAGATTATTTTCCTCAAGGCCTGCGTTATCTTTGCGGATGCTATGATGTGGAGGGTTTTTCTTAGGAAAAGAAGGAGAGGAAATTCTGGGAATGAAAGTTATAAGGGGTGATGGGTCGGGAGAGTCCGGCTGGAGAGGTCAAAGTGAGAGGTTTATTTATGAGTCAAAGGGTTTCTCTCAAACTCTCAACCATCTCGACCTGGGCAAACCTCAAACCTCACCCCCATGAACCCAGGCACCCCTGTTGGTCACTAAACATAGCTTACCACTAAAGTTGGGGTGACCTATGGCCTATGGTTCTATGGTATGCACTTTCATAAACCTTCCTATACATACTTGAACTTGTAGAAATAAACTTGAAGTATGATACAAAAAAATCAACGATTACTGTTAGAAATAAACTTGAAGTATGATACTTCAAGTTTATTTCTAACAGTAATCGTTGATTTTTTTGCCCGTCCGCCCCTTGTGCCCCTCCCAGAAAAAAATTCTGGATCCGCTCTTGCCCATACCCACATCCCAAATTAGGAATTTCCAAATACGCTGATCATCTAATACGCACAAAATCATAAAAAAACACTTCATGTGTTTTATTCATGAAGGTAAACCTGCTTTCAATATTTTTTACGAGACGTTAGGGAACGTACCCATACTACGTAACCTCTTCGGGGGGGGGGTCTTCAAAATGTCACGCTTGGTACAAATGAGCGGCAGTTTGCTTAGGATTTTGGTCACCTGGGGGGGGGGGTTAAAAATTGCAAAAAAATTGGTCACGTAGTATGGGTACGTTGCCTTTTCGAGAAAAAATTGAATGTTCAGGTTCAGGATAAAAATATGTTCATGGAAAAAAATTGGTTTGATTCCCGATAAAATCCAAAATATTGTTAAAAAGGTTTGTAACTTTAATAGCGGAGTTTCCAACCGCCTCACTCTTACTACATCACCTGTCACTTTACCGACTCTTAGTTTTCATACACATGTTATTGGCGGGGTTGCCAAATTGTGAATAATTACCAAAATTCCGGGAAATTTATAAGATTTTTCAAGAATTGCTTATTTTGTGGGCAGAAGTTTTTTCTTGAGAAAATTCAGGGATCATGGGCATTTATTGATTATCCAGCGAAATTGAAGTAAAATATATGGTATAATTATGAGAATGTACTATAATTTAATTTTCTTTACCAGCAAATGTTCAAAACAATTTCTAATTAGTCTGAACGAAAGTAATTAACTAATTTAAAAAAAATGTTAATTTCCTTAGAATTTTGTTTAGTTTTGGAGGTAGAGGGAGTTGAGGAGAATTGTGGGGAATTTGAACTTCTAATATGGGTATTTTAGAACATTTGTATTGGTAATCTTGGATATTTGGTTATTAGTGGCAACTTCGGGCCGCTGAAACGTGAATGACTTATATCGACCTTCATGTGCAGTTCATAGTATAGAAATAAAGCGGTGAGTTTTGACTTGGTGATATCGGGGAAGAAATCCTCACAGTTCCTCCACGACTGTACCGGCGGCACATTCCCAGTGTAAACTCCCTATCTTCGTCTCCAGTAGTTGTTGCTAACGTAAATATCCCATTCCCTACCGTGACGTGTCGATATATCGAACTAGTTTCAAATTTAACCTTTTTCTGTCAACAAACAGGTTACATCACAACTATGGTGTCAAATATGTTGCCTAAACCCCTGACCGCCGCGGTGAGGCAGTTGACAAGCAGAGCATTCTCCACATCTCGGGTCGTGGCCACCAAGCAGGTGGCAGTCAGGGATGCCCTGAACGCTGCCATCGATGAGGAAATGGAGCGAGATGAACGAGTGTTCCTCATTGGAGAGGAGGTGGCCCAATACGATGGAGCCTACAAAGTGTCCAGGTAATCTCACCGCTTTCCCTTCTCTCACTTCTCTCTTTATTCCTGTCAAAACTTTGAGACAGCTGCCAATGATTTTGAGGTTATGTTTTATTTTTTAATTATTTTGAATGTCTTGAATGACATTGTTAGATATTTTGCCTTTCAACATTATATTGCTTTAAAATACTTTGTAGAATTCCGCTGCGCCCTAGGCATTTTTTTTTTAAAACACTTTCAACTTCTTCACTATGAGAGAAGACTATTTGTGTTGTGTGAGATGGTTAATATGCATTTAAATTCTTTTTTTTTTCATCAAAGTCCAAAATTTCATGTGTATTGACAGTTTCGACCAATCTGACGCTTGTCCTAAGTTAAGTTTGAAGGTAAGGAAATATGCATAAATTTTTTAAATTATCAAAAATATAAACCTAATAACTTATTTTCTGCGTGTTTTTCCATCTCCCCCCATGTAAATATTTGTTTTGCATTATAAGTAAGTTGAAATAAAGTTTTTTATTTATTTTTATTGCAAAATAAACATGCAGCGGAATTCTGCAACTCTATCGGAATAAAGGATATAAAGTATGTTTTACACCATCTCTTTTTTCAACCCAATTCCAATTAGAGACCAAAGTCAACATTTTTCACTTTACGCGATCGCTATTTTTCACTATGATCGCTATGATATCATTTGACATCACAGCAAACAGCATGGTTCGTGTGTTGTTTGCAGTGATGACAATTGAAATCGTAGATATGAAAATAGCGATCACGTAAAAATGATGACTTTGGTCTCTAATTGGAATCGGGCTGAAAAAAGTGATGGTGTAAAATGGCCAGAAGTGTAGTTTGAATAGTAAACAATTTTTCTAGAATATTTTGACTGCATGCAAATTCTGCGGCATTACCTTGGTTGATGAGAAACTTTGTCTAAAATATAATTTTATTCCTAATAATAAACTAGTACAGTTAGAGAATTTGTTGAATAATTTATTATTATTTCAGAAACACTGTACCGCAAACATGCCAGATTCAATTAATATTCTATTTGATTACAATGTTGCAGTTAGCATCTAGTTAGATTCTTGCTGTAAAAATGTGTTTAATTAATTACAAATTATTATGTATGAGTAAAAGTACAGATAAAATTTCTAATGTAAAATTATTTTTTAGTTAGTAAGCCCAAAAAATCTTTTATGACATTGGAATACCAAGAAACTTATTTGTTTACTTTTGCACAGCTGAAACCAGCAACCTATAATTATTTAGCACGAAAATTGTTTTTCATTAAAAAAAATTAACATAAGCCTTCAGCGATAATAATTTTCAATGATTATTGCTAATTGATTTGCTACTAGAACTAGATGACTGCATTTAATGCCATGGACATTATCTGCATTCCTGAAGATTTCTAGTTTCCTACTTAATAACCAAAACTTATAATAATCCTTTACAGCTCATCTGTCTATGTTCAAGCTCTCTTGCAACCATTATTCAGAAAATAATCACCCGTACTTTCCAGGGGTTTGTGGAAGAAGTACGGAGACAAGAGGGTGATCGACACGCCCATCACAGAGATGGGTTTCACCGGACTGTCTGTGGGAGCCGCCATGGCCGGCCTCCGACCAATCTGCGAGTTCATGACCTTCAACTTCGCCATGCAGTCCATCGATCAGGTAAATACCCATTCTACACTTCCAATTAATAGTTGTCAATTATGATTGCCTTCTCTGACGACCTTCAAAAACATTTTCATCCGACCCCAGTTCCTTTTGTATTTGTAATCTTGTCTTTAATTTGTCGAATTTTCTGTGAGAAGAAAAAGTGGTAACTTTGGCTGTTAAAAAGTGTTAAAATACCTAACGTTGTTCTGTATTTTATAATTAAGTGTTTTATGGAGTAACCATCAATAACATAAGGTACTTCCTGTTGTAATTTATAAAATTACTTTTATTTATTATGGTACATCAGAAAATAGTTCTAGCAAATTTTCAGTTGCGAATTTGGTTTGATGGTTTGTTTATCTGTACTTAAATTCTTTTAGAACTTTTGTTACATTCAAAATTTCCTATGGTAATACTTACAACTTATTATTAAACAAATAAGTAGGTAAGTCAGTACAGTAGATTATGAGATAACGCAAAGTCTTACTAGATGATAACAAAAATATACTCACTAAGCCATTATCCATAATGAGAGATAAGAAATAAACAAATTCAGAACCAAATTTGTAATAAGAGATGTGTGTGGTAACATTTTATATCCCTCTATAATACGCACAAAACTTCAGCATGGCTATTTTTAATTCATTTGGTGTGGGCTTATTATAAACTTCACAGTCCCTCTGGGTTCATCCAACTTAAATGGGATTGTCCACGACATGGGTCGGCAACCTTTTGTTGTAAAAGGGCCAAATATTTTATGGGGAATTAGTGCGGGCCGCACTTGTCATTACAGTATACCTGATATTTGGTGATTTAGCAGAGGTGCTCGGGCTCATGGGGTGAGGTATGTCCAGGTCTTGGCGGCGGATGCGTCTGCCCACCCGCTGCATGGCTGGCCGGATCGAGAGAGACTGGTTGAGGGAGGTCTGTTGACCTTTCCAGCCGGCACCCTCTCGACTCATCACCTTGCACTGCAGTTGGAAGGATTGATTCATATGTTATTAATTTGGGAGGCGGGAATGGGTACCGCCGCCCCGGGAACCTTAATTGGATAACCAACACCTCTGCCACAGGTCACCCCGAGTGGTTCGCTATGTTTGGTGATTTAGCAGGGGTGCCCGGGTTCATGGGGTGAGGTTTGTCTAGGTCTTGGAGGCGGATGACTAGGACACACTGAACCCCAGATTCCTATCCACCCCTTAAACCCTTTTCCTTCCCAGAACTCTCTTCTTCTTCCTTTCCTTAAAAAACCCTCCACACAGCATCCCCAAAGATGACATAGGCCCTGAGGGAAATTATTTTCCTCAGGGCCTCCTGTGTGGAGCTCATGTAAAAAAAAAAATATGTCCATCACTCCTGGACACACCCAGATTCCTACCCACCCCTCATACGTTTTTTCTTCCCAGAACTTCCTATCTTTCCCTTCCTTAAAAAGACCTTCCAAACGACTTCCTTAAGATGAATATTTGTGTACAAATATTTTAGTCTTAAAAATAAAACGCGTATTGTATATTTTTAAGACATTTATTGTAGTTAATAAAATTGATGAGATTTTTGTGGTTGTATTTGACTTGTAAGTTTTCTTATATTAGCTTGCATTTTTTAAGTAGAGTCCCGTAGTGTTGCGTCTAAATGTGAATCCGATAATCGAGAACGGTGTTTGCTTTCTCGATAATTCACAATTGAAAGAGCTTGCTCACAAATTTATGTACTACCAAACATAGTAATTATTTTGCTCAGCAAACTATTTTAACTCCCTGTAGTTTTCAGAAGGCAAACCCTCATAGTAATCCACCAAGTTTTTCCTTTAAAAGCCATTTTAAGTGTGGTATCACTTTGAAAACCTATCACGTTATTTGCAAATCGCTCCCCCTTTGCTATCCCTTCGCTCCAATTCTCGCTCCCTTTCACTCTGTTGTGTATGATATCGTCCATCATGTGGGTTGCGGCGAGAGTCTTGCGGGCCGCACCAAGACGGCCACAGGTTGCCAATACATGGTCCGTGATAATGTTGAATGATGGCTGCCGATGAATTGACTTACCAATGTCCTTTCATTTAAAAATAAAGTATGGCAATCTTATAGATTAATAATAATATTTGTCGAATTTATATAGCGCAGTTTTCATGAAAAATCATCAATCATATAAATCAGAATACTTGATTTAAAATTAAAATTTGGTTGGGTCTATTGGCTTTAAATATACCTAGATGTGCCCAGAAAATAGTTGACCATGACATTAGTTACCCTCTTGAAGAGTGAGCTTTTCAAATAATAATATATACGAGGGCTGAGATATACATCCAGGAGTTTTGAAGTATACTAATACATATGTACATCCAACTTAAAATACAATATCGTAGTTTCCTAACACCACAATATAAAAAATATATACAGGATGTTAAGAGACATACTTCACTTAATTTAACCAGTGATTCCTGACATTATTTGGAGTAAAAAATGATAATCAAATTTTGGCCCCCGGTGACATTTTAATTTTTTTTTTTTTTTCTATTAAAACATTTAAAAAAATAGTACATGTTTGACAGGTGGGAGCGGAGTAAGAGGTTGGGCAGTTACTTGGCTGAGTGACCAGTGACAACATGTAGAAAAAAAAATTGTTTAATTTTGAATTAAAAAAAATTTAAAAAGAAAAAAGTTATTGAAAGAGTCACCAAAATTTCATTAACATTTTTTACTCCAAATAATGCCAGGAAACGCTAGTTAAAATAAGTCCAGCACGTCCCACACCCTGCATATACAGAGTGTCCGTGGGTATAGTGCATTAACTTTGGGAGGTGATTCTACGATGATGGTAGGTGTAAAAAAGATTAACAACTTTTTCAGAATTCCAACATTTTTTTCCCATACAAAAATATCTACCTACTAAAAATCCTTAGCGTGAGGTGCGATCTTACTTGTCGGGAGCCTGCCGGGCACGATCGTGGCAACATTGTATAGTGGTGATTGGCCCATATCGTAACAACGGACAATAATAAAGCTGGCCGCGCACGCCGGTCTAATTTTATGTTTTTACCACAAAACTATCCCTAAAAGTTGGAATATCATAAAAGGTTATTTGTTATTTTAACTTATACTCTCATATAAAATCAACTCCCGAAGTTAATGCACTTTACCCCCGGACACCCTGTATATTGACGGTCCTGAAGAACAAAACTGTCGCCTGTACATCTAACTGAAATATAAAATTCATCCCAGTCTAGCTATCAAGCTATTTCTTTCCAATGTGATAGAACATTTGATCAACATCATGTTGCTTATTATTTCTAATGACCGGCAGTACATTTTTGTTTATCATTTATCCTTATTTATGTTTCATCCTATCACTTCATATATATAAATAATCTGTGATAATATCAATACACTATTTGTTTTATCACATCACTTCAAATTAGCTTACTATGAATAAGTTAGTAGTTATAATGGCCAACCTGTATGTTTCAGATCATCAACTCCGCCGCCAAGACCTTCTACATGTCGGCGGGGGCTGTGAATGTGCCCATCGTGTTCCGGGGGCCCAACGGGGCTGCGTCAGGTGTGGCGGCACAGCACTCCCAGTGCTTCGCTGCCTGGTACTCACATTGTCCCGGGCTCAAGGTGATTGCTCCCTACACTTCTGAGGATGCTAAAGGTATGCCCTACATTTCTTACGAGCTAACTAATACAATTCAAACCAATTAAATTTATTATCCTATATTATTTTAATATCAGAATTTATTGTTACGGCTTGTATCTCTATATTTGTATTTAGAAAACCTTGGAAAATTTGATTTGTTTGTGTTTAAATATTTTGCCATTTTTTTTACACATAAAAACAAGGATTCTCCTCAGAAGAGTTTCTCCGTGCTACATCTTTGAATGCTTTCTAAGCTCTATTCCAAATTTCACTGTTTCAGTTTAATTTTTGATGTAAATTAGTTTACACACTGCTTTGTGAATCAGTGCAAGATTGGAAAATACAACATTATTGATATTCTTGTAGCTAAAAACATAAATATTTTCAAATACAACAACATCAATAATGTTGTATTTTTCAATCTTAACACTCTACCTCATGAAAAGTCTAGAACGGCCCCCGCTGTGAATGATAAATGAGTTACAATAATGCTTTAATCAAAATTTACTACATAATGAATTAATGAACCCAAATAAAATTATATGCTTTCTAAATCACCTACCAACTCATTATAACTAAGTGTGTTGACCATTCTATGTGCAGGTCTCCTGAAGGCATCCATTCGCGACCCCGACCCAGTGGTATTCCTAGAGAATGAGATGCTGTATGGACAACAGTTCCCCATGTCCGACGAGGCGCTTGACAACAATTTTGTTTTACCCATTGGTGAGTTGTTAGCTATTAATCTTCCTTTTATTTATTGTTATTAAGTTTATTTTGTAGAACTCCATTTTAATTTTTAATTTATTTTATATATTTAATAATATTATTATTCAATGTATAAAAACAGTTTATTATAAACAAGTTCTGCTTCTGCTTCGTAATTATTATTATGAGTTACAGCTGTTTCGCCCTCTGAAGGCATTATCAAACTGTGGTTGTTACCACCTACAGACGATGTATTTATATCATTTCTAGACAGGTACTTATGATGACAAAATGAATAGCTTTTAATTATTATTACTTGTGCCCCTAAACTTCTAAGTAAAATGACTGAAATATTAATGGTTAAGTTTCCCAATTACTGGATTGTTTAAATTTGACTGAGGGTCGTTAATTATTCCATAAAATAAACCCTTGATGATTCATCAGGATTTACCTTATAATACAATTGATATTTGAAATGGTCATCATTCTCTTGGATAACCCACTATGAGTCATGTATTTACTTAATAAGTACCTGTCTAGAAATGATATAAATACATCGTCTGTAGGTGGTAACAACCACAGTTTGATAATGCCTTCAGAGGGCGAAACAGCTGTAACTCATAATAATAATTACGAAGCAGAAGCAGAACTTGTTTATAATAAACTGTTTTTATACATTGAATAATAACATTATTAAATATATAAAATAAATTAAAAATTAATCTTCCTGTTGATATTTTACCATTATTAAAGAATTATGACTACCTACAATCTCCATACGTTTACTTCCTTATTACTAGGTAGTTTTCCAAACCCAATATTCAGGGTAGTAATAAAAGTAAATTCTTAATTGTTAAGACCGTGTTCAAATAGGGGAATATGTTTGTACTGACAAAACGCCGCCGGCGTTTCCACTTAATCATGCTGAGCCAACATTTCGGCAAGCCTTGCAATGTACGTCATCAAGACAAAAAAGATTGTTGAAACATTGCTTCTACGAGGAAACAGAACAACACAACTCCATAACCAACATTATAATATTGGCCCTGACCATCTGGTCTTATCCAAATATAAACTGTTTTTTATTCCACTCTTAATTCTCTGTAAAAAGAAAATACATTATATTATGTAAACATATTACTTTATACCTTTCTAGCATTTTCTGTTGCTATCCCATTAAAATCAAGCTCTCCGAATTTCAGATGTTTTCCACGGCATTCTTATTTTTAATTCCGAATTAAAAGAAAATACGTGACAATATATCAATGTATAATATACACGGTAACAGAGAATGCTAGAATGAGTAAATATATTGTATTTATTCATTCTAGCATTCTCTGTCACCATCCTGATGTTATCCAAATAGAATATGTTTGTTTTTCATTCCCTTTTTATTTTTAGTTGGATACCGAACACATAAATAACATTAGGTACTTAATTCTTATTGCTGTTTTTGTGTTGTTTTCAGGCAAAGCCAAAATAGAGCGAGCGGGAAAGCACGTAACAATTGTGGCTTACTCCAAAGCCGTAGAGACGGCTCTGCTGGGAGCTGAAGAGTTGGCCGCCAAAGGTTTGTTATTGTTATACTAACTAAATCACCGCCATCTTGTGCACTATCTTGCTATCATTGTAATTATTTCAAACGACACTTTGGGAAGCTGCCAGAATTTCACATAACGTAACTTTTATGAAAACTTTATTTTTTATTTCTAAATCTATCTCAATATTGAGAGCATACCTCAACAAGTGTTTTGTTGGGCGGTCTCGATCCGTCTTAGTAGGAGCCGAAGACGTTTGCTTTCCGTTTTATTTCATAAACGAGAGTTGTTGACAATTAATAGCAGCATTATTTTGGTGTTTTATTACAATTAGCCCAAAATCTCTGGCAGTTTGTTGTTGTGATGGTGAAATGTTTTCACAATAAATTTGTTTTTATAATAGCGGGGATTTGAGACAAATCACGGGATATTATATTTGTAGGATTTGTGAAGTATTTATAAAATATTTGCCTTACTATCATTACCTTTAATATTATAAAAAATAATTGTAAATATTGTCAATTTTTCAGCAGATTTAATTAGAAATTTACCCTTCGAATGAACACCGTTAGTAAATTTGGAACATTACAAAATCTGTTGAAAATTTAAAGAAAATAAATACACATTTCAAATATTATATACAGTCTTCGACCAAGTATATCTAGACATTGCGTGTAGGTCTTAAAAATGACACCGTAACCAAAAATATTGGTTTACGAAAACATTTATCAAAAAGAAAGTCTATTATCTCACAGTAAAAAGATCGCAAGAAGCATTGGTTTGTACCTTTAGTTGGTCTGCGTGGAGCTAATTTATTTTCCAGCAAGTTCGGAGGTAATGGAATTACTAGCTTTTTGAAGATCATTTTTAAAACACAAATTTTAGGCAGTTAGAAATATTTTAGGTACGGGTTATCACGGACTTTATTATTAACAATTTAATCAGTTATATGAATATCTAAAAAAAATATGTACATAACATATGAATTCGAGGCAGCATATCAAGAAAAGTAACATTTGATAAAAAAATGTTTCATTTCTTCCTAGTAAACAACTACGTCACGCAACAGATGCAACAGAATTCGATTGGTAGTTTTATTATGAAATTTCTCGTAGGTGGTGTCACTTTGGGAATGGAATTAGGTATGGGAGGGCTAATCTATAGTTAATATATCGATTTATACAGTAGAATTGGGATATAACGACTTCACTTAAAACGGCTTACTTTTTTTAGCAACAACAATGTAAACTCAAGTTAGGTACTTCGAAAACATATCCATTTAGTATGACTCCGTTACAACCAACTGCTTAGAGCGACCTATTTTGTCCTATTTTAATGACAATTCGTCCGGTTAGAACGACGCGCAGTGTTTTGTTTACAAAACCAACTCCCCAATACCTCGCCCCCCTGCGCCTCGCTTACTCCCCGCGCCCGGTTACTCCCCGTGCGCTAACACTTATCCTTATTAGCACACGTAAATCACAGTCGGTGTGTATCATCTGTTGTGACTAGGTTAAAAGCTCGACACAATGAGTTTCGTGAAGCGAAAGTGTTTTTCAATTGAAGAGCAAAATGCTATATTACACCGTGTGTTTAGAAGCCGGTGAATCAAATGTAACCCTCGCAAAAGACTTTGGTGTGTCTCATGTATAAACAAGCTTAAATTATCCGGCCGTTTTGTGCGTCGTCCTGTTAGTATGACAAAGTATCGCCGGCCTCTTGAGAGAATGTAATTTTTATTTAAAAAAAATTATTATAGGTAGGTACCTACTTTATCGCTTGTCTGAATTCACTCAAACAGTTTCAATTTTGAAAATTTTGAAGCAAATTTGAGTTTGTGTAACGTGAATAATTTCACAGGAATATTTCACTTCACGCACTGACAACCGAAATTAGTATCTTTGATCATTGTCTGTTAGTGAAATCACCACATTTTGAAATATGTCCCTTCAGAGATGCAACAGTTTTACCACCCTAGTAAAAATAACCGTAATGGAATTTATAAAACGTATTTGTTTGAAATATTTAATCTATCTTTCTGTTTATAGGAATTGAAGCTGAGGTTATTAACCTACGCAGTATCCGTCCCCTCGACATGACCACCATCCTCAAATCTCTGGCCAAGACTCACCGCCTTGTCACTGTGGAACAGGGATGGCCGCAGTCAGGTTTGTCTTCCTTATCCCTCCTTATTAGAATTATATTTTGTACCTTTTGGTCTAGTAGTAATGTTTGCTTTGTCAACATAAACCAAACCATAAATCAACATAAAATTGATTGCTGAAGTCAGGTAAATATCTCTTTCGTCAATCCACCCGAAACGCTCTGTTTAAAGCTCACTTTTTTTCAACTTTGACCTTTACAAGTTTTGGCGATGAAACCATGTTAGCTGCTTTCCTGAAAAAACTTTGACTCGATGTAAAACAAGCAATCTGTGTGATAAATTCCTGTACCTTACCGGACGGATAGCAAACTTAAGAACATAAATGTCCTATAAGAATGCTGATTGTCCTTGTTTTGTCCAAATCAAATGCACACAGTGACCTCCCACTTATTTTAAAGGTCAAGTAAAACTGCAGATTTGTATAATACAAATCAAAGTGTCCCATTACGCGTCCGCCCGCCCGCCACAGATACTCCTTTACATAAATAGATTTTGAAACAGTTCAATAATTCATGGTGAAATTCCAACTTCATATGACTTTTTTATTAAATTCTTTTCCCTTGTTAATTTTAATTTCTGTAGCCCTTTATGAATAACTTTATTTTTACTTATTTCACAAAAAAGTAAAAGAGGATTCACAAAAGTCACATTATATCTGTCTTTCTAGAGTTCGTAAATAACTTGTATTTTTTTTTTAATTAATTTTCGGAAAATCGACAGTTAACATTTTATCAGTTTTTACAAGTGTAGTAAAGCCAAAATAATATGTATTTCCTCCTTGTGGCTTTACCTCTAATAAAACAAAATAATGAAAAAATAAGAAATAATGAAATTTATATAAATCAAAAAATTGTCTGGGAAATTGTCAAAGAATGGGTCATTATTATGACAATGGTTTGTCGACATTTGTGTTTTCTCCCTTCTACAACATGGGACTTCAAAACCCTGATTCATAATTTTTTACAAGGAACCCCCCACAAAGCATCCCTAGATATGGTTGGGAAATTCGGGACAACTCGGTGAAGTTAATAAATAAGTCTCTTGCTGGAATGGTTGTTGGTTGGATTCTCAATTATAAATGTAATTAAAATGTGTTCCTGTCCAGGTGTCGGTTCTGAAATTTGTGCCCGCATCATGGAGGATGAAGCCTTCTTCCAGTTGGACGCCCCCGTGTGGCGCATCACCGGCTCCGACATTCCCATGCCGTACGCCAAGACCCTCGAGGCTGCCACCCTCCCCACCCCCCAGGACGTCTTCACGGCCGTCACCAAGATTCTCAACAAAAAGTGAAAACTCCCTCGCTCACCCAAATAAAGTTCCCCAATTTAGACATTACCTGCAATAATACAACACAAACATACGTACTTCATACTGCATTCAGTTTGCTTAACTCTTGGACTAATTTTATGTAAGTATATGGTGACAAGTGATTGTTTCATATTATATAAGAAGCAAAGCTCGCCAGTCATCACCGAAAGAGGTTATAACTTCACCTGTTTGAAGTGTATAATTTTCCGACTGAATTACTGCCATCTATGTTTGTAAAGAATAAAGAGACTTCCTCTGCGTTCTGGTTTCATCTAGTTTCCTTCCCTTCGCCGCTATTAATAGTTTTGTATCCAAAAGGGAACTGTGAATGTCTAGTTTGTATGAAAGGCGTTGGAATGTAAAGACAGTGGTGCTTATAGAAATCCTGTACATAATATTGACTGTATAAAATGTTATTTACCCGGCCGCATGCGTTTCATTCTTTATCCACTCTTAATATTAATTGTTTTGATTAGATTGTAACAATTGTAAATTCGTAAGGTTTTGTTATGTTGTTTGTTATCTAATGTCTAATTTGTTTGTTTAGAGATCATTTTAATTCCACGCAACTTACATCACAGCCTCGTTATACAAACTACAATTTCTCACTTAAACATTCAATGAATTTTTGCATTTTTATAATAAACAAGATACAAAATTAAATTCAACTGCTACGGGAAAGCAAATTGTTATTTCTTGATTGTCAATTATAGTGCATAGCATTTTGTGATAATTTTTTCAACCTTAAAGTTGATTGTGTTCGGTTAGCAGTTGAACCTGAGCCTTTAAATGACATAAGTAATTGATATGAACAACCTACTACTCATTGATGTTGGCTAACTAAGATTTTATTCAATGCCCGGTGGGGAACTTTTATCTTTTTACGACATATACAATACCTCGTACTGTAATAATAACAACTTTGTAATTACAATACGTTTAGTGAATCAAGGGAACCCGTATATTACGTATAAAGTGCACTTTGTTTAGTTATTTAACTATTGTATTTATTCAACATCGTATTTATAATTATTTTAACATAAAAGAAAACGCCTTAAGTATGTACTTTTGTTTTCTGATGTGGAGATTATTTTTTAGCAATCTTATGAAAGCGCACATTTAGTGTTGGTGAGTAGTTGAGTTTTGGCAAATGTGATTTTTGTAAAACTCTCTAAGGGTTGCCTCAAGTCAGCTATTGCTGCTCAAAACTTTTAACAATTTACTGGTATGTAGTATGTGGCGGTGAATTTGCCATATGCCGGAACTTCTGTGAAGATGAATGAATATTTATGCATAAGAAATTTGTCGAAAATTGAATTTACTTTGTAAATAAAATATCTCAGACACCATTTCTGTGTTTCAATTTATATTTTAATAATCTAATAGCATTCCTCCCTAAAAATAATAATTATTTATTTAAATATTAATTATTGGAGACTAGGTTTTTGCTAGCGGCTTCCCTCGCGTGGTATGGGGGGGTAATTATTACTGAACTGAAACTCAAAACAGTGTTGCCAGCATAGTTAGACATGAATGTGGTTTACAAAATTTCTAAATAGAGCCATCTATTAGTGTACATTGTAAAGAAAGTATATATTTTCACAAAATCGTCTTCCACCCCACAAATAGTACACGATACACAGCACAGATGTCACTATACAAATTTGTATTTATTTATTGAGTCGAAAATATTTAAATTATTAATTTATTAGCATCAGACCCGGACTGGCCAGGTCCGCGATCGCGGAGGGCCCCCGGCACGAGGGGGCCCCGAAGGGGCCCCACAAAACGTACAAAAAAAAAATTTTCTCTTGTTAGTAGTTATTTTGTGTTCTATTACCATTTGTTTACATTTTCGAAAAAAAAAACATTTTCCAAAAGTAGAACATGTCCAACAACTGTTTATATCTCGCCGTGTGTGGTGTCTTGTAGTGCGGGTAGTAATAACATCCGTTAATGTTACAATGTTTATTGATTGACAGGTAAATGTGGAGAGAGCGCTCAACAGCGGGTACATCCCTTTTATACATCCCATACTCGCTGTCTCGCTCTCATGCCGTCACACTCATACACATACGTCACACCCCCACACTTAAAACCTAATTACATATATTTTCTTTATTTTCAAATTTATATAAATCAAATATTTAAATATTCCAATCCAGTATATGTAATTATATTCTTGCTCTTCAATCCGTGTAGCGTGGGCGTTGACCTCGAGGGCGTAACCTCCCCTCCCATGGTGTAGGTGACCTGCAAAAATTAGAGGAATTAGGAAACTTGGTCATGTCCACATCCGAGAGTGGACCCAGGTCCAGCAAATCATCAGACCTGTCACACTCCCCCCACCTAACCTTCCTCTCTGAAATCTGATCATGGTGGCGTTTCCAAATTTGTCCCGTAGACATAATTTTAACTAAATAAATCCTATTCCCCAATCTTTTAAAACTTTCCCTAAAAACCATTTATTATCATTACTTCTTAAATCCCTGGTTCAAACTTTAGAACCAACATCAAAGTACTTTTTAAATTTTCATCCTCTATAATACTTTTTCTGTTTATGCTGGCTCAATAACATTTTGTTTTTAACCGTGTTGTCAATTCCTTTAAAACCTTGACTCTCAACATTATCCACTATTGGAATAATCGTATTAAAAATTGATCTAATCTTCCTACCCAACATTAATTTACTAGGCTCAATGCCCGTAGACATTGAAGGCGTATTTCTAATATCAACTAAAAACGTCAAAAGTTAATCTTCAAAATCAGTAGGAAATTTATTATTTACCATAATTTTTTTCAAAAAATTCTTCACTGTTTTAACCCCATTTTCAGCTAAACCGTTAGAAGCAGGATGCTGTACAGCTGAAGTCAATGATTCTATATTATAATTATGACAAAATTCCTTAAAAACTGTCGATGTGAAAGCTGTAGGGGGAGTGCGTATATTATCGGACAACGTATGGTATCGTACAAGTGTTATTTCTCTTACTGGCGTATAGATAGGGCGATGCAAGTTAGTTTATAATATTGCCGCACTATTCTGGATGCCCGGTATTTGCATGACTCTCGCCAAAGCCGGTTGTGTCGTTTTGTGCCCAAAAAACGAACTTTGACCACCGCGTATTGTGTCCGCAGCTTTATTCGAAGACAGATAAAAGGTACGTCATTAATTTAATTACATTTTTACATATAATACGGTACACTACATTTCAGTGGCAATCAAATGACGATCTAATGTTTTAAAATTTGTGTCCCATATCAGGTAGGCGGTTATTTTGTTAACCCCACGTCGTTTGGTTAATATCGGACATGGCTGTTACGGATGGTATCGGACAAACGAAAAAATGCTTATTTTTTTATTTATTTATTTAAATTAATAGGTATACCTACACCAAATGAAGTGTATCGTATTTTTATGCACCTTATCATGAAAATATATTGTACAAGGTGCGCCAGAGAAACTTACTTATTTGAAAAAATTCCCGACCGTTGAGTTGGGCAGGTAGAGGGGCGGGAGGGGGCGCATCTGGAGGGGGACGTCCCCAAGTTTGTTTCTCATTCTCGTCAGTTGCCATTATGTTGTGGTCTAGAGAGCAGCGGGCCTTCGCCGTCGAGAGCTTCTTTTGTAACGGTCGCTCAGTTGCACGAGACTCGATGAATTTGCTGCGACATAGCCGTGCGCTCTCCGGATTTGACTCCATGTGATTTTTTTTATGGGGTTATTTGAAATCCCTTGTTTATGTCGATCGACCACGGACCATAGATCACCCGAAGATCAACATTCGCAACGCTATTGCCAATATTCCGATTGATATGCTGAGAAGAGTGGACGAGAACTTCAAAAAACGACTTAACCAGTGTATGCACGATGAGGGTCGCCATTTAAAAGATGTAATTTTTAAGACAGTATGAAAAAAAACTTGGTACATTGTATTTTCAAATAAAAAAAGAATTACAACAATAACTACAGTGCTTTTGTTTTTATTGAACTTTCAAATAAGTAAGTTTCTCTGGCGCACCCCGTATTACGAAAGCAATATACAAAGGGTTTGCTATTGTTGATTTAAAAACATTATTTTCCAAAAGCCAATATGTTTTTCATCCATTTTTCCAGATAATGTCGAGGTTAAGAAAAAAGTGGGAGCAGGGGCTCAGGATGAATGGAAGGATTGCAATATGATATCAGCAGTGGAATACGTTTGTGACAATTTGAGAAGCTGTCTTATATTGTGATGTCCCTAAAAGTACACTTTGTGACAGGTTGTTGAAATTGAAGAAAGTATTTAGGATATTGAGGAAATTAGGTTCACTTCTAAAAAGTTTAAAAAATTGTAAAGAATGAAGCCAAAACACAAGTACCGGGTCCACCAATCAAAATAAAACAAGAAAAACTCCCAGGATACAGTATATGCCAAAAAGATTTTCAAATTAGTAAATCAAAAAGAATCCGCCCAAATACAAAAAAAAAAAGTTAACACCATCTATTATAAGAAAGCGGATAAACTAAAACTACATAAGGATTATAACAAAGATGAAGTTTGAATTTTATCTGTAGAGAAAGCTTTGAAGAAGACTGGATTCAATGTCAAGGTTGTCACGGATGGGCCCATGAAAATTGTACGGGTCTTGAATCTTGCCAGCATTTTTACAAATGTGAATTGTGCCAGAAATAATTTTTATTTTCAATGTAACGTGTTATGTAAAGTTTGAACACGGTTTTACCACTTTTTAAAAATCCTTTTTTTATAAAAAAAAACATGAATATTTTTTGACCACTTTTGTGTCCGATACCACCTTTGATGTCCGATATTAGACAATTCTTTCAAATACTTTGTTGCCCTTTTTCTTGTATTTCACTTGCTTGTATTTTTTTTTAAATAAAGATATTCTCTTGATATGTGTGAAATCTTTTGTATTTAATCATTAGTAACCGTTTTATTATAAAACAAAAGAAATTACGGTGTTAAACCAAAGAGCTAATTTGTCCGATACCACCCGTCGAATTCCGATAATAAACGAAAATTTCGTAATTTTAAAATCAAAATTTTGGGAAACAGTGATGGTTATTGATTTTTTAAATTAGCATCGCATGTAGATCTGTCCTTTCCACTTATGATTAATTCATAAATCGTTATATTGAAGCAATAACAACTAAATACTGTTGATCAACACTATGCGTCCGATAATATCCGTACTCCCCCTACCATTGTCACTTACAATTTGTTCCGGGATTCCGAACATAGAAAATAATCTTTTTAAAACTTTTATGTACAAAACGAATCTACCTTATTTACAATATGACAGTCTATCCATTTTGTAGTTGCATCAACAATTATTAAAAAATTATGACCTCCCAACGGCCCCATGAAATCAATATGCAATCTACTCCAGATTAAACCATTGATTGGCCAAGGTGCCAACTCAACTTTACACGGAGTAGGTAAACATTCCATGCATCGAGCACACTGTTTCACAGTTGCTTCTATATCATTGTTCATTCCGAGCCAAAAAAAATAATTTCGAGCAAGACTTTTCGATTTTACAATGCCTAAATGTGATTGATGTAAAAAATGCAATATAATTTCCCTTAATTCCCTTGGAACTACAAATTTATTATTATAAAATAAACATGAATTATAAGTCGATAATTTATTCCTAAAATACCAGAATTTCAATAAATCATCCTTTAAAAACTTTTTATCCGGCCAACCATTAGCTATGAACTCGATAATGCTCGCTATATTTACATCATTAATCGAAAACTGTTTCATTGTTTCCGCATTTAATGTTGTTTCCGACTCGATTATGTTCACAAACTCTGACTCAACCGTATTCACGTTTAAACTATCAATATAATTTAAAAAATAATCGCTAGCATCAATATCGTCGCTACACACATCTAAATTATTCTTATTATTAATCGGCATTCGTGATAAGAAATCCGCTTTGTTATCACCTGATTTAATATACTCTATACTATAGTCAAAAGTCTGGAGTATTAGAGCGTACCGCTGCAGACGGTTAGCGGCCAACACGGGTACTTGCTTATCCGTGTTCAAAATGTGTACTAACGATTTATTGTCGCAAGCCAAAACAAATTTATTGCCGTATAAGTACTGAAAGAATTTCTTCAACCCAAAAATTATAGCACACGCTTCCTTATCTAAAATAGAGTACTTTAATTCTGTTTCTGACAATAATCGGCTAGCAAATGCGATAGGTCTCTCTAAACCATTATCATACACGTGACAAATTACCGCTGCCAACGCTTTGTCAGATGCGTCTGAAATAAGTTTAATTGGTAAATTTGGATCAAAATGCACTAAAATATTATCTGACGTCAGCAGTTTCTTAACTCGCTCAAACGCAATATTACATTCCTCAGACCACACATATTTTAATCCCCTTTTTAACAAGTTATACAATGGAGACAAAATACCTGAAATATTATGAACAAAAGTTCTATAGTAAGAAATAACCCCGAGTAAACTCTTAAGTTCCGAAACATTTTTCGGTACTGCCATTTGAGTAATCGCACAAATTTTATTTTCTAAGGGCATAACTCCTTTCCGCGAAATTCTAAAACCTAAATATTCTATCTCTGTTTCTAGAGAAGAACACTTATTTTCATTAATAGTTAAACCACAATCACTTAACTTGCTAAGTACAGATTCACAAATAGAAAATAATTCCTCTTCAGAATTTCCAAACAACAAAATATCATGTAGAAATACACGAACGTTACGAAGTCTACCGACTACCGTCTGAATAACTTGCATAAATATAGCCGGGCTTGTGCTCAAACCGAAAGGCAATACTTTATACGCATATAATCCTACATGAGTACATATCACACATAATTTCCTCGATTTCTCGTTCAACGAAATCTGACCAAATGCATTACGCAAATCTATTTTCGCAAAAAATTTCGCACCATTTAAAGATGAAATTAAATCTTCTATACGAGGCAATGGATATTTCAACTTCGCTAACATAGGGTTTAATGTGGTTTTAAAATCGGTACAAATTCTAATTGAGCCGTCTTTCTTTTTTACAACAACAATCGGACTAGCCATATCACTTATTTCTACATTTTCAATTATATCTTCACGTAACATCTTATTTAATTCCTCCTCTACCTTTCCACGTAAACTAAAGGTAACGGTCTTGGATTCACAAACTTTGGCCTGAACTCCGAAATAACTTCGATGTTAGCTTCATAACCTATAAGCCTACCCGATTTTTCTGAAAACACATGAGCATATTTTTTCTTTAAACTATCACGAAAATTTAATTGATTATCAAAACTAGTCTCACTGGTATTTACCGAATTTATTGCACTTAATCCGATACCGAAAACTTGTAAAAATTTTCTACCAACAATCGTAGAATTACCATTTTTAATTATTATAAACTGCGTATCCACACTTTTATTTAAAAATAACACACTTAGATTAACTTTACCTATAATATTTAACCGTTTCCCGTCATATCCTGACAATTGAATATCGCATCTTTCCAATTCATAGGAAACAAAATCTTTTAAATACACTTCGTACGGAATTGCATTAATTTCCGCACCGGTGTCAACAATCGCTCGCAGAACAGTGTTACCAATAATGAGATCTACGAATATCGGTTCCGGCCCCGTGCCGTCATGTAACATAAAAACCGAATTTAATCGTTTATTCTTATTACCGGCATTAATTTTCCTGCTTTTACATAAATTACTAGGATGACCCGATTTATTGCATCGATTACAAAAAATATTCTTCCAGCAATCCTTCTGCAAATGATTCGTTTTACCGCACAAAAAACATTTTTTTAATGCAATATTTACTGGCTTGGCTTGACCTGGATTTACGGACAACATTACCATCCTTATGCACAACATTTAAATTCGTATCAACTTTCTTAAAATTAACAACATGTTCCCATGAAGCTGCTAACTGAATGCATTCCGAAAAAGAAGTATTTACCCCCTCAACGAACAACTTATGTTTCAATTTTTCATTGAAAATTCCAATAATGAATATGTCTTTTAAACAAGGCTCCAATCTCAATTCAAAATTGCACGTCAAACTCAGTCCTCTCAACCTAGCAGCGTAATCTTTAATAGATTCGTTAGCTAGCTGTTTACACTTATAAAACAACTCACGCGACTCGAAAATATTTTGAATAGGTTTGCAATGTGAATCAAATAATTTACATAAATCATCAAAAGAACAAACAGAAACCTTTTTAGGGAAACACAAATCACATAATAAAGAGAAAGTTTCTTCGGTGAGGCAACTCAGCAAAAATGCTCTTTTGCGCTCTTGTGACAACACTTTGTCATCATGTAAAATGAGGGCCTGATCCAGTCGTTCCTTGAACAATGACCAGTTTCCCGTTCTGTAACAGAACGTCCCCAAATTTTTACAAACACCCTCCATTGGGGGAAGAGCTGAAACAAAATAATCAAGACTACTTATCTCAGCACTTCCTAGAAGACTACACTCCGAGGTCCACGTTCCACGTTCACGGCACCCAGAGCCGTAGATCAGCGTCCCCGTCTGGCTCCATCTCCCGACAGCTGCAGATCCAATCCCTCTTCTCCGAGGTCTTCCTTCCCAGTCTGCAGCGACGGAAACCAAGTCCCGGTTTCCGGCTAAACCACTTAATGATGACCTGATCCCGATAGACCCGATCCTTGATCCTTGCCACGATCCAGTGTACCCCGTAACACGGTGTACCTTTGTGTATCCTTGATCCTTGACACGATCCTGTGTACCCCGTTACACGGTGTACCCAACGACAATAATTCTGCAAATTTGTCGTACCAACACACGCGAATAACTACGTTTGGCTGCTCCAGATTCTTCTTAATGCGGTCGCTTCCTGCGATTCGCAAATTTCTTGACAACAATCTTCCAGATTCCGATCTTGGAATCTACCGCGTAAATTCTTCCGTAATCTACGAACTACCGAGCTGCGCCAACTGTGGTATCTTGTAGTACGGGTAGTAATAACATCCGTTAATGTTACAATGTTTATTGATTGACAGGTAAATGTGGAGAGAGCGCTCAACAGCGGGTACATCCCTTTTATACATCCCATACTCGCTGTCTCGTTCTCATGCCGTCACACTCATACACATACGTCACACCGTGTATACGATCCACTGTCATCCGCATCGTCTGCGCAGTGACGTGTGTCGTGTGTCCACCGTCCAGCAGACAACTCATAAATGAACTAAGACCGACAACTGCACCGCGATGTCCTATCAGATCAGCTGATCACTCAGTAGGGCCGCGCAAGCGCATGTCGTCCTTCCCTCCCCCCTTTCCTACATTTATAATAACATCCACCCATCATCCACCCCACTCTATTGTTTTCAAGCCTCTACAAATCGATTTTATGCGATGCGGTTTGCTAAATTTATAACGCAGTTTTTTTTAGTTAAATTGTTAATTTTTTTTTGTTGTTTAGAGTTGAGTTGTGGTACATTATTTGATTAATTAATATTACGAGCGGAACAAAAACAACGAAGAGAACTTACAAGAGTGGTTTTCAAAAAAGAGAGGAAAATAAGAAAAGATTTCCAGTGTGCCAGTTCAATGTTTACGTGGTTAAAACCATCAAGCTCTACCTCAGAGATAAATATGATGACATGACTGTAGGTAAGGTCATGAAATTTTAGATTATTATTTTTATTATGGGTTGTAATTTTTTGAATTTTTGTTCTATTTATTCTACATTTTTACGTCACTTACTAAGAACTTAACAATATTAGTTTTTGGGTTTTTACTAATAGGGCTAATTAATTGTTATAATTTAAACAAAATAAACTGTATAAAAAACTTTCTCACATTGGGGATAAATTCACATAAGAAATGTGTTAAGGCCTACGTCATTAGGAGGTACTTTATGCAAAATATAGATTGTAGTTTGTCAGTTTATTCATCAATGGTCAAAATATAATTATTACGAGCAATTTTTTAAATTAATTATATTGTAACTACAATTAGTTATGATTTTGAAAATCATAATTATTTCTAGTTACAGTATGGTATAGTAAAGGGGATTCCCTAGTGAACAGCATCAACTTCTTCTTGTACAGTTGAGAGGGGTGAGGCGCCTGCTTGCAATCAGCCACATATAGACCATCATCCATCGTCTCTTGTCGGCGAATCAAGCTCCAATTCTGATTCAGAAAAATCAGGAGACCTGTGATGCAGCTAAAGAACAACTTGGGTGTTTCATTTGTCCATACGAAAGTGATCCAATCACGATTAAAAAAGTTTTCATGGAAAAATATCCTATTCAAGTTGTAGAAGGAAAAGTTACAAAATTGCCATTTGAGCCTTCTAAACTTTATTACCGACATTTGTGAAAAAATAAAGTAAAGTGGTGAAAAAATGCCCCGAAAATGGTTATCATATTCAATTCAGCTGAATAAAGTGAACTGTTCGTACTGTATGGCTTTTGGAGATAAAGGACACAGAGACTACCTACATTACTGGTTATGATGTTTCTTCAAAAAATGTGTATAAATCAGTAAAAATACTTGAAAACTCTACCCATCATGAACTTGCTGCGAAAGCAGCTTTTCAAAGTCAAAAGGGATACGATATTTCAAATCTCCTGAATACCAACCAAACTAAACAGCAAGAAAGTGAAATTCAAACTAGAAGATTGGTCATCCAACGTTTGATAGACATAGTTTTGTTTATAGGAAGGCAAGGCATTGCCTTCAGAGGTGACAAAGCAGAAGCAGCCAACGCTCTTGATTCTTTACAAAATCATGGTAATTTCCTTGAACTGGTCATATTGGTGGGTAATTATGATGTAATTTTGCAAAGCCATGTAAAAAAATGTATCAAAGACATCGAAAAGCACAGAATAAAAATAAAGGACAAAAGAGAAGCCACAGGAAAGCAATCTAAAAAGCCCATTGGACGAGAATCAATGTTGACTTTGCTATCAAAGACTTTCATTGACAAGTTAATCAAGATAATTAGCTCGATGGGTCGAAACATTATTTTGAAAGACCTCCAGGATAGCATCATCTGCAGCGTAATGGTGGACAGCACCCAAGATATAGCTGTCATGGACCAATTGGCAATATGCGTCCGCTATGTCGTTCAAGGAAAAGTGTAGAAAGACTTTTAGAGATTGCAGTTGTTAATGACTCAAGTGGACTTGCGTTGTACGAGCTTATAAAATTTAAATTATCTGAGTATGGAATAGCAATGTCAACTATTATTGCTTGTTCATTTGATGGAGCCAACAACATGAAAGGCTGTTACAATGGGCTACAAGCCCATTTAAAAAAAGAAAATGAAGACCTTATTTATACTCACTGTATGGCACACGTACTGAACCTAATTGTAGCTGACTTAACAGTGAAGTTACTACAAGTGATTAGTGGAATAATCTGCAGTATTTGTAAGCTCATCGCACAAGAGAATGGCCGTCTGGGAAAAGAAAACAAAAAGACAACATACTGCTCACGACAAGTTGTACAGGTTGCAAAAAATAGGAGCAACGAGGTGGTGGAGCAAACATGAGGCTCTTTCATCAATTGTTGATGAAGAATTCTTAATCAGTGAAGACAGTGTTAATTCAGCTAAGTTCTTTAATTTTATTTCTGTGTTTAAAGAAATCTCTGATGGAAGTTTTGACAGCAAATCTCGATTCACAGCAAGAAACCTGATAAGTCAATGGTCCAAATTTGAAAACTTGTTTATGTCGTTTGTTTTGCTAGATTTGTTTTTGGTCACTTCCCCTGTTTCTAAGTACTTGCAAAGTAAAAGCATTGATTATGTTTTAGCTTGGAACTTAGTACAAACACTAGGAATGACGCGTATTTCGAAGTATTGTATGCAAAAACAAAAGCCTATGTAAGTGCAGTTAATCTTTAGCTAGACGAAAATAACATTGACGTCGAGTTAGAATTGCACTTTAAGAGAAAAAGATCGTTAAAAGAAAAAATTAATGCCCGGTGAAAAATCAAAAGATGAAACTGACTCTATTTCAACAGTTCAACATTACAAAATGTATATTTTGATATTTTAGACTGTGCGAGGATGAGTATTGAAGAAAGATTTTGCGCAAACAAAGACGTTTTACAGGATTGCTCTTGGTTGGACCCCAAAAAGTTTGACTTTATCTTGAAACTTCAAACATTTCCCACAGAAGCTCTGCACAGTGTTTCTAAACTGTGTAAAATTGAAAGAACTCGGCTGTTGATAGAGCTGCGACAGTTTGCACAACAATACAGCAACTTCATAGCGGCAGAGTCCACTGAGAACTACGGAGACAGATGCAGTGACGAAGAAGACGATTTGGACCCAACGGCAGCGGAAACAAATGCTGACATTTACTGCTCTGAAAATTGACAATGTTTCCAGTGTTTGACATGTGCTTTTTCTGTTCGTTTGAACTTACTCAATCTGGACTTTTTACCAACCTGTATATTGTATATAAATTTGTTCTTACCATACCTTGTACCCAAGTCACATGTGAACGAGTTTTTTCTAAACTTAAAATCGTCAAAAATCGACTTCGGTCGTCCTTAGGCCAAAACCTTATGTCCAGTCTGTTTTTTATTAATGATGAGAGGGATTTATTTCATAATTTGGACAAAAATAAAATAATAGATGAAGTGGCTTTAACAAGTGAGTTGCTTACAAAGAAACTGTTACTTTAGGGCTAGGGAAGCAAAATGTCTAATCATTTCAGTTTAGTTAAGCCCCTTCTATTCTAGTGTACAACATTGTAAACTGTTAAACACACAGGATTTTTTTTTAAATGTTAGTATAATTTTTCTAATCCCTAAAATCCGTTTGTCATTATTTTTACTACACAAATAATTTTGACATAATTCATTAATGCTTTGGTGTGAATAAAATCCTGCCCTTTATTTTGAACTCCGTTATAATTATTGGCAGTTTTACAGTATGTATTTAGTAGTGTTGAGGTATCCTAAAAATACTGTGAATTTCTTATTTCAATAAATACTAAAGTCAACAAAAGTCGAAAATCATAATATTCGTATAAAAACCTATCTGAATTTCTTCTTCTTTATAGGTGCCAATATAGCGTAGAAACGCGTTTTCACTGTTTTCAAGCACCTAATTTTCAAAAATTATCCGGGGGAGGCCCCCGGACCCCTCGTTTTCCCAACTCCCCCCCCCCCCACGTTAGGGGGCCCCTTTACAGGTTTTAGCGGAGGGCCCCAAATGGTCCCAGTCCGGGCCTGATTAGCATAAAAAATATCACACTCGATACCTTAATATCTACCTTTAATGAAGACACACACATTTTTTTAAATTCCTTTCCAAATATTGTATAACCCCACGATCCTTGATGAGAGACTATCAATTATGTTTCACGATCTTGGTTCGAAAAATCGAGAAGGATCATTTTTTGTATTTAACTTTTACAACATATTTGACCAAATTTTGCAGTTTACAATTTTGTGATTTATTAAAGCCTTTCAAAATGTACGCTGGTACCGGTGTTTAGGAAAGGGAACTGTACAGTGATAACTGAACGAAATAGGTATAAATTAACTGTACGGTGATAACTGAACGAAATAGGTATAAATTGAAAAAAAGTCTTAACTAAGAAGGAAGTAGGTATACCTGCAGAGACATGAAAATTTTTAAATGTATGTATATATATAATAATAAAAGTGGGTTATAAACCCTATTCATATGAATATCTCAAAAGAAATCTTATATGTACCTACAGTTATATGATCGGTGCGATTAAATGACAACTGACAACCCAGAATCCTACAATCAACACCCCTTTGAAAAGTCATTAAGAGTTGTTTTTTATTTATTAAAAGAAAATAACTTAGTATAAGTATACTTTTATTCCTGAAGAAGTGAACATGGTTCACGAAACATGTTGATAGTATAAAATATTTAAAAAAAAATAAAGTGACAGTAAACTAAGTTATTTTCTTTTAATAAATAAATAATGACATCACAAAGTAACAACCTTTCAGAAGAAGTTTTCTTCGAAAAATTAGTTGTTTTTTTTTCAAATTAGTCCATAACCTAAACAAAGTACCTATGTAACCAATTTCTTACATCACTTTTTGACTTTTCAAAGGAGGTGTTGAAGTTGCAAGATTCTGAGTTGTCCGATCACCAATCGGTGCATTAGGTATAATTAATCATTGTGTTTTTAAATCCAGTATAAAGCAGTACATTTCAACAAAGTATAGTACCTGCACATATAACATATCATATTTTAATCAAATTTACTCGCCCGCCCGGATTTGAACCTGCGGATTCATAGCAAACAAAAACAAAATTATTTAAACTATCTGTAGTCCCCGGCATTGCCCGTACTTTACCCAGTCTCGAAATAAAAAGAAGTAACTCGTAAATGGACGACTAAATCACTCTGAATCAGTGATACAGTTAAATGGTTCCAATGTCGAAAAGGTGGAAAGATTTAGATACCTCGGCAGTATTCTCACGGAGACTCTTCACCCAGATGCAGAGGGTAAATGCAGAATTGAAGCAGCAAGAACTGCATTCATTAAAATGAAATCCCTCTTCTGCAATGACAATATCAGCTTAAAATTAAGGCAGAGAATGCTTAAATGTTATGTGTGGTCGGTCTTGCTCTATGGATGTGAAACATGGACCTTGAAAGTAAATACCATGAACAGGTTAGAGGCTTTTGAAATGTGGCTTCTGAAATGTGGCTTCACCGGAGAATGCTCAAGGTGCCATGGACCGACATGATCACCAACACAAAAATTCTCAGGCGGGCTAGAGCAGAGAACTGCTTAGGTGTCGTCCATTAATCACGTGATGCTCGAAAGGGGGGGGGGGGTTCGGAAAAAATCACGAAATATTACGACGGGGGGGGGGGAGGTATGATGCGATATCACGTGTATTTATTTTACGTGATAATATTCTGAAACTTTCAACATTCTATGCACTAAAAAATACACGTGATTTCGGTTAGTCTAAAACCTCACCACATGTCGCCAGGGGGGGGGGGGGGGGTTAAAAAGGCTAAAAAAACATCACGTAAATAATGGAAGACCTCTTACATTAATAAAAATCAGGAAAATATCATATCTGGGTCATATACTTCGAGAGGAGAAGTATCACTTGCTCCATTTAATATTGAAAGGCAAGATAGAGGGTCGCCGAGGGCCTGGTAGGAGACAAATGTCTTGGCTGCGTAATATTCAAGATTGAACCGGCATTAGAAGTGTGGAGGAGCTATTCCGGGCAGCGCAAGACAGAGAGATATTTTCAAGAGTGATCGCCAACGTCTGATACGGCACACAAAGAAGAAGAACTCATAAATCTGCTATATTTATTTATTTATTTATTTACGGACAAATAGTCCAATTAACAATATAACAATAACACGAATAGAAAAAAAAGAGAGATCACAATGAAAGGAGATTACATATAGATGAAGAGCATTGACAAAATACATATAATATAAAAGTACATAGAGAAGATAACTATAAGTAGCTTGAAGATGGATTTAAAAGACTTTAAAAAACCACATTGCGTAACGACTGCCGAAAGTCATTTAGGCTTACACCAAAAAATTCAATGCTTTGATTTGCGTTGACAAGTCTCGACATTCTGGATAAAGGAGAATGATATCCATAATTAGTAGAATGTTGATTGAGGAACAGCAATTCATTATTTCGGAGTCTACGGGAAGGAATGTTGAACTGGATGAGTTGTAACAAAGCAGGTGTGTCAGATACTGTTGATAATTTTGAAAATGCATATTAGATCAGAGTCCTTTCTACGTTTTTCTAAAGAGGAAATGTTTAAAGTTTGTTCAATTTCATCATACGAGTATTCTCCTCTTTCAAGTCCTAACCTCCAAGCAATTCCTCGTAGGAAGCGATGTTGTACAGAAAATGATATTCGGTTCAGTGTACAACATTTAATCAATCTCGGTATTAAAATGTAGAATTGTATACAAATCAAATCCATGCCTGCCAGCCGCCCTCCACAGGCACTTAGTCACTTACAGCCTTACTAAAAAACCCCGTGAAAATTTTATTCAATTGACAAACGGCCGCGGATGTGAAAACATTACTAATTAAAAAATTGTTCATAGAAAGAAATACACATTGTTTACACAGCCTGAGAGGGTAGTTTATCTCTGTTTTATTAATGATGTCTGAACGAAATTTGGAATTTTTCCAAAGTATTTTGAATGTTCTATATATTTCTTATTTTTGAAAGTCTCGTAAAAAAATACCATTTATAAAAACTAGATAAATTTTATTTTTTTATTTTTGTGTACTTGAAATATACTTTAGTTTTAAAAAACTGCCATATTTTAAGATTTAAACGGGGAAAAAATGGATTTTTTTTTACCAAAACATTTTTGATGAAAGTGTAGAGAAATTTATAAAAAAACATAATTTTAAAAATACAGTCCTTTTAAATAATGAATTTGGAACGAAACTGTCACCTCACTTTTTCTTAGTGCATACAATAAAAAAAATAATAAAAAATTTCAAATTTTTTTTATTGCCAAAAAACTAACCTAAAAAATAATACCGACTTTTATAACAGATTTCTTGCATCTCTAAAGACGTTAATTTCTTTGATACGTTTAGGAACACATGTATTAAATATTAATATTTAAAAAAAACACCACTTTTATGAAATTCTCATTGACATTGTCATTTCAATTTTCAAAGTATGATTATTGTTATTATAACTTGACTAAAACTTATTAAAAACCACAAAAACACGGTAAATATATCAATTAGACGAATATAATGGTGAATTAGTCATATTAATAGAAATTACGATCACATTTGAGTAATATTACACACATATCCGAGGAGTGATTTTTTTTTCGCGCTTTCAACGCAAACGACGAATGCGCAGGCGCCGCCATCTAGCGGTTATGTAGGAAAACAAACAATTTATTATGTACACTATAAAAAAATTACATTGTTGCCAGATTTAAAATACATTTTAAGGCGATCCAATAGTTCAGGAAAAAATCGAAATCGGAATTTACGCCCTTTATGGGAGGAGTTTAAAAATACTTGAGAAAAAGCTTTTGGAAAGGTTGGAAAAGGTATATGATTTTTTTTTACATGTTGATTTCGTAAAGGCCTGTAAAAATATTAAGTCCTCTTTTATGAATTGTTTATTGTGATAAAACTGAAATTTAAAATTTATTTCACGAAACTAAGCGACGCGAAGCAACACGTCTGTTTCCCCCTCCTGCTGGGGCGTGACTGATGCGAAATAGGAGTGCCCACTGCATGGTTCTTGTGCTCATGCCATAAGGGTCACTTCAAGAATCCAAATTCGTAGAGTGCGGGCCGTATTAATTGATGTCAAAAATAACAACGAGAAATTGAATATTTTATTTGATTTTGTGAAGTTCGGGCGTAAATATCATTTTTTTGCGATTATTATAAAATTAACTGAATTTGCCACTTTGTACAATAAAACCAAATCCAAAAATGGGTTTATAAATAGGAGAGTTTGGACGTCAAAATGTTTTTTATAGACCTTATACTTTATTTTTTATAGGCTTATTAAAAGACTTATAAAAAAAATTACCGATATTTTTAAGGGCCAAAGTATGTTCTACACGCAGTATTTAATTGAAGCATCTATAATACTTCTAAGTGATCAAATTTTCAAAACAAAAATTCATGATTTTGTATGATTTTGCATTATTTATTATGGCTTCATCTTAAGAACAAACCTTATTAGTAATATTTCGTGTTTAAGTGTATTGTTGTTTTATTCATGTTGCTGCAGCAACACAGGTTATCGGCCGTGCTGTGTTTTTTTTAGTAAGGCTGTAAGTATATAAATGGATTCATTATTTTTTCATCCATTCAGTAGGCTGACTTCACCACTACTCAAGCAAAGGTCTCTTTAACATCATAAATATGATGGGATGTTTTTGTTTGGTTATTTCGAGCATTATTGTTTGTTGCTTAGACTCTCCTCACCACATAAGTTTTTTTCTCGTAAGACGCTTACGAAAGTAGCTTATGTCAAAATAAACAATATAAACGACACTGTAAATCACGTACTGTAATTTATAGCTAGTTCCAGAAGTCGCAAGACTTTTTGACAGGTTCGAGCGAACTTACAGCCTTTTCACAGCGAATTCAGTTTGATAAGTTGAGACGTTTATCGTAAGAAATGATAGGTGCCTATAAAAGCACCGAGAATCCAAAAATAAAAAGGCAGGTTTTCGTAGTTTTTTATTTATAAAAACAAGTAAGTATTTTTATTATTAGAACTTTATTTTGAAAATCTGATTAGGAAAATCTAAGTGGATAGTAGGTACATTTTTATCCCCCGAAAGCAATATAAAAAATAACATTAAATAAAACTCAAGTAAGCAGTAGGTACGAAAACGAATGTAAACGGAAAGAAAATTTTCTGATTCCAAAAACTGAGATATCATTTATTTTTATGTGTTATCAAGTTCTTCTCGGGGGCGCCCGAGGAAGACATGGCAAGATCAAGTGAATCAGATACTTGAGTCGGGCCATGTCAAGAGTCAGAATAATGGAAGAGAATGGATTGAATGAGGCAAGGAGTGTGTGCGAACACCGAGTTGTTCGACGGTTCACCGTCTCTGCCTACTCCTGCGGGCAACGGCGTGATGGTTAGTTAGTTAGTTATAAAGCTTTCTGAAAAAATGAGCCCCTTCTTTTTAATGAGCCGTCCAATCCTTTCTAACCTCAATGTTTTTGTTTCTAACATGGCGTATTTGAATTCAAAGTCGATTGTCATCTGGCCGTCATTCGGATAAAATTAAAAAAACCTTCCTCCATTAAATTCTGCCTGAACAAACGCGTGTGGAGAATTATTTCTCTCAAGCCATTTTCTTTTCCTACACTTTATTTGGGCCCTTTCCTCTTTATTGACAAAATTGCATAAATTTGACAGCAGCTGATCGTTTTTGAAGGGAAGCCATCTTGATCTTACCACAAATAAACTTACAGTCGTATCGATCTTTGTGAGCACTTACGTAAGTTAAACTTCCGAACAACTTTCATCAGCATTAGTTGGATGCACAATGTAGGTAGGTACCTAAACGCACTTGTGAGTAACTTATCAAAAAACTACAAGCCGTAAATTTTACAAGTGTAAAGGAAGGTAATTAAAATTATTCCTAATCAATAAATGCACCAAGCAATAACTTCTTGTTCTTTCATATTATGAAAGAACAAGAAGTAAGTTTTATGTTTTGAACACATTTAAATAATGTCGTCTTATAATAATTTATAAGTGTTGAATTGCTGAGCAAGGACTTATGAGGGTACAGAGCACAGGCAGGTGACCGCTACTCTCCGGCTGAGAGGAGAGGAATGGGGCAGGGGGTGGGTGGGAGAGTGGTGGGGGGCTGACAGGGTGATCGATGGACGCCATTACACACGACAAAAACATCCCCGACCGTGTAATCCGGGGAACTTTCATTACACAAGGCCGCTTTTCTTTTCACACACTAACTTCCCAACCAACCAAATACACACAGCGAGCTCCCGACCGGCATCCAGCAGCCAACACTATTCGCAGACCGTATTATGGGGTGACCGCGCGGCTCTGTCTAGTTGGGACGGTATTTATTAGAAATTATGCAATAGTGAGTACCTACCTACTTACCGATTTTTTTTTTAAATTCAAAAATTTCGAGTTGACAAAAAGTCTTTATGGACCCACCATAGCACAAAAATAGACTTAATTTAAAAAAAATTGGTCTCACGATAGTGGTCTAAAGTAAGTTTATAATTTTCATAAAAAAAAAAAATTTTCCATTTTTTTTATTGTTATGAAGGACGTAGTGATTTTTTTTTTCAAGATAAAAAAGTTTAACAGTTGGTTATGAAATAGGAGTACTTTTAACTCTGATGTCTGGTGATCTAAAGTCAGGTCCAATGCGCCAGACTTTTGCTTTGACAGTCCCATAAACGCCAGACTTTTGCTTTGACAGTCAAGGTCAAAACATTCAAGGTCATAAATATTTGTAGTGTTTGAACTTCCAGTGTTCGGCGTTTGAAGGTCATTTCGGCGCTTGCAGGTCATTTCGGCGCTTGAATGTCATTTCGGCGTTTGAAGGACTTTCAAACAATTAATTAGGGTGAAGTTCGCGCAGTTCCCACAATTTGACAACTGGTCTGGAATACGGACGTCCACGCTTACGCAATACTTGACGTTTGGCGTTTATTGCATGTCCAAGTTACTAATGAATTTGAGATGCACAGATATTTTAATAGATATTTATTTATCAGGAAAGATTTCCAACTAATATCGATTACTATTGAATTTAGAGTGCGTGAATAACTACGTAGCATCAAAAATAGAATAAATTTAATTGGTCAATTTCTCCCGTGTCTCTGAAACAGATTTATAAATGAATAGACTTTATTTACAAGTGAGTTCACGAAAGAAATAATCATCCATTACGACAGTGTGTTTATTTAAAATCCTTAATAATTATTAGATCCGCGCAGTTGATAACCAAAAAACTTGACGTTTGACGTTTATCGTTTACGTAAATGTTAAAATGCGTTCGATGTGGAAAAGATGCTACACCAGGAAGAAAACACATATTATTAGATTTCCGACAAATATCGATTATTGCACCAATAACATTACCTATATAATAACGTCATTGTATTGCACGACCTAAAGTTACAGAATTTAGAGTGCGTAAACATTTACGTCAAAAACAGAATAATTATAAATATTTGATATTATATTACAATTTTATTATCAAATATTTTGATAATTATATTATATTTAGGTATTATAATATTTTTAACTTGTGATTACGCCCTACATAACCACAAATAAAAGGCCGTTCCGTTAATTCTTCACGCACGACCGCATTGCGCGGCATCGCGCATCTTCTGTCAAAAAATGAAATCTCCCCCCTCGCCGGTCCTCGCCTGCCTTCCCGCTTCACCCGGGATGGGATGTTTAAGTTTTGCTTTTGTTTTGTTTTCCGCCGAATACGGGAAGCTCAAACATTACAAATATTTATAATTGACTGTCAAAGCAAAAGTCTGGCGTTTATGGGACTGTCAAAGCAAAAGTCTGGCGCTTTGGACCCGGCTTAATAAGGGAAAAGCTTAACACAATCCACTGTCCCAATATAACAAATTCTAGATGGATTAAATATCTTGGCATTGAAATCGATGAAAATTTTCGATGCGGCTCCCACACAAACAGCATTACAAAACGCATGTACTTCTTTATAAACATAAGCAATATATACTAAATAAAAAATATCTGTATAAATTCTACTGTGTACGTTGCCAAAGATGTATAGAATGTGGGATTATTAAGTGGGGATCTGCTTCAATGTTAAAACACAAAAATAATCCTGAAAGTACCTATGAGAACTCCATCAAAAATAAATTTTATAAACTTTAATGTTTTTAGTATTATAAAACTCTACTAAAAATATGTTGTAGGTACTAAAATTTAAAAAAAATGAGTAACTCACTGACCAACACACCTACACCACAAGAGCGAAAACCTCAAATCTACTGACATTTCAGAATTAAATAAAAAATTTGTACAGAAAAACCATAATTTTAAATGAAATTAAAAGTGAGATAAATAAGTCATATCTGAATATGGATAAGTAAACATGAAGATAAAGAATTTAAAAAAACCTGAAGTAACACTAACACATCCTACAATCAATAAACATGAAGATCTGGAAATCATCAAACATAGTCAGCATTGCTGACTATGTTTGATGATTTATATCTGACTCAGCAAACACGAAGGTGAGCAAACCATGATGTAAGACCAATACAAATAGTCCTCCTTGGAACAGGAATAATTCCTTACGAGGAGGACTGTGAACATTTTTTTATAAAAATTAGGCCCACGAGTTTCTGTCAGATTCTTTCCGCCAGAATAACATGGAAATCAGACGAAGAAGCTCTGTTTGCACCGTCGATATTTAAAAGGAAGGTGCTACGAAGATTTTGCTTCAGTAGCATCATTAATCACTTTGAGACCGGCCACAGCCGGGAGACACGTCACACGCGTAGGTTCCTAAAATTTGAACATGATTTTACGCAAAATGTATTTGCTACTCATTATTTTGGTCAAATGAGGCTTGTCCGGTTGTTGATTTTCCCCATATTTCTATGTGGTGTGGAAACATGGACACTTACGAGTAGAACCAGTGAAAGAAAGCGCATAGACGCCCTCGAAATGTGGTGATGGAGAAAAATGCTCAGGATTCCATGGACAGCCAGACGCACAAATGTGTCCGTTCTGGAAGAGCTACGCATCCACAAAAGGTTTTCAACTATCTACCTGTATTTTATTTTGGACACGTTGCTCGCCAAACTGAGGACTCCAACTTGGAGAAACTCATAATCACTGGCAAAGTGGAAGGCAGAAGAAACAGAGGAAGGTCACCAATGCGCTGGAGTGGTCAAGAATCACTGGTGTCCGGTGCATCGGTGTCCTTTGATCTCCACGCGGCGCAGAACCGCGAGGAGTGGCGGAGCCTTGTCCACGTCCACTAAGGAAATTGGAGTAGGGGTCACGATTCTCAGCGATGAGGAACCAACTTAAGGGCCCGCAACCCGGATTTCTAACGATTTATTACATATTTCCCTTAAACACGGTAAGTTTTAAAGCTCTTAAAGAATATATATGTTATTCTTAAAGATAATATCTAGACTTTGTCCGAGCCGAAAAGCAAATTATATAAAATTCCCTCGATAGAAAAAATCGCCAAGTATGCTCCAAAAATTATTATTAACACGTTTGTTTCGGTTATTTTACAAGTTAGGGAACGTACCCATACTACGTGACACGTTTAGGGGGGGGGGGGGGGGGTCTTCAAAATGTCACGCTCCATACAAATGAGCGGCGGGTTGCTTAGGTTTTTGGTCACCGGGGGGGGGGGGGGGGGTTAAAAATTGCAAAAAGTTGGTCACGTAGTATGGGTACATTCCCTTATATGTATGAAAAAATTCACAGTGTTTTATTAAATGCTGTTTAAGATGATGCCCGCGAGATTTTTGCTCTATTTTAAACGAGTCGTGTTTTATTAAACATTTTCGCAATTTTCGCATCGATTTTGTCCCTGTAAATGTTAGCGCTCTCCTCTAACATTCGTAATTTCGTATATCTCCATCTTCTTCTTTTTGAGCCCGGTTGCAGAGCCTTAAGAAGATTTTGTTCAATTTATTCCCAAAAATGTAAAACTTGGTCACCGTAGTAGGAATGCGGGTAGGTAGGCTATAGTTGGTAGGTACTACAGGCTATTATGAATCTACCACGCTCCATCCCTCTACAAAATAAATATCAGCCTCACGATATTTGTTTCTCCGTCCGGGGTGAGTTTCGCAATGTTGTTTAATTTTCAGGAACGAGCTGAAAATCGATATTACTTCTTTCGTCAAAACAATAGAAAAAGTTGTTGACAGTCGATATCTTTGTCGTTATTGAATATCAACTAGTAGTTTGGCATGCCATTTGAGTTAATCGGTAACTCACGCTGAAAAGTTGATATTTCGTTTGGTTACATAGAGCATAGAGATATACTTATATCAATGTTTGGTTAGTGTAGCGCTGAGTTGGTAAATTAATATCATTAACCTTTAACTCGCTGCACCTATACCTATAGGTACCCACTTGTTATTAGTGGACATACTTGGAAGCAGTTACTGCATTAAAACCACTGATTGAACTGAAAGTGGTCTTTCACAATACACAGCGTCTCGAAACTAGTGGTGCCAGCGGTAAACTGGTGAATCTACATCATAATAAATATGTATCATCATCATCTATTATCTACAACAGGGTTTCCCAAACTTTTTCTGCAATGGAACACTTTGCAAACCCGTAAATTTTAACGGAACACTTAGGTTATTTTTAAGTTGTGTAATTTCTAAAAGTAAAAATTTTAAAAAAATGTTATTAAACATATTATTTATTTAGTATATAAAAAATGGAATGTAAACAAAACAAAATGGAATAAATAAAGCACCTTAGGACTTTGACGACTTTGAGTCCGTGACCTGCATATTTTCTTGATATCAGACAAAATATTGGTAAGTCGGATTCTAATATCTAATGTGGCGTCATGCCTGTTCCTGCACTTGGGCTTGGTTGCAGCATAATTATAACATCCCGCTTCTCATAAATAGGTTGTAAAAACAGAATTAAAACAATATTAGCGTGTTTTGAAAAATTGGGGTACCAACTCTTCTGACAAACTCACACAGAAATCATTGAATTCTTGACGACCTCCGTAGTCCAGTGGGTAAGACTCTTGACTCACAATCCGGAGGTCGCGGGTTCGAACCCGGCATGCGCAAATAAATTTTATTATTATGATTAATTTGTGTTATTTCACAATTAATTCATTTAAAATAATATATAGTATATTTGCGGCATGTTCCAGAGTGGAAGATACTATCAGTATCGCCCTGGTGTAAGACCGCCATTCAGAATTGAAACTTCGCTTGAAAATGGCTTTATCCGTGTTTGGTGACCAGATCTGAATAGCCAGGTACTTCCCAACCTTCCTCCTCCCCACCTCCTTCCCCTCCCCGCTACCTTCAGCCTCACAACATACCCCAAATGGGGATGCTATAGTCTCACTCGCTCTAGACGGGAGCAGTTGAGATTCTTGTGCGGTATTCACTGTAAAAAAAAATTGAAAGGCTGATCTTTGTATTTTTGTTTCAAGTAAGAGTCACTAATTAAATCAATTAGATTTTCATACTCATTTGCGCCAAGGCCAACTGATTTAGCTGTCACAAAAAATGGATTCCAAACCCAGGAATCGTCCTTACCAGTTTTCGAAAAATATGGCAAAAGAGTTGTTTTCAAGTTATGTACGTAGGTACCTATTATTAAAATTCTTTGGAAACCTCTTCAAATACTTTAAAATTTAATTCATTCAAACATTCGTGTATGACTGCCGTGGTCAAGCGGTAAATCTCTTGACTCACAATCCAAAGGTCACGAGATCGAATCCCGGAGTGCACAAATAAATTTTATTTGATTAATTTGTATTATTTCACAATAAATTCACGTAAAAATAATATTTAGTATATTTGCAGCACGTTCCAGAGTGGAAGATACTCTCAGTATCGCCCTGGCGCAAGACCACTATTCAGAATTTAAATCTTACTTGAAATGCTTTAGCCGTGTTTGGTGACCAGATCTGAATAGCCAGGTACTTCCCAAACTTCATTTTCTCCATCTCCTTTCCCTACCCACTACCGCCAGCCTCTTAACTTACCTACCCCAATTGGGGATGCCGTAGTCTCACTGGCTCCAAATGGTAGCAGTTGGGACTCTTGAGAGGTATTCATATAAAAAAATATAAAAGACAAAATAAAAAAGACAAATCAAAATGATTGGAATAAAGTGATGAAATCCAAAATTGTATTTTTTTTTAAATTTCACAAAATTTACGGCACCTTGCGCGTTTATATTTCGACTTATTGCTAACGAGGATGTAGTGAGACTGATTGATTTTTACATTTCTGTACTTTTAGTTAAAGCCGATTTCGAAAAAAATATGTTTGGGTTCCTTGGGAACTGAAATTTCGTGAAACACGTGCAGATCCGTTATCCCGTTGTTATTGTTTCCACATCGCACAGACGTTCTTATTATTGTCTCTCATAAAAGTATTACATAGCACAGTTAGGTATAAATTTCAGAGATTTTGTTATGTTTGTAAAATGAAGATTTACTGCAATAACAGCATAAACGGCTGCTTCCATAATGCTTAGTCTCTGTATCTGGAATGGTCTTGTTCTAGTTTCTAGTGCCTAACTTAAGAACTAATTTCTTGTGAATAATTTTAAGAAGTGTTGAAATATGAATATGTGTATATTAATTAAAAGAAATTCCAAATCATCGCGGAACCCCTGTTCAGGTTCCGCGGAACACAGTTTGGGAAACCCTGATCTACAATATACATTATAGAGAACAAAACTAGAATAAAACTTTTTTTTTTTTGAGTTTTTTGAGTTTTTTATTTTTTTTATTTAAATACTGCTTTGATGATTAGGTACATAATTTGTGAATTTTTGAACACTATGCTCTGCACCAGTGCACATGCCCTCGTTATGGCGGTATAGATATTATAGTGATTAATATTGATTTTTTTACTTTTTCCTTTTTTTTGCAACCAAAGGGTCAGAAAACTTTTGGAGCGGGGTCTGCTCTTCGGCGCATTAACCCCTCAGGCTAATTTGTTCAGTTTTTTTTCTCCTGGAAATCATTTAGTTTCCCTTACTATCGTGGTGAATAATATGATCAAAACGATATTAGAAAGTACATGTACAAATGTACACCTTTATGAAACCAAAGTTTCGATTCGTAATTTGAAAAACAAAAATTTAATTTAAGGAATCTTTTATTAATTATTTTCACGTGGAACATTGACGGAACAAAAACGGTTACAATGCGCTTGTCTAATGAAATTTGTACGTATATTTGTTTTTTTTTGTTATCAATATCGTTAGAAAAAACGTAAGGTGAGCCATTTTTAAAACTTTTTCACGTTGCATGCATAATTTTTATATTTAAAAAATACATGTTTATTTCGAATTATAAAATTTGAAAGCGTATTTCATCACCTTTCAAAAATAGTTTTTAGTTTTCGAATACGTTTAGAAACATTACATTTATTTGGATTTTATTACACTACCCCTGCACATTCTGGAATAAACTATTATTTTTTATTATATACCTACGTATGTAGGTACCCATAACTCGTAACGTATATAGCTCGCGGAAATTATGCAGAAAATGTCACAATTTTTTCATAAAGACCAGCTGAAATTCCCTAATTAAGATGAATATACACGTGAAATCCTATTTAGATACTTTTTTGATTAATCTTTACGGCGAATCGGCTTAAAGTATGAACATCAAAAAATATGCTACTGATAAATCGAAGCTTTTACTAGCGTTTCTATGTATTGGAATTACAATAAAATTATTATTTACGTAACAACAAATATAAGCGTAAACAACCAAAAAAAATGTTTTTTCATGACTTAACTATGAAGTAGTACAAGAAACAATTTAAAAAAAATACCCAATTATGGCTAAGACTATTTTTGAGGTTTTCCATATTCTAACTTTTTTCGTTCTTATAAAATTATGCACAAAATAAATAAAAAAAACACTTTTTCGCTTACTTGCCGCCTGCAAAAAGACGCTCGATTTTGAAATTTTGCAGGCATGAGATTCGAAATATTTCTAGCGTTTATATTCCTCTTAATATGGATTCTGAACATCGGATTCTCGGAAAAAGAAGTCGCACACTCCCTGGCAAAGCAAAGTTCAACTGCAACCTTCATTCAGTGAATTTGATTTATACAACTCAGTACCTCACAACTTCAATCTTATATTCCTAATTTTGAAACAGGGCAGTTATAATTATTTTCAAAATTCCCAATCGTAATAATAAGGAACTCCACTAAAAAATATTATGGCTTTAAAAAAATATTTTCATACATACATAGACCAATAAGTGCTGATTCTGAATATATAAGTTTTATTGAATAATATTAAACGTAGAGTTTAAAAAAAATGTTTAAAAGTCCATTTTTAATCGTGCCATTAAAACACGCTGTCAAATTGGTAGTATTAAATGTTTAGTGCTGACGTCACCGCTCACCATAATTTTCCAGTCATTGTATTGAAACGTATGACACAAGCCATCGTTATTAACAACATTTCATGTTATTCGGTTATTTACATACTTTTAATAGAGATTTTGTTGTTGTGTTTATTGATAGGTTATTTAGGCCTAAATAATTCAGTATCAAAAATAGAGGTATCCATATTAGTTTATCTCTACTACTTAAAATATTCAAAAACTTTAAACTGTACAAAAAAATCGTAATGCTACTTCCACGGCCAACTTCCAACTTCCCTCCGAACTACGAACTGCAAAACGGCGGACGTCGAACAGCTGATTCGGCGCTGTATGTGCCGGCGATGCTCGGTTTCCATAATATTGATTTCGATTCGTAAATCAAAAAAAAAATAATTTCTTATATTTTTATATATAATAAATATAATATAATAAATAAATAATTCCACCTAAATAATGTTTTAACTTATTGAACAGTTTCATAGCTTCTTCCATATAACTGTCGTACAAAATGACAGCACCTGTTCAAAATAAAAATAAAACTTTTGGTGAGTGATGACGTCTCACGGTTTACCATACATACGGTGGCTTTCGGGGATCTTGAAAAATTAAAACTTTGACATTTATTTTAACTATTGAAATTAACTCTAAAAATAAAAATATATATGCAGTTATTTAAGTTAGAAAGTCATTATTCATTAAAAAAAAAATTTAAATTGGACTGGAGTTCCGTTTATTGAGTTCGATAAAATTTTACCCCGCGATTAACCTGTTTGTTACCTTTTTGTAGTTGATACACCAAAACCACATTCCTTCCCATTCTCACAGCTTACAACCTAAATAAAGAGTTAAATACAATAAATTTATTATTTTAACCCTTCGGGCATAGACAAAATAATACTATCACGTCATCAAATGTTCCCGCATGAAATTAAATTTAAAAAAGATTAACTGTTTTTGAACGCATTCCTAAATGAGATAGGTACCTACTGCTTTCGAAAGCATATGGAATATTCTTCCGGATTTTGATTTTATAAACGTACATCAAGCGATTAAAAATATTAAGTTTCGCTAATATTGTCTTCATTAATTTAAAATATTAAACTTTATTCATCTATTTATATGAAACTAAAAAGACTAAAGGTTATTGTCGCTTCATTTTTTTCGTTTTATATGAAAGTTTTATTAAAAAAAAATGGGATAAATTTCATGGCAGTTTTCTGTTTTCTCTGAATTCTTTCATACATGATACCTTTTAATAAAACCTTCATACGCAAAGAGAAAGCTTGGTGTTCTCTCTTTCTAAACAGCACCTATATGTCTGAATATAATAGAATAGGAGATAGAACGAGTTTTATTAGGACGTGTTATTAAATATCGATCACAAAAAATTGATATTCTGTAAAGGACAATAAATCCAAAAAGAAGTTAATATGTAATTTTTTACTTTTTTTTCTATTTCGATTTGCGTCGTCGAAATATTTCTAGAAAATTGAAAAATAAATGAATTACTATTATAAAATAAAATATAAAAAATGTTAAGTATTGTATAGTAAGTAAGTAATAATAAAATCCCAACCTTTCGTCAAGGTAGAGCTAAAGATAAGAGATATTGGGTATCTACCAGTCCATATGTGACAGCCTCCCAAGGTGTCAAGGTGATGGAAAAAACAGCCATAAGGGTAGCAGCAGCTAGCCGTTAGCTGGTACTAAAGTCAACCCCCGTCCTCCCCCGGTGGACCCGAACAATGCAAATGGCCGTGTCCGATTTAGGTAGGTAGTGGGCTGGTGCTGGTGGGAGGTGTATGGCGTATTCCCCTCGGGACAGGAGCACAGGAGCTGATCCATCATCCCGCGTCCTCGGCTCAATGCCCGCAATCACAGCCTCAATAGTGAACAGCGAATACTGAATATCAGACTTCCCAAAGCACAATGCGAACGTCCTTTCACCACCACCAACACTGGATTGTGAATGTACTCTATTTAGTATATTCTACAGGACACTCGCTGTTAAATGGGACAGTGATAACACTGACAACAGTTTCAAGAATTTCCAAATTCTTAAGAAATTAATATTAGTTAATTAATTTTAGTTCTCCGTCTCTATATTTGGTTTTTTAAGCGGCCCTGCAGTCATTTAAGAAAAAAACTTTACTGGTATAATAACTTCAGATGATGCACCACATCGTATAAAATTCGGGATCAGGCCGCTAACAATAACACTCCTTATGTAACGGCCGATAAGGTTTAAATTCACTTATAACACCATCCGCCCGTTTTGAAAAAAACGTCGCCAGAAAACGTGTTTTATTTTATTTTGCGAAGCTTAGGCATAAATATATAAACGTTTACGATAATTTTCTGAAGAATTTGATTTTCCGTATTATAGAATAAAACCGCCACTAAAAAGGTGTTCGTAAGTAGGAGATTTTAAATTTTTAAGCAGTTTTGTAGGTCTGACACTTTTTTTGGGTTTACAAAAAGTGAAAAAAAAAACTCAATTATTTCAATGTATTCTACTCGCCAAACAACACTCTAAAATATTTCTAAGCGATTTAATTTTTGAACCAAAATCACACGATTTTGTATTACTTGTACATCACCTTAATCAATGCGCACACATAACGCTCCACTACTTTACACAATCCAGACACATAGGTACATGTTCACATACACTCACACAGCAAATATATATTTTATATGTCGTTTATCTTTATCTTTACCTCAAAAATCATTCCCTACGCGTATTAACCCCGTCCAGTAAAATGTGTACACTCGTATGTAGGTTACCTCACCAGATATTTCGTGGAGTCATGACATTGGTACCGATCTTGTAATTATTTCTAAAACCTTGTAAACTGTTTAACGCTTACTACCCATTTTATCAATGTACTGTTTGATATTAGTGATTATTATTTTTTTCAATTGATCTTGCCAAAAACGGAGTTACCTTACCTCTTGTTTAAAAGTCTGTTAAATTTAAAGTGTTAGGTTAGGCAAAGCACAAAAAGCCTTAATTAAAGTTATTCCAAAAACCTTACAGATCCTTAACAATACAGTTATTTAAAGACTTTGCTGTATTGAACATACAACAACTGTACATCAAAATTATATTTATACATTACCAGAAGGACAAACTAAACTATCATACTGCACAACACAATTACGACACAAGACACAGACACCAACACATGACTCCAAAGACAAATACTACCTATGGACAAAGACATTACCGTAATTTGGCTCTAATTTTTAAAAATTTAATTGAAAAAGATATTAAAGATATTCATGTGACAAAAACTGCCAATTTAAAACACAAAATTCATACGTGGATATTCAACAAAGGCATTGTATAGTAAAGGTACTGCGGGCAGATAACTTATACAATATAACAACACACTAAACGCCTGTATCTTTCTGTTTTCTTCTCAAATATTTATTATTATTTCTGAATTTCTTATTATTTCTTATTATTTTCTTATTATTTCTTATATAATTATTTTATACATTTTAATTTCGTATTAAATGCAAAATTATTTATTATGTTTCTCATCTCTTTGCTTTTTCTTTTCTTTTTATTTTCATTCATTCTATTTATGTTTTCAAATATAAATTATAAATTTTATCTTAATTTTTTCTTACAAGATTAAGTAATCAAAATTTGAATAAATTCCTGCCACCTCGGAACAGGCTCAGCCAAGTGAGGTGGTGTATACCAAAAAACAAAAAAAGTGTATTGTACTTTAAACTGTAAAAAAAATCTATTTTGTTCTTATCTTAGTTAATAAATATTTTTTTTAAAAAAGGTACTTAGTAGCTTAGTTACTCTCATACCGGTCCCACCCTTTTACAAGCATCATCGGGCTGGTATAATTAATAAAATAAATAATGGTATAAGGTTTTTATAATTATTAGAAAAATAACGCCGAATACATTTTATCCATTATTTCTACTTACGTATATTAAAAAATAACTTTTAACATAATTTCAAACATAAGACATAAATAATTTAAAAGTAAGCAAAAAGTAAACATATAAATAAGACAAAAGTAAATAATGGAAACGCAGGTATTGCCTATGTGTTTGTAATCTACCCAAAAATGCTAAATTACACCAAAAAGTACCTAAGTATAAAATGTACCTAATACACATTTAATTAAATTAACGGTATAAAAATTGGCATCAGTGAAAATATTATAATTAAAAAATGAAACCTAAAAGTTTTATGGATGATTTAAAATTATTATTATTTTTTATTATTAGAACAATTTTTTTTTACGGTTTCAAGTAAGTAGGTAATGTTGGTCTTGAAGTTACGGTGGTTTTGTATTAGAAAGTGAAACACGAAGATTTTATGGGAAAAGGGTTTCAAAATCTGCATCATTGGGTTATAATTTTAATTCTTTTATGTAAGAGATATTTTATTTGTCATTTCAATTTGTATTAGTAGAAGTTTAAATATACGAGGACATTTTGGTTTTGGTTTAAGACCGCCACCTACGTAATTGTATTTTCAGTATCCTCTCATCCTGTGTAAACTCGATTTCAAGCTGGTTTACAGAGTGTGCCTTGATATTTTATTTAAAAAAATGACTTTATCACGTTCTACCATGAATTTTTCACTTCTACCGCGTGTAGAGTGTATGTGGAAAGTTGTGAATGGTACTTAGTAGCCAGAAAGTGACTTTGTCACCAGTGCAACTGTGCGTAGCCTTTGTGATGGGAATATTAAAATGGTCGGAGTGACAGGTCAGGCATCAGGCAGCTGACAGCTGACAGGCGAAGGACAGGAACAAGAGGAGAGGCGAGGAGCTGCTGATTGAGCGATGGCCTCAGGACTTACCTTTCTCCTTCCTCGCCATACATCTCAATCTTATCCTCCCTTAAACCTATTTTTTTTCTTTCACAAAGTTGGTCAAAAGTGTCGTTCTTTCTAGAAATAGGGACACCGTTCCTGCATATGGACGTAGGTATTGTTCATTTTACGATTATTATTTTAACTCACAAATCCACAGAAGTAATTTATGTACGAAGCATGTTCAGAAGATAAGTGTGGTGATTTTTTTTATTTTTAAATATTACAGGATACACTTGTTGACTATTTTAAAAATAATCGCTATCCCATTCAATGCATGTGGTGAGCCGTGGCACAAGTTTCTTTATGCCCTCCTCGAAGAATTCTCCCGCCAGCTCCTTCCCCCACTTCGGTTGAAAATTTATTTTCATTCAGGAAGGTGAAAAGTTGATAATCTGAAGACTCCAAGTCAGGGGAATACGGGAGGTGGTTCAAAACATCCCAACCAAATGAATCGAAGATTGTATTGGTGGCTAAGGCCGTGTGAGGACGTGAAACAAGTACACTTCTCTGGTCAGCATTCCCCTCCTTTTATTTGAATGCTCCTTTTGAATTTTTTAGTGTATCACAATATTGTTGTGCATTAATGGTCTCAATTGGGGTAGAAATTCGACAAAAATGATGTCTTTTCGGTCCCAAAACACTGAGGCCATGATTTTTTTGCTCGAAATTGTAATTTTCAATTTTTTGGCAGATGGGTGTGACGCCACTTTGACGACTGTTTTTTTTCAGGAGTGTAATGAGTCACCTATTATCATTTCCAGTCGCAATAGAGTTCAGAAATCCTCACCTTTTTTCTTGTAGGTATTATTCCTTCCGTGAGTAAAAAGCGGATCACTGCACTTGGCGGGATTTTTGCCGACATCTTTCACGCAACTGGACACTACAATGTGAGTTTACGTACTACAAAGTACAAACTACAATGTTCCTGCGATGCTCGTTCTGGTCAAGAGATCCCTTCTACCACTCAGTGTTGCTATCCCTCAAAAAACTAAAAACCAACCCCCGTTATGGTCACAGTACACTTACTTTCTGAACATGCTAAGTATTATTTTAATATTAACATAATTTTAACAAATATTACAATTATGAAATTGCCATTGGCATGTGCATTAGATAATTATTAACAATCCAATTAAAAATGTTTGCAGTATGTGTAAAAGGAAGTTTAGCTGTTACTAGATGGAGATGCTGCTAGTGAAATAAGTAACTAAGTAGGTACGTAACGCAGAGAAAGGGAATAAATAAAGTAAAGATATAATGTATAATAATAATAAAGCCGAATAAAGCATATTTTGACCGATTTTGAACTTATTAGAATAGTTATAAATGATCTTTTACCGGTTTTTGGGTCAAAAATAAATCACGATAAATATTTCGAAAGATTTTTTATGGAGCACTAAATATTAATTATAACATGTCAACGTTTCTCTTTAAACCGTAAGAAATACATAATTACCTTCTTAAGATTTTCCGGATAATATTATCGTATTTTCATAGCAGGGATCAAATGGCGCAAGTTGTCAATGTCACCTCATGTATTTTCGGCACGTTTTTATCAACACAACCATTAAAAAATAATACACATGTAGGAACTTTATGACATGAATATGACATCACTAACCTTGTTATAGAAAAAATAATGTGTTGTTTTTAAATGTCATAATAATATTTTGTACTGACTACACTTTCGCCACCAACTATTCATTCCGGGCTATCGGCATTCTTTTCTTCAACTTGCAACCATGTTTTTATACACAATGAATATTGTGTATCAGATTTCTAAAGGATATTTTAAAAAAAACAAAAACAATATTTCCTTGTAATGTTATGGCAGTAGGTAGTTGTTTTTAAACTTTTTATGCAGATAGACAATAACTTCCTCGTTAATATTAGGAGTCAGTCGTACGGAGATATACTCGTACATATATATCAAATACACAAACTTAAAACAATAGGATCGTGTTTTAGATTATTTTGTATTACGTACATTAACATATTAGGTATTAGAGATGTAGTAATGCATAATTTTATTGATAGCCCGTGCCCCGTGTCCATTACAATACATTAATTCAGATATTCATTAAGAGTTACTCGATGTCCGGACACATTTCATATTCCTAATTTATATGAAGAAGCTGTAGCAACTTTAAAAGAATGCACAGACATCGATATGTTTAACACGAACCTTACTAAATTCTTGTTTTGCTTTCAGCAATGTGAATTGAACAACATCATTTCCTCTTATTGTTATTGTTATTTTTTTTAAATTTAACTCACACTTTCGCTCTAGCCTTCTTGGTCGAGGGGTAAGGCACTCGATTAGCGTTCTCCTTCCCCTTCACACTATCTTCAGCCTCACAATACACCCCAATTGGGGAGGAGGCGTCTACTAATATCTACAGGAATTCCAAAAACTGAAAAAATCGAACTAATATCTATGAAAACCAAAGTGTTGACGAATATCTACAGCACAAACTGTTGACTAATATCTATGAGAATCAAAGTGTTGACGAATATCTACAGCACTGGCAGAGGTTGGATTTGCAATTATGTGTAGCATATTGGAATAATGTAATATTGCGTATGCAGTTTAAAAAACTTAATTTATGTAAGTGTGTATGTAAAAATTCGTAATATCGGACTATTAGACACATTTAGCTGATCAGTCCAACCTACGCTCTGTAGATATTAGTTCAACCTACGCTCTGTAGATATTAATCAACACTCTGAAGTTCGTAGATATTAGTTTAACATATGAGCTGTAGATATTCGTCAGACATACAGGATGTAGATATTAGTATCTGGAGTCATTGGGGATGCTGTAATCTTACTAGCCCCAGGCGGTTGGGAGCAGTTGGGACTCTTGTACGGTGTTCACAAAAAACACATTTTAATTAATGTATTAACTGTAATGTAATAACTAGGTAAAAAAACTTTTTTAAAAAGATACCAAATATGACATATTTAAAACGACGTATCTTTACCAACACATATATATTTTAAATTTATTCATATTCATTTAATGCATGACTACTTTTGGCTGATGTACCTACTGTGTCTGTCTCATTAGAAAATCCTTTTTGGAGATTAGGCGATTGAACTGAATTTAGTCAAATAATGTCACTATTTCAAAGGAGTTTTATACTACAATAGTCATGTGTCATGTAGTCGCACGCCATCGCATATTAGGTACACAGTTGTTAATCAGTAGTGAGTGTCCGACCGAAACAGGACTTTTCACCGAAATCGAAACCGAAACCGAATCTTCGGTGCCGAAACCGAAACCGAAAATTTTTTAGACACGTTGAAAATTGATTGTTTACTGTTATTTGGCTTATTTTTAATACCTACTTATTCAGACAGTTGAGACGTGTTAAATTAAATAAACAAAAAAAAATATATTTGAAGTATGTGAAAAAATATTTTTTTTTATATACTTCCATAAAACAAACAAAATTTGTAAAAAATAACAAAACACGTTGATTACTTCTTGGAAAAAAAAATTGTCAATAAAATCAACACTTTCATTACCTATAAAGGAAGGACCTCATTAATTGAGTATTTTAATTTTTATTGCGTTCACAATCACAAATGTTAAATATGTGTTAACAAGTGGTAAATGAAATAAAAAAACATTAATAATTGAAATATGTAAAAAATAAAAAATATATGATATTACTGCTATAAAACGAATCAAAATTAACAAACATGTTAACTACTTTTTGGAACTAAAATTTGTCGATAATCAACACTTAAAAGAAGGACCTTATAAATTGAGTATTTTGCTGATGATGGTGGGTGACATACGATCCACGAACTCATCCGAAGTCAGCCGAACGCGAAGTTCCAAGAAGTAGTGAACATGTTATTTTTTATAGTTCAGACAATGAACACGTGTTAACTGTCTGAATAAGTGTAAAAAATAAGCCAAATAACAGTAAACAATCGATTTTTAACATGTCTTAAAAGGTTTCGATTTCGGCAGAAAATCTGCCGAAACCGAAACTGATGCCGATCTAGATTTTTTCGTCGAAACCTGCCGAAACTTGCCGAAACCGAACCTTCGGCCGGTCACTACTAATCAGTATAATTTGTTAGCAACCTATCCATAAGTGACAAAAAAAGAACAACATTGTGCATTCACAAAAATTATGAGTGATTTTTTTTTCCTTTTTGCGAGTAATTTATAATGGCTTTTAGGTGTTTATTTGATTTTAATTGGGAAGGCATTTTGATTTAACATTGAAAACTGGACATAACGTTACACAACATTTCTACGTCTGGTTTTTACGTTCATTCATATTCATTTGTTGATTGGAAAGGCAAGATTGAAAACTTTGTTGTATAAATGATTTGTGACTCCGAAGCAGTCACAAATCATTTATTCCGTGCTTTTTACTAGCGCCCATTCATCATTGACTGTGAAATCACTTTGAGAAGTGTTGTCGGTAATGAAATGAATGAATGATATGGTAATTGCGTGACCGATAGAACTAATTACCAGTACAAGGGCCGTATTAGGCACTGTCCACCAAGCTGCACTACAGACTGTTTAAAGTTTAGGTGTTAAAATATTATTATACCTACTAGCTGAGTCCCGGCATGCGTTGCAATGCCACCTTAAAATAAATAAATTGTTTCTCTTTTCCCGTACTTCCCGTTCCCCTCCCGCATCCCCCTCCCCAAACCACGAGGCCCTTCCTCGTTTACCGTCTCCCCCACACTGATAGGTACACATCTGCTGGATCTGCTCTGATGATGGACACTGCAACGTTGTCCGAAACGTTGGCTAAAGAAGGAGGTAGCGCAACACGGCATAAACAAACAACGAAAATACTTTTGGCCGTGAAAATCTAAAAACGTACATCACGGTAGGTACCTACTAACTTAAAATTTTCTACAGCTTATAGTAATAAACTTTAAACGTTTGTTTTTATGCACCTATTTAGTTAGGAAATTGCTCTGAAATGAGATTTTTTTTAGGTTTTTTTTTTCAGGGGGCGGACTCCCCGTTTTACTGCGGGTTATAAAACATCCAACGGACCCCCTTCCCGGTAGAGCCCACACTACACAAGCTTCAACCTCGGGGCCTGCAGATTCTAAACACGACCCTGAACAATAGATTCTAGTAACCAGTAACATTTTAATGATTTTAATGAATTATGCATCTGAAGTAATGGGTTAGTTTATTCACATCGGAACTCTTGACACGCCACAATATAACATAACCCACTGCTTAGAAGAAATGAGACTATTTGTTTTTAAGTCTTTAGGATCCTTAGGAAAGACCAAATTAATCTCTTTAAAACACTCGTCAAACCAGTTCTGGATCCTTAAGAACAACAAAAGGGCATTGTGGGAGGACGATTATAAACCAAATCTAATTGAAAAAAGTGGCGTCGGGCGGACAATGTAAAACCACGGTTGGGCAGCGTTACTGGGCGGGTTAAGGAAGGGTCTGTATAAAGAGATTTATTATTGCGAGTCTTGATTCGAGGCCCGATTTATGTAAAGGAGGAAAAAATATTTATCTAGGTGGCTAACTAAACCACAATCGGAATTATATCATAAAAAAATTAACTTTATTCAATGCTTTTCCATCTACTATTTTCTTCAATGAAACCGAATAAATACTCAACGTTATATTATAGTAATAATTATAAAGCTATTTCATTGACGGTAATCGATACAACTAATCTAGGTGGTCTCGGAGGCCAAATAATAGTACCTACCTACCTAATCCAGTTTTTTACGTAATGCCGGCCGTAGGTAATACGCACTTTCAACCGCATGTGTTTTAAAAGAAAGTGAACTTCAAAGAGGTTTTATGAACTACTCACATTATGCACAACGCATATTTCGCAATGAGAAGTTGGCAAGTCATAATGTGCCTATGTCCTAAATATATGTATGTATTTATCTTTTGATGAACTCACTGCACAGCACAAGTTTGTACAGGCAGGAAAATTTAGGTACTAAGGTAAGCGCATGGTGTTTTCTCTGTAAAAACTGATATAACTTATATGTCCATTGCCAATTGGAGCACGCGTGCATGAAATAATAAGATACGTCAGTGGCGTAGCAGCCAACTTCTAGACTCCAGGGCTAGTGGAATTCACAAAAATAAATAGTGTTTCTTCAGTCTTACAACCCCCTTCCTCTACCCTCATACCCTTTTCCTCCACGCTACCTTCAGCCACACAACATACCCCGATCTCCCCAAGCTCCAGACCGTTCGGAGCAGTTCCAATACAGTGTGGTTTTTGTGTTTCTCTCACAGCTTGAATAGGCGGAATGCCGTACTGCCGATTTGGGAGGCGGGTATGGGTACCACTACCCAGGGAACCATTTATTGAATGTTTGTCGGCAGGCCTGATCCCGGAGAGACTGGGAGAAATAAGGGAGACCTTGTGATCTCCCCGCAGGGCTCTCGCAATATCGCCTTGCACCGAAGTGGGAGGGATGGATTCATTCGTCCGTTACTCCTGGATTACTCCCAGATTCCATCCCTCATACCTTTTTCCTTCCCAGACTTCTTCTCCTTCCTTTTCTAAAAACACACAGCATCCCCAAAGATATTGGGGATGATATTGATATTGGCCCTGAGGGGAATTATTTTCCTCAGGGCCAATAATTGATTTGATTTGATGATTATAGTTAATTTTCATTATAGGTGTTGACCTAATGAAAATTAACTATAAATAAATCAATTGTTTATAAGTAGGTACCTAGTTACTATCATGGCTGTGCCCGATTTCCAATAATATTTTTCTGAGATGTATTTTCTTATCTAACGTTATCAAACAATTTGGGGACACTTAGTTATATTTTACGTAAGCAATTATACCGTATTTTCCCTAAACCGACTCAGTATTGTATATAAGAATGCCGGGGGGGGGGGCAACTGTTGAGGAATCAACTGTCATGAAATTATTAGATCTATTTATTCCTGACATAATATGTGGCCTTACAAGCTTTCACTGTTTACGCGATATGAGTGCATAGTGATATTACCAATGATATTAAAGTTATTATGAGTGATGTAGGTACAAATGTGCAAAATCATATAACATATATGGTCCCGGAATCAAGTAAAATATTGTTCGTATAGAAAGGCTATAGAAATGGTCGTTTCGCGAGTGGCTGCAATTTGATGACTACTTGTGTGGAGAGACCGGTGAGGAGTGAGGAGTGAGGAGTGAGGAGTGAGGAGTGAGGAGTGAGGAGTGAGGAGTGAGGAGTGAGGAGTGAGGAGTGAGGAGTGAGGAGTGAGGAGTGAGGAGTGAGGAGTGAGGAGTGAGGAGTGAGGAGTGAGGAGTGAGGAGTGAGGAGTGAGGAGTGAGGCGAGTGCTGATGTCTTCGCTAACACACTTCTTGCTGTTACATCATAATGCGGAGGTTGGTTTGGTGGTTGCTGCTTGTAGATATAGAATGGAGACATAATAACTAATAATAATAACTAATAACGTTGTGTGGTGATGATTGGAGACTTCAACGGCAGCGGTTAGCAGAACACATTCAGTTCACACCGCAGCATTGTTCTCGGAGAGGAAAATAAATTAACGTCGATCATAATAATATATAATATTGTACCATTGCTTTGTTCTCTTTGTCAAAATATTATAATAAATCCAAAAATGATATTTAAATATGAAAAACTATCCATTATTTTAATTTATTAATTTCTTTGGCAAATTATGTACATGATGAAGGAATATAACATAACAGTTTTTCACTTCTCACAGTTTTTTTTAAATGCTATATTAAATTTGTAGTTATCTTTACATTATATTCAATGTTATATTATTGTTCATTCAGTCATGTTTTTACTTTAATTTTAAATATATTCACTTATATTAGTTTTTGTTTGATTTGGTGCATTATACAGCTTCGTAGCACATGAAATTTAATATTTCTCTTACCAAAAGATATATTGAAACTGGGAATAACCAGTATATTTTGGCTTATTGCCCTGGTTATGTCGGACAGTGGAGTATTCCGATGTGTTTTTTTTTAAGTTTAACCCTTCAGTCTTTAAAATATTTTTACCTACAAGTCCCAACGACACGGTGAAAATTCATTGATCTTTAGAATGCTTCCGAGGTATTATAAATGTGTTACGTATTTCTTATTTTTGTAGTTATTGTAAAAAGCCATTTAAGAATCCACATAAAAATATCTTTGAGATGTTTGTATTTCAAATAAACATTGAGAAATTTTAATATTAATCATGAAAATGTTGTCAAAAAAAACCTGTCGAAGCGTCATCAACTTTGAAAGAATTCCTTTTGTTAAGGGAATTAGTAAGAAAACTGTCACTTCACTGTATATGCCGTTTCTACAATATTTAATTTTTATTTTTAGACTTTCAAATCCCAAAGAAAAAATCCCGCCAATTTGCAAATTATGCACTCTGATTTTTTTTGGATTTTATCCATGGAATCAAGTATAAATAATTAAGACAAACTACAAAGAATAATTCATTCTCTTTCCAACAGTCAGATTGGTTTACAAAGAGACAACCGAAGGTTTGATAATAGTGCCGGAATAGGTTTTTATTGCGATCCACAAAATTTATCAAGTTAACAATATGAATGACGATCATGATATTACTTACTTAGTGATAAGTGTGAAATGTGCTGTATAACTTGGAAGAAACAATATTCATTTATCTATATAAAGAATGTTCACATTGGATTTTTCGATGCCAGGTCTCACTGGGATATACCTGTGTCGGGATAGGCGAAAGTAAGTATAATATTCCTCAAATTCATCGAAGAAACTGGTCGATTTAATGAAATGGTTACGTGATAATACTGATAATAATTGTTGACAGATTTAGCTAAAGGTGAGGAAGGCCGCGTGCTGACACTGGAAAGAAAAAGGTGATCTGATCACACTGATCACTGCCCATTCGCCAACTACGTATTGTATCACCTTTTGCCTCTAATTATTAGAAAGTCCCTACGTATGTTAAAACATAAATCGTGAAATATCTATACCCATCCAATAAATGTTCAAATCAAAATGTTAACCAGATCAAGAGTTCGGCTTAGAACTAAGATCTCTAATCTTGATGCACTTTCTGGATTGGCGAAGTAAGATAACACCAGTTATAATAATTGACTTCCGGATGTTTAGTGCGATGCATTGTTAGTTTTTTACGCGTTTTGAGAGTAAAAGCTTTTAGAGGAAAGGACAATTCAATTCATGAACATTCTCTCATCTCATTTCACCTTCTCTTCATTTCGTAACAACAATCGGCTTTCTGTTTGCATTGTAGTTTAGATTTTATTATAATATTCGACAATGCTGGGAATTCGACATCCCTCGCGACAAATTAAATAATTTAATTTGAATATTCTTAGAATGCTTTATCACGCGTCGTTGTACGTAACTTTAAGTCCCTCAGAGATAAATTAATTTAATTACGCAATACATAACATATCGAAATCGGAAATTTAAAATGCTGTGAAGAACAATAAATCCAAAAATGAGATAAAGTGATCCAATAGTGAAGGAAAAAATCGAAATCGGAATCCACGTCTCTTTTTGAGAGGAATTAAACATATTTGACAAGACTTGAGAAAAAGCCTTTGGAAAGGTTGGTAAAGTTATTTAAGAGTTGTTTTTTACAGGTTGATTTCGTAAGAGCCTGCATAAAAAACATTAACTCCTTTCTTACACATTGTTTATTGTAATAACAGGGAAATTTAAAATATATTTCACGGAACCAAGCGTCGCAGAGTCTAGGGACGTCTATTCTTCACGGAAGGGGCGGAATTAATACAAAATGGGTGTGACAAGTCCATAGTTCTTAAGTCGATGGCATAAGGTTCACTTTAAAAATCCAAATTCGTCGAATGCCGACCGTATTGATTGATGTCAAAAATAACAACGCGAAAATGCATATTTTATTTTATTTTGTGAAGTTCGGGTGTAGATATCGTTTTTTTTTGCGATTACTAAAAAAATTAATTCGCCACATTATACAACAAAACCATATCCGAAAAAGGGTATATAAGTAGGATAGTTTACACTTGAAAGTGTTTTTTTATAGACCTAATACTTGATTTTTTTCTAGACTTATTAATACTCTAAAAATGACCGATATTTTCAAGATTTGCTCTACACGCAGTGTTTAATTGAAGCATCTATAATACTTCTAAGCGATCAAATTTTCAAAACAAAAATAAGTGATTAAATATGTCGTTTCTCCGTTTTTTCTCTCTTTCGATCTACATCGTCGAAATATTTCTAGGACAATAAATGCGTCTTTTATGACGTGCATTTTAAAGGATTTTTTCTGAAAAATTAAAAATAAATTAAATGGTGTTATTAAAGAAATTTACAAAAAAAGGACAAGTGTTCTGAAAGATTTATTCAATTTTATTTTATAATAAAATTTCATACAATAAAAAGTCTACAAAAATAGGAGATATGATTTACTGAAAAATTAAAAAAAAAATCTTTTCGCTCTCCTAAAAAACTAACATTTTGTGCTTTAAGGCATTTCAAATTTTCATGAAAGATAAAATTAACACATGTGTTATTTTATGTTTTTACATAAGTAAGAACTACATAAATTTAACTTTAGTCTTAGTCCAAAAGTATGGAAGCGACATCACCTGAATCTTTTTATTTACTTTTTTTAAAGATGCCTCTATCGCACCGAATTCTTCCTAAACGGTGACCGGACAACTCAGAATGAAACCAACTCAGAACCTCTTCAAAAAAGGCATTAAGAGTGATGATAAAAAAATATTAAAAAATGGTTAAATAGGTTACTTTAGGTTAGGGTTAAGGGCTATTTTAAAATTATTTTTTCATAGCTTTTAATGACTTTTCAAACAGATGTTGGGTTGACTTGATTCTGAGTTGACATGGAACCCTCCTAAACAGGTTCAAAGCAAACTATACGAGTAGTATAACAAACTCCACAGCCCAGAGGAGATATTTATACATTTCTCCAGATTAATTCGAAGATGGTTTGAAAAATCATCATCTGATAACGTTCACTTTTGTCTTCCCGATAGTTATCTTTGTAATCGACGGCAAACTCACTTTTATTTCCTGGTCTGCAGGACTACCTTACCAACTATCATGTAATGACGGTTTTAGTGTAAGATTTTTAAAATTTCTTATGGCCTTACAAATAAACGTGTTTTGCATTTTGCACAGCTGATAAACAAATATTAATTATTTTTAATTGATAAACTAACGTTTAAGACAATATTTTTATGCATAGCACAAAGGGTAACAATTAATTTAAGCAATAATTATCAGCCTGAAACACTCATCCACATTGAAAAAATCTTCCGAGAAAAGATACATGACGCCAACGGGACATGAACCCGTGTCCTTCTGATTGCCGGTCAGGTGCTCTCACCACTGAGCTATGGCGGCTTATCTAATACCCGCCAAATAATTCAATATATACTAGTGTTTCATTATGTATGGTAAAAAGTTATCAATTCTGTAAAATTTAAAAAAGTTTAGTTGTGAGGCTGTTAATTTTTGTGTATTACTCTACCTTTTTTATGTGAATACCTTACAAGAATACGTCCTAGCTGCTCCCACCTGGAACCAAGGAGTCTATGGCATCCCCAGTTGAAGTATGTCGTGCTGCTGAAAGTAGTGGGTAGGAGAAGGAGATGGGGAAGAAGAAGGTGGGGAAGTACCTGGCTATTCACAATCGGTCACCAAATACGACCAAAGCCATTTCAAGCAACTTTTCAATTCTGAATGGTGGTCTTACACCAAGGCGATGCTGAGAGTATCTTCCACTCTGGAATGTGCCACAAATATGCTTTATCTATATTAGCCGATGAATTAATTGTGAAATAACACAAATTAATCAAATGAAATTTATTTGTGATTCGATCACGCGACCTTTGGATTGCGAGTCAAGAGCCTTACCCCTCGATCACGCCGGCCGCCAACCTCCCCTCCCCTACTGCTACCTCCCCTTTTAGATAGATGCCTTCGAAATTTGTTGCTGGAGAAAAATGCTCAGGATTTCTTGGACAGCCATTCCATTCCTGGAAGTGGATGTTTATGGGTCATTCCGCGGTTTCGTTCAAATTTGCCTGATTCCGCGGAAATTTTTTTTTTTGCGTTTTTACTAAATATTTTTATAGAAATGGGTTCCTGTACCTACCAGATGTAGAAAGGTGAAAAGGGCACCTCTGTACGACACTTAGATACGAAGAAAATTGATGGATGGTAATGAAGGTGTGGATGGTAATGAAAAACTGTTGGATGGTAATTTATACATTTGGATGGTGATGAAGTTTGGTAATGAAATATTAATAGATGGTAGTGAACACGTTCAAAGTTCTTAAAATTTCTGTGAATAATGAAATATGAATTGAAATTGAATAATATAATAGATTTCAAATCATGCCAAGTATCATTTGACCTGACGTGATGAGCGGATTAGGAAAAAGGAAGAAAAATCTATTATAGTGAAAAACTAAAAGCTTTATTCAGACTTCCAAGTATTGGAGACAAGAAATACATTTCTTGTTCATACGTAATCAGTTCTGCTTACTTATGCTTTTGCAATATTTGTATAAATTGTTGAAAAATAATATACAAAATATCAAAATAGGTACAAATGAAGAAAATGCAACTGAAACATCCAGTGGCGGCGTAGGGTAGATTGGCACCCGGGGCGGTTTTGTATTGAACACCCTACATAAAATAAAACACCAAATACTAAACATGCTTACGAGACTTTATTTTACTAAAATATTCGATCACAATATAAAGATTGTTTTCCATGCCTGTTTCAATTGATAACATAGAAAAATTGGTTATTCGCGCTTGGGTCATTGTCAGTGGCGGCGTAGGGTAGATTGGCACCCGGGGCGGTTTTGTATTGAACACCCTACATAAAATAAAACACCAAATACTAAACGTGCTTACGAGACTTCATTTTACTAAAATATTCGATCACAATATCAAGATTGTTTTCCCTGTCTCTTTCAATTGATAACATAGAAAAATTGATTGTGGACCTTAAATAAGATTTTATTAAGACAGAAAAAGATATTGGCACCTCTGGGACTCGAACGCAGGACCTTCCGTTTACATTGAAACAGCTCTACCAACTGAGCTAAGGTGTCTATATCCAATTCTGTCACATTTCACTATATCATACTTCGACTAAGATCTACCAACTTTATCTTCATTTTATTAAAGCACATGTTATTGGCTGCTACCTTTATATATGATTGCATGATCCAAACCCGAACTAAATGCTATCTACTAGGGCGGATACAGGATTTTTTTCTGGGGAGGGGTACAAGGGGCGGACGGGCAAAAAAATCAACAATTACTGTTAGGATTTTTTTCTGGAGATTTTGTGCCCATTCTTTTTCTGTACTAGTAGGTTGTCGTTGTCACCCCTCGGGACTTGGCACCCGGGGCGGACCGCCCCCTCCGCCCCCCCCTTACGCCGCCACTGGTCATTGTGGACCTTAAATAAGATTTTATTAAGGAGACAGAAAAAGATATTGGTACCTCTGGGACTCGAATGCAGGACTTTGTTTACTTGGAAACAGCTCTACCAACTGAGCTAAGATGTCTATATCCAATTCGGTCACTTTGAACTGTATCATTCTTCGACCAAGAACTACCAACTTGATCTTCATTTTCTTAACGCACATATTATTGGCTGCTAATAATAATAATATGAATTGAAATTGACAAAATAATTGGATAATTTATAAAGCGCCGTTTTTGTGAAAAATCACCTCAAGGGCGCTGTACAATTTATTAGGAATGCTTAGGTTCTAACTGATTTTACTATTTACAAATGGATACAGAAACATACTTACCTGGCAGGTCACTTCTGATAAACACACTTTAATTATAAGTTTATGCTTGGAGAAGATACGGCTTTGCACGCGGAGGACATTACAGTTAACACACTGGACATTGCGTGATTTTACATTATTTGCTACCCCCATCGCTGTTAGTACCTATTACATTTGTGAATACCTTTATATATAATTGCAAGATTCAAACCCGAACTAAATGCTATCTACAAGGGCGGATCCAGGATTTTTTTCTGGGGGGGGGGCACAATGGGGCGGACAGACAAAAAATCAACAATTACTGTTAGGATTTTTTTCTGGGGGGGAGGGCACAAGGGGCGGACGGGCAAAAAAATCAACAATTACTATGAGGATTTTTTCCTGAGGGGGGGGGGGGGGGGCACAAGGGGCGGACGGGCAAAAAATCAACAATTAGTGTTAGAAATAAACTTAAGTATCATATTTCAAGTACGTATAGGAAGGTTAATGAAAGTGTCAAAACAATCGAAAAATTAAATGTTTAAAGAAGACAGTTTTAGCTTCTAAGTATGTACTGTGATGGAATCTCCACAGTACGCAAAAATACCGTAAATCCGCCCTTGGCTATCTAGATAGTGTCTGGATAAATTATTAATTAGCTCAGTTAGCAGAGCTGTTGCCATGTAAGCAGAAGGTCTTAGTTGTGACGCATTTCAAAATATGATAATGTAAGTAGCTAGATATAAGAGGACGTAGTTATTTATTGAAATGTCTTTACAGCGGGAGATTTTATGTGCATTCTTTGTCTGTACGAGTGGGTTGTCGTTGTCACCCCTTGGTACTTGGCACCCGGGGCGGACCGCCCCCTCCGCCCCCCCCTTACGCCGCCACTGGAAACATCACAGGCACACCATAATTCCTTACTTATTCTACTTACCCCGAAATTATAAGGCGTAGTCAAATTCTTTATAATTCAGTTTTATAAGTGGGTATTGGACACAAGAAATACAAAATTTTCACATTCCTGAGTAAACATTGTAATAATTGAAAAATAGAAATATTTAAATATTAAAAATAACAATTAAAATAAGAAAAGAACAGAACTCAATTGGAATGCAGTTAAAAATTACATCAGAGACACTACTAGGTACAGGTCTTACATCTAAATAGGAACATGATATTCAAGGAACTTTAATGAGATCACCAGTTGCTATTCTTGTGAAAGTTTTTGCTCGAAAACTATTTAAAATTAAAGTTCGGCAAATTTTTTAAAGTGAATTTTCCTCTTCCATTCTCATATGGATCTTGTAAGCGCTGAAGAATTTGTGATTCCAGAATGAAATGAAATTGACCAGACAGTTTTTTTGGAATTTCCTTGAGCTTTTTTCAAAAAAATTACTTTGTACTCTAGTGTGTACTCATATTTCCCAATAATTTTCCCAATGAAATGATGTGTTGTTATTTATTTTATATTGCACCATTATCCAGTCATCGAAGTCATAATTGAATGGCGCCTCCTTATGCTCTTTTCGTCAACTTCCATGTGTGGGATTTCAATAGTTTTGGGAGACTGCTGTTTTTACTATTGAAATCAGGATCTTCTACTCTTAGGGATCGGATGACTTCTCGAACACACATTGATCGAAAAGATTGAATTCTTGGGTACTATTTTTATAGAAGGAATAATGCTGACAGTCGAACGGGACATTTGAGTGTGTTTTCACTTTATATTTCTTTTCTATAGTTTTAGCAGATTCTGGCGTTGAAGCAATAGTATAGTCCAAAAACATGGAGCCGTCGAATTCGCTCAATAGCATATTGTCATCAATATTATTGAAAATAGTAGGCGAGTCAATAGTAGCTATGTCGTTTACTTTTTTCTCTAATGTATCTTCGATTGCTATGTTTGCGTTTCGTAGCTGCAACGCCTCCATTTTCTTTTGTTGGTTTTTTTTTTCTCTTTCTTAAGTTTGTTTATCTCAACCTGGAACTTGGTAATGTTTTTCATAGATCTGTACCTTAATTTTCTAACATTCGTTAGACCATGCATGTTTTTTTGTGTGATTCGTTGTTCATTCTCGACGGCGAAGAGGTCAGGATCTAGAGTGTTTCGCACATTATTGGGTACTTCCAATGTCACTAATTGGAGGCATATTTTCTACTACAATCATTTCTATTTTACACTGCTCCTCTTTTTTCTTCAAATAATTTAGAGAGTTTTTTCGCCATCTTCATCCTTGCTTTCTCTGGGCTCTTTCACTCATATCTTTCTCACGGAAATGGCGCTATAAAAATAATCCAAATAATTATTATCTTGTAATATTTAATTAAACGAAGACAATATAAGCGAAAGTCAGTCGAAAATCTGAGAACAGAAAAATCTGAAAAAGATATTGACACCGCTGGGACTTGAACCCAGGACCTCTTGCTGACTTTCGCTTATATTGTCTTCGTTTAATTAAATATTACAATTTGAGGTTTTACTCATAAAGTTAAAAATAAAAATAAAAAAATTATTATCTTCACTGCTGCATATCTTTTGTTGCGCTTTTCGCAGAGTGTATCTTTTTTTCTTTCGCTTTCTGAAGACTGTACAGTTTCGGATTGTTTTTAATCTCTGCATATTTTTGTTGCTTACGTAGTCTGTCCTTGGATAGCTTTTCTTAATTTTTCAAATTTTTATTTAACTTTGCCATTGTGGTTTATAGTGGTTAAGCCTGTAACAAATAACAAAGAAAAATTATCATAAGTTTCGGATTAAGTGAGAAGTCGAAGAACAAAAATGGATAATTTCATTTTGGTAACTTTTACAGGAGAGTCCAAAAAATGTTACCACTTTTATGTCTTTGTTTAATAATTTTTTACCCTAAATGATTTAAAATGTAACAGTAGTGATACCGTTTTTTAATCAAGAAATTTACGTTGGACTCTTGATGCCCAGTTATGTAGATTTTTGTTTAAATTTGGCTTTGTTTAGAAACTTAAATTATGTAAAAATTCGTCAGTTTTGAAAGACAACTAACTAATGAAAGATCTTGAAACTGTAGGGTGAATAGTTAAATCATTTGTATAATATATTCGTTAACATTTGAATAGTTTTTTTTTTTTTTTTTTTTTAACTTTATTTATTTCCATTTCTTTGTACATAGATATAATGTATAATAGCAAATAGTATAAAATAACATAAAATATAATAACAAATAATATGAATAAGAAATGAAAACCCACTAAGGCACTGCCTGAGTGTGGGTAATATTAATACAAAATACTATATTTCTAAGTACCCAAAGTATAAAAAAAACTTAAAAAACATATAAAATATAAAGTTAGTATAAAAATTTAGTATTACATACGTAGAATAAATGAAAAAGGTTTTGTTTCAGCTATTAAAAAATAAAATAAAAATATGGAGAAAAACATACTAATTTCAATTTTTTTTTTTAAGTTATTATAAAAAAATAAAATAAACAGAAAACATATTGTACTACAGTTTAGAAAGTTACAGAAAGTGAGTTGTAGAATGATGGATAAATTTATAGAAAAAGCGTTTCGATATCTACATTATTCAACCATAATTTTATCTCTTTTACATATTTTATCATTTTATTTAACATTTGAGTTTGTAGTGGTAGAAGGTTAAATGTTCGAGGACCAATGAAACTGCTATGTGTCTGCAATAATTTAGTATTGGTTTGTGGAGTGTAAAATGTATTATTTGTTCTTTTGCTCATTCTGTTTTCATTTATTTCGAAATTATTTTTGTTTTTAAATACATATTTCAAAAAAAAAATGAAATATTTTAACTTTGTATAAACCACTTAATTGATGCGCAAATCCGACCGGTTTCGGAACAAACGTTCCTTCGTCAGGGAAAGCTTATACTAATTTGACAGTTTCGAACAATGTTTTATTATGGTAGGGGTGGAGCTGTTGCTAGATAATAATGTAGATTGGGTAGGTAGGTATTAGTGTAGAGTGGGTGGGTAGGGGAACAAATCCATGATTGGGCTATATGACAATATTTTTTGTTTGTTGATAATAGATTCATTATTTTTAAGGGATTTTTTAATTTCCAAGGCTTCTAAGTTATCTAAACGTTTTCCTTTATTATTAATATGAAGAATATTTATCCCTGTATTTTTTTCAAAACTATGGTTATTTTAGTGGTTTATACAAAGTTAAAATATTTCATTTTTCTATAATGGATAACCACAAAGTAATAGCTACATTCAAAAATATACATATTTCAAAGTTTGTAATATAAATAATTTGCGTATATTAAATATTTTAGTTTCTTTGTATAATAAGTTGGTCGAGAATGTTTTATTTTTGTTATATATGACTTTAATTATGTGTTTTTGAATTATTTGTAGAGGCTTAATATATGTATCAAGTGCACCACCCCATCCTATAATGCCATAAATGATTGAAGATTGCACCAGGGAAAAGTAGATCATTTTCAATTTTTCAATGTTAAGTACTTCCTTAAGTCTATAAAATATGTAGGTCAGATATCTTAATTTAGAAGTGATTTGATTAATATGTGATTTCCAATTAAGATTTATATCTATTGATACTCCTAAATATTTTATATTTTCGACATTTGTAAGTTCGTTGCACATGTAGCACATTTCTTGATTACAACTAGTATTATGGATTCTAATTTTAAGGTTGTCTTTAGGTTTATTTTTAATGGTTTTATAAACGAGTAAGTAAAATGTTTTGCTATAGTTTAAAACGAGTTTGTTGTGTTTTAGCCATGTTGAAACCAGTGAAATACAATCAGTTGCTTTCGAAAAAGTTTCTTTCCAATGATTACCATCCACTATTATTGCCGTGTCGTCTGCGTAAGAAACAATTTTACCAGGGATTACAAAGTTACATAATTCATTAATATAAATTAAGAATAAAATCGGGCCAAGCACAGTTCCCTGTGGAACTCCATTTTTTATCTTTGACTCTGAACTATAATTATTCCCAATTTTAGTTTTTTGTGTTCTGTCTGTAAGATAGTTAGAGTGTAGTTTTAATGTGTCTTTTTTGAAGCCGAGTTGATTTATTTTTGTAATGAGTAAATTATGATTTACGGTGTCGAAAGCTTTTCTTAAATCTAGGAATATGGCAAGACATTTCTTTTTTTTATCGATAGATGAGTATATCTTTTTTGTCAATTCATATATCGCATCCTCGGTGCTTAGGTCTTTACGAAAGCCGTATTGATTTTTCGATAGAATTTTATACTTTTCTAAGTGTTTAACGACTCTAAACTTGATGCATTTTTCGAATATTTTCGAGAGATTTGAAACAAGAGATATAGGTCTATAATTGTCTAATTTATTCGTATCTCCAGATTTATGAATAGGTATTATAGTGGAGATTTTAAATTGCTCTGGAAAATGACCATTTTTGAGGCATAAATTAAAAATATGTTGCAATGGAGTTAGGACATGTTGTTTTATTTTTTTTAGCGTATCACAAGATAATCCATCATTTCCCTTAGAGTTGGATGGTTTTAGGTTATCAATATATTTTTCTATTTCATTAAATGTAACAGGAGAAAAATATTCTATATAGTTAATTGAGTCATTATTTGAATCTAATTGAGGAGATGTCTCCATATAAGCATCATTAACATTAATGCCTGATGATTCAAGTACTACGTCTACTACATTTGTAAAATAGTTATTAAAGCTTTCTGCAATGGTCGATTTGTTAGTTATTATTTCATTATTTATTATAACCTCATTTACAATATTTGAAGACATACTTTTTTTGTTGGCAATTTCATTTATAATATTCCAAGTTTTTTTAGGATTATTTTTAGCATTTTCAATTTGTATACTATAGTATTTCTTTTTGCAGTCTCGTATCAGCCTATTGAGTAAGTTTCGATACATTAGATATTTTGTTTTCAGATAAGGCATTGTTCTGAGATTATTCTTTTGGCAATCTATTTGATATTTAAACATTTCTCTATATAATTTATCTCTTTGTTTAATTGATATAATTAATCCAACTGTTATCCAAGGCTTAATTTTTTATATTTATTGTTAGTGACAACTATTTTATTTTGACTTTTTAGAGTATGATCTCTCAGAGTTTTATAAAAATTCTCTAGTGCAAGATGTGGATTTTCTATTGATATCACATTTTCCCAGTTTTCTGACCGAAGTAAAGAGTTTAGAGTTTCATAATCAATGTCTACTTTTTCTAGATTTTCGGAATTTCGGTTTAGAGGAGTATTTTTGAAATGATGTCCATAAAAGGTCGGGTAATGATCTGTGATATTTGTTTCAAGAATTGAAGAGATGATATTAACCGCCTTGTGCGACTTGACAAATATGTGGTCTAAACATGCCGAGTGACATAAGGTTACTCTTGTTGGTGAGTTAATATAAGACATGTGTCCAGAGCTAGATAAACAATCAAGATACTCATTTTGACAATTCACATTTGTATTATTATCATTAATATTTATATTGATGTCTCCTGTCACAATGGAAAAAGTGAAATTGTTTCTATCAAGTTTACTAACAAAAGATTTTAGTTCTTTTACAAATAAAAAATCATTTAAAGAAGGGGATCTATATATGGCAATCATATGATATTTATAGTTGTTTTGACAAAAAGTTACTTTTATTGCATTGGCTGTTTTAAATTCAATAAATTCAGCGGCAACATTTTTCAGAGAATTATGACAGAAGACAGTAACTCCATCATGACCAGTATGCTTACAGGCAGATGAAATTGTTGTATATTCTGGTAAGTTATATGGAATTACTTGTTTCATTTGAGTTTCAGTTAAAACAATTATGCTTGGAGAAAAATCTATGTTATTAATAAGTACACAGAGCTCATCGAAGTTTTTCCTTATACTCCTAATATTCATGTTTAAGATCGAGAAATTGAATTTTTAAATAGGTGATTTAGTTCACATGGGTTTTTACATTTATAATTTTCGTGTATATAGTTTTCTTCAGACATTTTGAAAGGTTGATAGTAGTTTGCTATGTGGTTTTATTATCCTTTATTCGGAGGGGATGTCTTCTGGCGTTCTTATGAGTAAGATTGGAGATGTTTCGTTTTTCCTCATCCATATTTTTCCATTTTTTGCCCATATAAATTTGTACCCAAGTCTTGACGATTTAGCTAGGTAAAGTAGGTGTTTATTAAATTGGGTCAGTTGTTCGTTAATATATATTGTGTTGTTTTCTTCAAAATTAATGTTTTTTGCGTATAAAATACCATATTTTTTTTATGCGCTATAATTACTTCTTTACTTTCTTTGTTTTGTAGAGATACTACTATGGCAGTATTTTTGTTCATCGGGTTTTTATTTTTGCTTCTGAAAATATTTGTCACGCTAATCGTATCTTTATCACATTTGAGTATGTCTATTATATTATTAAATACTTTTGTGATATTTTCATTTTCCTTAAAAGGAACACCCTGTATTTCAATATTGTTTTGTTTTTCATTTTGCTCCATTTTATTAATGTGTAGTTTTATTTCTTTATTTTCTGCTTGAAGTTGTTTAATGAGTATTTCTTTATTTTTGTTTTTTTCTTCATATTCGTCTAGTTTCTCACAGCAAAATTCGACGGACTTCTTAAGTTCTTTTATTTGTTCATTAAAAGATTTCATAAGTTGATTGGTTAATTCATTAAATTTTTTTTCAATGCATTTGATCATTTTATTAGTCATTGTGTCTTCTTCTTCTGAGTCGCTAGATGGCGCCTTTTTTTGAGTTTGTCTCTTCTGCTTATTCATTTTGTAAAATGGTTCGATGATCGGATATATTTAATTTATAAATAAAATGTACGAATTTTATTTTTAAAAATAAAAATTTTCTGTCTGCTGCAGTAGGATTCGAACCGAGGTCGCCTGAAATGTCTGCGCAAACTTGGTCAGTTGTTGTTTATTTATCTGTATCCTTTCTTTGATTTTTCACGCACTAGAGTATTATTCACTATCTATAAATAACTACCTTCTGTGGTTTATTTATGCACGACAGTATTGTTCACTGTCTATAAAATATATACTTCTATGGTTTGAAAACTCTATATTAAAGTCTTAATTGTCTATGGTCAACCTAGGATGACAGTTGCACTTTTTATGCGTTTTAACGCTTGAATATGCGGAGAAAGTATGAAATATCACTTATGATCTGCTTTAGGGTTGATGATGTAACTATTTAAATGTTATTTACGGCTTAGAAACTGATATATTGTTATAAAATTGCTATAATGCAAAATGGGTTTTAAGTTTGACACTGAATATACAAATTTGAGTTTTCACTTAAAATAGGAATAATCTCACTGAGATAACAGTTAATGACGGATAATCCACCGTCCCGCACTCGATTTAAGTATTTTTACAATGTGAAATGATGTTTTTAGTTTAAAGGAATGTAAAATTGCAAGAGCAATTACTCGTATGATGAAATTGAACTATAATCTGAAGTATCTGAGTGAGTAAGTAAGTAATCTGAGTTATATCATTGAATAAAAAATCAATTTTCAAATAAAAATTTGCAGGGTAAATTTTAACTGATTGTTTTTCCACATCAGAAAGAAAATAAAACGAAAATATGTATTTCACCAAAATCGAAATTGTCCGACGCCAGAACGCAAGAAACTGCATTTATTCATAATATTAGCTTTTATTAACCCCCAAACATGGTCCCAGATGCTCGTAAAAATAACCTTTACAAAAGTTTCATTACCCTCCAAACCTCTACATTACCATCCGGCAAAAATTTTGACGATACGGAAGGTAATGAATCGGAGGGTAATGAAGTTTTGACAGTTTTTTGTCAATTACTCGCTTAATGTTGACATTACAAATCTGTATGATTCAATCAAAAATAGTCCGACTAAATACAGTTTATAGACATATGATTCGAATTTTGAAAACATGTACTTACTTTAAAAAATGCTGGAAGGTAATGATGCCTGGTCGGTGACAAAGTTGTTTTCGAGCACGGAGATCGCAGATATTTCTTTATTCAGCGACGCACGGCTTCCCCCGTCTAGTTGTAGTGATACACTGGTTAGTAACGGAGGTGCGGGGCGGGATACAGCTGACCAACAGGGACAAACGCGGTCACAATTTTAATTACCGCTTTCGCGGAAGACTACGACGATTTTCTCTGGACAAAATCAAAATCTCAATTCTTTCTATGATACAATAGCTTTAAAAATAAATTAAATGCAAATAAATATGCATAATTAGTTGTACATATAGGTCGATTAATGAATGTAGTAATTTTACAAGTGTAAACTGTTCTTATTTGTAGATCAATTTACCGGTCCCTCATTTTCATGGGGAAGGTAATGAAATTTTAGCATGTTTTTTGTATATCATAAAGTAATTAAGTAACAAATGGCTAATCTGGGAGATACTCCTTTTTCCTTTTTTAAATAGCTACATTTTCCAATAAAATTTTCTTGAAAAACATTCGCTTTCATATGACTTTTTTGCGAGAACATGTGATTTGAACGAAACCGCGGAATGACCCTTATAGGCATCTCACAACGTAAAGATACTTTGGGCACGTTTGTCACCAAACTGAGGACTCCAACTTGAAGAAACGCATAGTCTCTGTCAAAGTGGGAGGCAGAAGAAGCAGAGGAAGGTCACCAATGCGCTGGAGTGATTAAATATCACTGGCATCTGGTACCTACGTCGGTGTCCGCAGCTCTCCACGCAGCGCAGGACCGCGAGACGTGGAGGAGCCCTGTCCTCCATGGAAATTGGTTGCCTATTTTCACATGATAAAAAGTATGAAATCTCAATATTTGTGATTTAAGTCTTGTTGTTAATTTTAGATCGACATTCTTGTAGTACGTGCATAACAACATTGCACAGGAGAACAAAGCAAAACATTCAATTGACCCTGTAAAAGGAAAAATTAAAACTGGTTTGTTTAGTTTAATCGGTTGTCTTATTACAGTTTTGTAAATCAACTGAAAGTGGATACAAAGTATAATAACAATGATATATAGTTAATAAATATTACGAAACTGTCTCTTTGTTATAATAGCGCCAAGTCCAATTATGTCCCTGCGTACGTATTATTACTAGAGAAACATGTTCATGCCAACTCAGAATCAAGTCAACTGAACACCTCTTTGAAAAATCAGTAAAAACTATGAAAAAAATGAAAATAAGCCCGTAACCCAAAGATTTTGAAATATAAGAGATGTGCTATCCGCAGTTTTTACTTGGTGGGACTGCGCTTCCTGGTGTTGCCGATATTGTTTCCCAATTAACGAATAAACTAACTGAACGTTAAACTAAATGAACGAATTCTTTCCGCATTCAAACTAATACTTCTTCTTCTTCTTTCGTATGGTGGGGGGTCTAAACTAATACTAATGCAAACCTTAAAAAATCAACGAAATGAACAAATTCTTTTCGTATGCAAACTACTCCCATTAGGTGGTAGCCCGCCGACAGTCGCGCGGACATCATAGCATATCTGTTTTGCATTTCAATATCTTTGCCGTAAACCTAACCTAAAGTAACCTATTAAACCAATTTTGTATATATTTTTTCACCACTTTTAACGAGTTTTCAAAGGAGGTGTTGAGTCGATTTCATTCTGTCCGGTCACCAGAGAACATAACCAAACTTTTAGCGCATGGTGTCACCTATACACTATTTAACTGTCTTTTATTGGTAATGCTTTTTAAAACGAATAAAGAAATTAAGTCGATCTGAATTGTGGAACCACAATATAATAAAGTGACCGGTCAGTGGCCGACTAGGCATCGCGTTTGGATACCATCCAGACGTCGTCGTGTGTCCTATTCCTCGGCTGGCTAAGTCTTCCATTACGACACAAGCAACATTTTATTTATGTATTCATAATAATATACGCCTATACGTGCATTTACAAACATGCGATATACATAATAATTTTGTGAATCGTAATCATGAAGTAAAATATGCTAAATAAATTACCTATATAGAACTCATGCATAAGAATAGTATGTATTTTGCTAACATTGATTTCTTGAGGTATATTATTATAGCCTGTTTGTAACTGTATTCCGTGCAGTCGAACACATCTACTACCTCATGAGAAAGCATCGCTTACTGTGGTGGTAGTAAGACATTTTCAAATATTGTCTTTAAAAAAAAAATCTCTTCCGTCTGTATAATCCAAGAAATTTCGAACATAATAATAAAACAGAGTAGACGGCAAATATTGTTACATATTGACTATGGACTGGTTGGCCTGGTGATGACCGGATGATCAGATCGGAAGTTAACAACGTACTAGTTCACTATTCACTGTTCACTAACCACTGTTCGTTCATTGCTCGGGAAAGTAGAACCTTCAAATTCCAGCAAAACCTGTTCAAATTTGACTTCCCAAAAATACATTCGTGATCGACTCTGGTTATGACTTGCGTAATCGCTGAACCGTGTGAATATTGAATAGAGTGTTTTAACAGCCATCACACACGTTAATTTTTATGCAATCTACGAATAGCTTCGAATCTTCGACTGCATAAATAATTTACTATGTGGATCTGCGAGCCGTGCGGCGTCTTTCAGTGATCCAAAATCGGAATACTTTCTGTTGTAACGTTGTGAGCGAAATGCCAAAGTAACCTTGTTTCAACACCAATGTTTGTTTAGGTATTGTTTTTGTTTTTAGTTTTATGATAATATATAATATGTACTGGTAATTCCCAACTAGTGATATAAATGTCAGATGGGCGTAAAAACAATAATAAATAATGCAATAAGTACCTCCCTTGCTAAGCAGCTAAAGCATATAATTATCTGAATCGGTATTCGTATATTTAGTTAAAAGCGAAACGCGTTCGGTATCTAGCGAAATAGTGCAGTTAAAACAATGTTGCTGTTTTTCGCGAACCTACCTACCCAGTTATAATTATCCAGTATAATTCATTTCTTATCACATGTACCTGCACCATGTTGGCATACCTGGTTAGGTCAATCAAATCGTAAACATACTGCAATCTAATTAAATTAATTAATTAATAAAAAAAAAGGATCATTCTAATGATAATTGTGCCTTTCAGGAATAAACTCCTTGAGCACTCCTAAATTAATGATAGTTGTATTTCTAATACATATGCTCTATGACATCGTCTTCATAACTATAAATATATTTTTTTTCTCATTATATCTTGATACATTTCAAAAGTTATTTTTTACATTTTTCTAAATGTATATAACATAACACAAGATAAAAATAATATAAAAAATATATAAGACAAAAGTAGATCATGGGAACCCACTAAGGTACTGCCTGTGCGTGGGTAATATTAACTAAAGTGCTAAATTACACCAATAAGTTGGCGGTACAAGTAAAAAATGTAAATTTCAAAGTGAAAATTTAAAAATATAGGTAATGTATCTTTGAAAATATCGTAGTAACAAAGTGACAAATACAAGTTAGTTGATTTTTTGTTACGGTTTCAAGAAGATAACTAATAAAGTTAGTCTTGAATTTACAATAGAATTGTATTAAAAAGTGAAGCATGAAGGTTTATATAGAGTTTAAAAAAAGAAGTGTTTCAACATTTGCATCATTTAGCCATAATTTTAATTCTTTTATGTAAAGTGATATTTTATCTTGTAGCGCGCCGTTTTTACGCTTGCCACTACACCATCTCTTTCCCCCGTACAGCGCCATCCTGCTCACCCACCCCTAAGCAAACCAGGATGCGCCGACGCCTTCTGCGCATCTCCCACCCTCGAGCCGCTACATAAACCACACCCCGCAACAAGGAATGGGCTATATAACAGGCTGCGCGCCCTAAATTAGTCAGTTCGTCTGCAGCTCGCTCCTGGCTAGTACGCTCTCTTAGTTGCGCTTCGTCCTCTGGCACGACCCTCTAAGGAGTATTCTACTACCATAAGTAAAGCACCAACCAGACCTCCGACTGCTGCCTTAGTTGCGCTTCGTCCTATGGTACGACCCTCTAAGCAGAACCACAGTCCGCTTTTGTTGTTCCCAAAGCCTAACGGCAAGGTTCCCTCCGATCCCTTGCTCAGTTAATTAGTGAATTGATACATTGTGACTATTTTTACCATATTATGTGATCTGTGAACTTACTTTCTTAAATAAATAACCTTTTACCAACAATTGTGTTATAATTTGTCATTTGGATGTGTTTTGGTAGAAGATTAAATGTTTGCATTAATTTAGGGAATTTGAAACACGTTATTAGTCCTTTTGCTAATTCTATTTTCGATTTTTTTTTACGAAACAGCTATGTATAATCCGCAAAACACTTACTATAATAATATATGCATAATAAAGGTTGCTAATAGGCCACTTGCACCACGTTTTAAAAAAAAATCCGGTTTAAGCAAATATTCTAAGACATTCTGTATTTTTTTTTTTTACTCGTATTTTTGAAACCCTGGCGATTTTTTGAAAATTTCAATTTGAAAAATCAGACCATTTTTTATAAACCGGAAAGACGGGACATAATTTTATAGGTGCGAAAAAACGATAATTACATAGCCGAAAATCATTTAAAAAAATGAACGTTTTCCACACGAATGGCACAGGAGAATAACCAAATGCACACCAAAAATATTAAATCTCATAAATATTTTTTTCCTTGATCCATCTTATTGATCATAAATCATTATAATGTTCAACGTCTATATTACCAAATCAAATGTACCTAATATACTTGTACTTGTAAATTATAATAATAATAAGAATATTATAAAATTTGATTTTGTTAAAATCAACACCATTACCATTATACGTCTAAAACACATGCAGACAACATAAATGTACGGGGTTCTATTCACAACATCTGTCAAAAAATCAAATCAAATGATACGTTTGCAGAGAACAAACAATAAATCTTGTGAATGTTAAATGTCAAATTCAAAAATTCGCCTGAAATCAAATGATGCCATATAAAAAAATAAGTCAATGTGGAATTTTATAAAATTAATAGGAACATCTTCGGAGACGGGACATTTTCATGTAGTGACGTCACGAGCCCAAATAATGGATTTATTTATTTAAAAATAAAAAAAACTGTACATTTCTAAAAATTTTTACTAACATTTTCGTAATCTTAGTAAAAAAATCTATTCACACGATTTTTTCCAGGCCGTTTTGAAGTCCGTGCAAATGGCCTATTGAACAAAATTAGCCACAATCTTTTCGTGTTAATTTTTATAATTATAATAACTAACTCACATTAATGACTTATATTCCTCTTCATATGTTGGTGCCCTTGCTATTATAATATATTATTGATTATATTACATTTGAGGGTCTCCACAATAATAACAAACTTTAAATATTTATTTATAGATTGCCTAATAACTTACTTTATTTGTACTCTTGTTTTTAAACTACCATATCATAAATTTATCGAACTCATTTGTATAACTTTTCATGTTAATGCGACTCATGTTTTTTTTTCAGGTGTGCGTACTATTAATCGCGCTGTTAATTTAGCTAAGTATGTTCTTTTTAGCTTGGTTTTGAACAACCGCTTCAGGTTTAAGTTTATAATAATATCATAACATAGTAAATACGGTTCCATGCTAACTGAGAATAAAGTCAACTCAACACCTCTTTGAAAAGTCATTAAATGCTATGAAAAAATAATTTAAAATAGCCCATAACCCTAACCTAACGTAACCTATTTAACCAATTTTTTTCATCACTTCTAATGGCTTTTCTGGTGTAGTTCTGAGTTGGTTTCATTCTGACTTGTCCGGTCACCAGTAAATACACATTCCTCTTTTACTCTTCAATTCTGTTTTACTCTTATACTTAAACTAATTGAACTCGTTTGTACAACTTAACATGATAATGAAACTACATAGGTACCTACCGGTATCATACCTGCTTATATCCTTAATTTTCAGTTTATTATGTTATATATAAAAATTTCAGCTTATTATCATACTCCCGAACAACATTTATGTATTTATAATAATATGTACATATAAAAGCCGTCAAGGTGTGAATAAATAAATAAATCTCTACATATTATAAATTAAAGTCCTCAAAACTCAAAACTACTGAACGGATTTTCATGCAGTTTTCACCAATAGATAGAGTGATTCATGAGGAAGGTTTAGGTATAAGATATGTCAAGGTTTTGTGTAAATTGGTTGAAATATAAAGAAGAATGTTTGTACGTGGTGGACGAGTGGGCTGGCAAGCCGGCGGTGTGGATTTGATCTACGCCGAGGTTGACGAAATTTTGCACATGTGACCTTCAAAACAAGAGGAAGGTCACTGTCTACAATTGATTTAATACAATTATTAATTTAATATATTTATAATTTGATACAATTTCGTAAAGCCCGGCCATCGCCGGGGACTTCAGTTAGCCAATACATAATTATCTCCAATGTAAAATTACCACATAGTCCTAGAAGGTTTGTGCAATTTACACGCATCACTCTCATTGCATATATTATGGTTTTTTAGCATTGATCGATTGGTTTGTGAATGAAATTTGTTAGCCATTAGTCCATAAGTCATAAATTTTCGAAATTGGTCTTTAATGAATAGTTTTGAGTTGGAGCTTATAAATATTATGAACTATCTAATAAATGAATCCTTGCCTGGAATAATATTGATGCAACAAAACTATCAATGTTGAGTAATTAATGGAATAATGTTGAAGTCATAACAATATCTCAAATATAAATGGTTATTTGCTTTTTAAGCTCAAATACATCAATGACATGATGTGTAAATTTATATTAGAAGAGCGTGTTGCTTTCCGCAAGACGAAGACAATTTTTTTTTTGTGAAATAACGTTGTGCGTGAAATTTTTATATACTTACAACATTTTTCCACTAATTCAGCATAAGAGTTTTCATTGTCTTTCATGGTTTTATAAATATTAAATGTTAAACATACCTGGTTTCGTTTCCATTTTTCTCGGAACAAGAATATTATTGGATACAACCCTATTCCGGGCAAGGGTTCAATTGTAATTCCCCCTTTAGGTTATTTTTCTAAATTTTCAATAATACATGCTTACACCTATAATTTATATATCGTAGAAAGCAAACACTTGGTGTATGAAAAAATATCATTAAATTAAATGAAGAAAAAAACCACTTTGTAATTCAGCGCTCATTTATGAATATTTAATGGGACGAAAGGGTTTCGCTTAGGCTCAATATTAGATAACTATATACCTAATTAATATTGGATCCTGATGGCGCTTGAGACTAAGAGAAACCCGGTCGGCTGATCAAATAATGATTAAACTGGGATAAAAAAATATTATTAATATTATAAAAAATAATATTAATAAAATTAGTCAACAAAGGGAAAATGTTGAATAAGATATCAATTTCTATAAAGAGGACATTACCAACTATACATCTCCATCTTAGCACGTTTTGAAAACGCGTCAAACAACAACAAATAAAAATACGAAGAGAGTTTTGAAGAGTATGAAATTCCCTTCATTTTACCTTTCTTTATCATTTGGACCGGACGTTGTCTGTCTTCTTTCTCCCACCACTCTGAAAAGCATCCTTTCTGTTTTGCTTTCATCGCCCGGCTTCACGATGATAATAATATGAAAAGTGCAATCGCGCATTCCCAAATCATCGCAATACACAAAATAAACACCGAATTAAAAGCAAGCAGCGAATTTTTGGCAATCGGCGACTGGAATTTCTCTTCCTTTCTTTATTATGACACGATAACTGTAGCGGGCATTCTCCACTAAACAACACTGTCAAGTAAAGTAGATACCTACACTACAGCCTAATCATAATAAGATGCACGTCACATCACAAGTGTTGGTTGGACGCTATTGAACTTGATCTTGTGTAAGTAATGCATTGTTTGATGCCGCAAATGCAAAGCAAAGGTTAAATTTAATGAAATAACGCATCAGCGTCTCGCAGAAAGTGACTGACCTGTTAAATTGTTCTCTTGATTTGGTCTAGAGTTCTGCAGAATATTTCTACTCACTGGTGTAATTTCACTTTCCATTTCAGCCGAGCGCGGAGCGGGCAGTTGTGACGTCACGCAGTACTGATTGAGAGAAGTAAGAAGTGAGTAGTGACTGGTAGCTGGTAGCCAGGTATCACGAGGAGTGGAGGAGGAGCGGCAGTCCAGCCAGGCGAGGCAGTATAAAGGCCCAAGGTTGTTCTGAATGGTCACACTCGTCTTTCAACCGTTGAGGAGGATACACCACCTCTTTACCAAAACCTCCACCGTGTACCAAGTGACATAGCAATGGCCTTCAAGGTACTTATAAACACCAAAGTATTTTAGCATGTCGAACGTTTTTTTACACAATAAATTCAACTTTGTTTAGAATCCTTTTCGAAACTCGAAAAATTATTTTTATTTTCACCCCTCACATATTTTTTGAATTTAATAATATCTAACTAATTTTACAAAGATGTTGTTTATCATTGAAAAATTCTATATACCCTCGAATGGCAAAACGAACGTCACAAAAACCGTGAATTCGAACATTATTTTAACATCATGCAATTTTTTAATAGTTAAATAGTCTTATTGTCAAAAACTCAGAACCCTCGGTAAACATTAGTTTGCCTAATTATGATCATTCTTTCGTATAATGTATGTATGTAGGTTCCTACACAATTTTAAATATCAATCGCTGTCAAGGAAAAAAAGTATCAAATTATGCCAGTGTTAACACATGAAATAAAATGTATGTATTTTAACAAAAGCATTATCTACAATTTCAATGCGTATACATGGTCCTTTTACATAAAAAAATATTCGCAGTAGTCCTGTCATTCATATAGTTTCCCGAGTGATCCATCATTTTTTTCCAGACCGAATCCGTTTATTTGTAGTTATTTTTTTATTATTCTCACGATCAGGGAATGCCTTACTGAGAGTACCTTCCTACCTAATGGGTTTCATTTTTATAATTTATGTGGTGAGATGAAGCTTGAACAATCCGTTCAACACGACTGACGATTTGTCGACCTCGAACTTGGTTTCTTGTACAATTTGATCTTGTTTACGCAATCACTGCCTACTATGTGTTATTTTATGTGTCATACTCAGCAATTTTCGTTAAAAATTATAATTAGAGTTTATTTACAGTGTTTAATGCGAAAAATCAAATAAAAATAATTGTAAATAAGTTTACGTGCGAAACGTTTCTTCATCGGAAATAATTACTAAAGAAACTTTTAATGTGGAGCATTGATGATGAAAATATTTGAAACGCCCGAAGCCTTTTAAAAGCGTTAATATGATTTACAATTTGTATGCGGGTTTTGTAAGATTTTATTTGAGAATGTCGGAAATAGAAAAGAACTACATTTTTTACAAATTTGTATAACTATAACACGTAGGCCAACTTGCCACAGTGGCGTGCAGTTTATAGTTACCACGGATTCAAATTATAGTTGTAAGTAGGACACTTCACGAAGTAGCTAGGCGCATCGCGATCATACGAGTAGCGATACAAACTTCATGCTTTATTTCATCATTCCGTTTTTGACATTTTGAATACGTTTTACTCTCAACCCCTCTTTTTTTAATTTTGAGAGAACATCGGTTTGTTAATCTCTTTCTTTCTTGTATCTCAGAACTCAGGATTTCAATATCGATATAGCTTTTTTCTGAAAAAAAATTTACTGTCTTTGAATTTGTCCAGAAGCCAAATCTGAAGAGAAAGAAACTATTCAACCTTCCTCGTAAGTTTCATCGTAATTATTTTTTGGGTTATTGTGGCATTTTGCGTTTTCTTCTTCTTTAGTTAACGTTTCAGACAGCGTTATATTGTCCATCACCAGAGCGCGTCCGATTCGTTGGATAAAGAAGGAGGAATAATAACTCAAAAATTAGTCACGAAAATACTTTTGACCGTGAATAGGTAACTCAGATTGTATCTTCCTTGTGACCGCATTTTTCACTTCAACATTCCTCAAATTGGAAATGTTATGGTCCCCAGTAATTCCGAGAAGTTAGAACTCTTGTATGGTAACACATTTGCTAAAAAAGTACAATAATGGATGTTACCGCACGCCACTGATATTAACAGGTCATAGCGTGAATAAATGGATTACGGACATCCACGCATGAAACGATTACACAAGTTTTGTTATCTACTAATTACATTCCTATCTATGAATCTTTGTTGCATTATGTGTTATCAAATACTTTAATGTGTTGTTGCAGTTCGTGTTATTAGCCGCCCTGGTGAGCTGTGCAAGCTGCGCCTACCTGCAGCAGGAGTCTGCAGCAACCCCTAGTCAGATTGCTTTCGCCCAATCGCAGGACTACGACCAAACCGGTCCTGGAGCCAAGCAGACTCCTTCATATCTACAATACACACAGCAGCAACCCGGAGTCTACGCAACCTTCCCTCAAGAGTTCACACCATCCTCTCATCCCCAAGATTTATCAAAATTCCAAGGATTAGGACAACTTCAGCAGCAACACTTCGCTCAACAGCCCCCTTTCGCTCAACCTCAAACTTACACTCTGCAACAAAGCGAGCCACAAGTGTCTCAATACTCCGGACCTTCCCAGTTCGCGCACGCACAACCTCAAATCCAATACTCCGCTCAACCTCAATACTCCGCTCAGCCGCAATACTCCGCCCAGCCTCAATACTCCGGAGTCCAGCAGTTCCCTCAGTACTCCGGACAGCCCCAGGCCTACTCGCAGGCCCCAGTGTCCTACCAGCCCCTGCACCAGCAGTCTTCTCAGTTTGATGTTTCTCCCCAGCAGTACTCGTTCAATGCTCAGGTGATATTTAGACGTTGATTTATTTTAATATATTAATAGGTTCAAAATTTATGCGCATACGTCCGGGTACACAGTGTGGTAGTTCGTTGACCGAGTGTAAAAACACAAATTTATTAATCTATTTCATGTTCTTAGGTAGTAGTTAAATAAACACGTGCGTACTTAGATAATAACAAGAAATAACAACATATTTATCAAGAATGTTTAATTACCAAGCATCAATTTATAATAAGAAGTTTTTATTTTAATTTTAACGACTATATGAATAATTGTATATACAAAATATAATGGTAAAATAAAGTAGGTATAGTTAATGTATTTAGTCTTCCTTACTAAAGGGCCGAGGCGGACTAAAGTTATTTAATTATAGGTTATTTGTCTTCTATGTCGTTTATAGTGTCTTCATTAGGGTTTTTTCATTGACCTCTTTCAGCCATCTTCTTATTCTTGATTTGTACTCATCAAGTTATCTTTTATTTTAAACTTTTACTGAAGGAATGTTGGAAACTGTTCATTACAAAAACTGAATATAATGTTAGCTCTTACTCCCTGAAATTTGCACAGCTTTTCCTGTATGGTATTTCTAGGTGAATGCAACGGGCTATGGAGCTCGTCATTTTCACTGCAAAAAATAAGTTAAAAGCTGCTAAAGTTTTTCCAAGTTTGTTTAGTGAGAAGTGTTAAAACTCGGAGGAGGCAGAGAATTTTGAATTTAATGAAGGCCAGAATTTCACGCATTAATAACTAGTGTAAAGAATGATTGACATAGGCAATATAACTTCACGAATATTATTAAGTGCTAACGATATAAACTGATTTATATCATTGTCGCTTTAAATACGTTCCATACCTACCTTATACGTTTACTTCCTTATGAGTTTATGAGCCAGTGACCGACCCGTTTGGCAATGAATTTAGAGATTTAATCGATCGGAATTTTTTCCCTGTAAGAAATAATAATATGTGTTCGCTTCCGGCTTCTCTGTTCTCTGTTATGTAAGACTTTGGTCAAATTGGCTCGACAATGGATTAATTTTTTATGTCATTAAAATCGTGCTTCAATAAGATCAGTGCCTCTCAAACAGCCTGGGTCTTAAAAAAATATAATAAATGATAAGTGTTTGCGGAGCAATTCCTCAAAATTGTGTTATTGAAAAACAGCTCATTTGCAAAACACGGTAACAGTTTTAGTTGTCGCGCAATGAGGTATTTTCACTAACCATGAATACCGTTAAAATGTGTGGAAGATTTAAAGTTTATTTTTGTGATTCTAATCATTGTTCGAAAAATGTGTAATTTAAATATTTACATTCATAACTATTCTTTGAAAAACCGCATATTCCGAAACGGTTCCAACTTGTGATTATGACACAGAAACCGCCACTGGCTGTAAGACGCATGTCACCAATGTTGCTCGGCGTGACGTAAACGCCGCCGAATTCACCAATAAAAACGAAACATAAAAATAAAATAAAAATACTTCCATTATAGCAATTTTTTAAAAAAATATAGGAAAATACCCTATTTGCAACAATACGGTTCATACGTTTATTTATGACCGCTTGATTTACTACTGACTTTCCCTGCAGTTAGAATAAAAACAATTAGGGAAAAAATGTTTGTCAAGGGTTAAATGAATGTTATATAGTACATAATGTACGCGAAATGTAAGTAAAACTAATTTGTGTTAATTTCGTGATGCCACAGTTCAGCGATCCAGAGGTTTTACTTTAAGATTTACAATTTAGCGAATTCTAGATCAGTTGAATTAAAGGAAATTAAATTTGGAAGAAGTTTAGATGTGAAAAATTAAAAGAAAATATTCGCTATCTATTGGAAATCACCACTTACAAGCAAGTAAAGTTACTTTATTTGAGTATGTAATGGAAATGTAATAATTAGAGATCGAAAAGTACTTTTGATCACTAATACCTATACATATATGGGAAGACTGGTTTTATTTTTGTTTCACTTGTCGCAGTTTTAAAAAGTTTGAGAATGAGCGGTTTAGATTTTGTTTTCTATTTATATCTAATGGTACAACACTTATGAAACAACGCAACACACCCCTTTGGAACTCGTGTGCAGCTTTTTTCATACGAACCGACTTGCAAAAAAACCGACTTGCAAAAAAACCGACTTGCAAAAAAATGCCTAACAGGAACCCGATACGTTTGAATCTCTTTGTTAGAAGAAATCGTGAAGTTTTTATTCAATTATTGACATCATGTCAGGACTAGGTTTACCTACCTATAATATAATATTCTCATACTCGTACCGTAACGAAATATACGTATTACAAAAGAATAATAACATTACATACATGCGGCGTTCTAATTATGGTTATGTGTATTATTCATGGTATTCTTTACTTCTCCAAATTACCAACAGCGTTTTGTTGCATTTCTTCATTTCTGCTCCTACTTGCACAACCTCGTATTATCCATCAACATATTTAGCTGTGTTCAGTGGATATGTTTGAATATCTCAACCGTAATTATGCCGTGTTGCGCTTCCTCTTTCTTTAGCCAACGTTTCAGATGGTGTTACAGTGTCCATCACTAAAGTAGGTAAGACATTACTTGCAGTGTTCATAATGTCCTGATAGACACTGCAAGGATGTCCAAAACGTTGGCTAAAGAATGAAGCACTATATATAATAGGTACTCCGAAATTCAAAAGATTTACAAACTTCTATTGCTAGTGAAAGACTTTAAAGAAATCACATCACTTTAAAGGAATTGTCACACTTCAAGGATTGAACGAAGAGAATAAGTGAAGTGAGAATTAGTGTTAAGTGTTTTTGAAATGTATTAATTTTTTTTAAATTTTCTAGGATGCCCTGAATGCCGATGCGAAGGTTCAATACTCTCAAGACTTTAATGGCTTCCAGCAGCAGTCGTCAGCCCCAAAGGGAGTCTCTCAACAGCAGCCTCAGCCCCCAGCATACGTAGCCCCTAAGGTGCGAGCCAACCAATATGCCCAACAGGCCACAAGGACCTTCTCAGGGCACCAGCTCCAACAACAGGCCCCTAAAATCCCCCAGCAATACTACACCACGTCCAAAGGAGTACCTCAAGGATCTCCTTCTAAGCCACTTTATGCTTCCCCAGTTTCCAAGTTCGCTTCTCCTTCTGGACAACACTTTCAATTCAGTCGTTAATATAATTTAAAACACGAGAAACAGTGGTCATTGTTAATTCTTTTCCTAGGAGGACTATTGTCGAATTCTGGAAGAGGGTTTTGAAATATTTTTTGTACGGACAGAACCGATATAACTTAGTCATCGCTTCGTCAATATGTACAATTAAAAATATATTTTGAGATTTCTCGTTTTCTGCTAGAGAGTATTCTAATATTTGTATTATTATTCTACTGTCTTATTTTAACATAATTTTCTTTCATTTCTTCTGAACTTCATCGAGTGAGATATCGCTTAATACATTCTTACATCTAATTTATTGAAACGAAAGTGTCTTTTCTCTCCCTCCTTCTTCACTCTCTTTTTCGGAAAAACATTTGTCATTTCATTACATTTACTTCTATGATTAGGTATTATTTTTATTTATTTGTTATTTCTTTTGCCATTATTTCATCTCGAGATTTCTCGCCTGCGTAATCTGTGATCATAACTAAATAAATATAATGTTAAAAAGCTGTTTGACCTTTTCAATGAATCCTAAACTAAAGTGCAAGGTATAAATCTACTTAACAGTGCTAGGTGGTTGGCGACGATGATGCAAAATTATTCATTTATAATTATTAAAAGACATAATACATTATTGCTCTGGTAATACTAAATATCGAACAGGATGATAAGTATGTTAACATTTTACAGAATAAACTAAAATTAATCAAGTAGAAAAGATACATTTACAAAACACAAACACCGCCACGTACCTACATGTAATAAGGAGGGACACAAGAAAAGAAATTTGGGCATTTTTCGTGATCCAAAAGTCTGGTAAATTGGACCTTAAATTTCCACCATAAAATTATGTACCCAGCATATTATATGACGAAATTATAATATTATATTACATATTATATAACAGCAAAGTGTAAAAGAGACAAAGCGCGTGCTAAAAATGGGTTAGAACAGAATTAAGTTACTGGCGACTTTGGTTTTATCATTGGCGACATTTGTTTTGGTTTAATTAAAATCTACATGGAAGGCTTTTCAAGAGTGTATAATAATCAATTCAGTGGTCATGAACCCTACTTGCCGAATAACATGGCGGTCGTTATAAAATTTAATGCCAGGAAATTTTTGGTCGCTTCGTCTGCGTCTCAACAGATTGTCATCGGATGATATGGACACTTATCTCGAACCCTATTACTTGATCTGGAAAACTGAACAAAGCGGAAAATTTGGTATTGCGAAAAATTAGTCAATTCCTCCACACTTTGTTTTTGAGCGTTCTCGAAATGTCAATAAAAGGTTATTAATATTACTTTCCAATATCTGATTAACAGACACTACAAAAATTTGTGCATTCTTATTGCAAAAATTTGCTTCCAATATCGTGGACCCAATCATATTTTTTTCAAAATTTATAAATAACAAGCGGACGTCGTTTTGACAGATAGCAACAAGATAGCGTATATATTATGTTCTCTGATTTTTTTATTTCTGTAAAGGTTTTTTTAAATTCTAATTATTCTTCTTGGTAATTTTATTTTTACATACCTATGACTGACGTATCACTCATTGAAGACATTACCAAACTGTAGTTGGATAAATACAAATTTATTTGCAAATTTTATATTACTATACCTACGTTTATAGATTGCACACTGCACAGGTATACTATATACTATATTGATGTATTAGCTGACCCCGCCACACGTTGCAGTGGCTTATGAAACACAACGCCATCTACTGACAACGCTATATTATATACCTAAACCTTCCTCATGAATAACTCTATCTAATGGTGAAAACCGTATGAAAATCCGTTGCATAGTTTAAAAGATCTAAGCGACTAAGCAGCGGGAGTGACTATGCTTTATACTACGTGATGGATACTATATCAATTTATTAATGAGTTTATATTTTGATAGACGCTGGATAATTGTGTAACTTGTTTACATTTTACGATCCTAATAATAATGTCGATTACAGAATTGATACTCCGAAAAGGAATTTGCAGGACAGCAATTTGTATGGGTTATGGGTACTGCCGCCCCGGAAACCACATACTGGATAACCTACACCTCTGTCATAGGTCACCTCAAATGGTTCGCTACGTTTGGTGACTTAGCAGGGGTGCCCGGGTTCATGGGGTGAGGTTTATCCGAATCTTGGGGGCAGATGCGTCTACCCACCAACTGCGAGGCAGACCAGATCAGGAAAGACTGCTTGAGGGATACCTTTTGACCTATCCAGCAGGACTCTCTCGGAACATCGCCTTGCACTGCAGTGGGGGGTTGACTCACTCCTGGAGACGCTGACCCCCAGATTCCTACTCACCCCCATATCTTTTTCCTTCGCAGAACTTTGACTCCATATTAATTTCTTTCTGCGGTTGCTATGGCGGGCTGGGACAATGTCCAATATCCGCGTACCGGACCATACAATATGACGAAGATACTACCTCGCCCCAAAACGATCACGCGGAAAGCATTTTTATTTCAATATTTATTACGAAAATAGACCAAATTTAATTCAGCAATCAAAATTCTACAGTACACAGCGTGTTTTTTTCTCCTATCCTAGTATGTTACTTCATGGAATAACGTTGGTTGCATGTTGCATGTTGCATGTCCCATTCCGACTGAAGAATGCAAGGATTACATCTGCTTATTGAACTTTTCTAATTATTTTCTAAAGTTGTCCTTCAGTTTGTCTTTCCTGTCTTGCGTTAACTTTTATGCGAAATATGTTTTTACAGAACATTCTTCTATGAATGTAGGTCATTACAGCCAGGGCTGGGCAAAATACATGCTTTGCTGTAATTGAAATACAAATTACAAAATACTTTTTCGCATGTATTTAAAATACGAAATACAAAATACTTTCTAGTCGTGTATTTGAAATACAAAATACAAAATACAGTATTTTAACCATTTTTTTCTTTCAAATACAAAATACAAATTACAAAATACAAAATACATTTGGTTTTGGTAGAACCTTTGTATAACGCGTGCCCAACATTTGTACACAGTTGACATTTGTCACATGAGAACGGTTCGTTTCTTCGACTCGTTCTTGTGTTCAACAGCTCGGCTGTGGAATGATTTGCCGGCCTCTGTGTTTCCTCCTTCCTACAACATGGGTCTCTTCAAGACCAATGTTCATTCCTTCCTCTCCTCAAAAAGACCCTCCACACAGCATCCCAGATGACATAGGCCCTGAGGGAAACTATTTTCCTCAGGGCCTCCTGTGTGGAGTTAATGTAAAAAAAAAAACCTTTGGTTGCAATAAATTTTCGTAAATGCCCTTATCTAAGGGTGCGTTTCCATCGATGCAATGTTGAGCAGAGTGAAACAGAGACGTGCAAAAATTGACCAATCATATTGCTCGAAACTCAAAAGACACATCTCATCTCCGCTTCACTTGTAAAATTTGTGGTAAAGGACTCAGGTGTTAGGTGTTTGTTATTTCTAGTGACCGACCGAAGGTTCGGTTTCGGTTTCGGCAAGGTTCGGTAAAAAAATCTAGTTTCGGCATCAGTTTCGGTTTCGGCAGAAAATCTGCCGAACCTTCGGCCGCACCGAAACTCTGCATTCGTGAATTATCGCGTGCCGTTTGACTGACTTCCGGTGAGTTTGTGGCTCGTGTGTCATGCACCATCATCAACTGAGTTCGCCGGCCGGTCCGGCGTGCTTGTATTGTGAGTTTATATGATCACAAACTTCAATTATTTTTATTTATTTCATTTAACAAGTGTAAATAAAAATTAAAATCTAGTCTCCTTCAACGGAAGCAATCTTCCGAACAGTCCCTCCTTTGATGTGCTTGGTGTAAGGCCCTCCGTTCATGGAGATACTTACAATCTACGTAATTGTGACGAAACAACAAGTACCCTGCTGCTATACTACTTTTTAATGCTAGTCTCCGTACACGGTGCTATCCGAAATATACTGAACTTGATCATTTTTCACGGGCAGCCGTGGAGTTAACACGCTGTCAAGCGATGTCATATGACTTTTTATCCAATATCAATCCATGCCATCTCCACTAAATCCTTTCTTACATATTCTGGTAAAGTATAGTTATATAAACATGCATTTTTTCCACTTCCAGAACAAATCTAACATTACTTTCATGTTCCGACGTCATTTCTGTCAAACGTCAAATGAATAAGTATCAATCACAAATGATGCGACGCGTCGCATGCGATCAGCACTGTCGGTATCGTTATACTGATTGGAAACCGACAGCCACCGCGTAGCGCCGTGAACGGGCACCAGCAAAATCGTACGGGGGGTACTTACGATCGGCGCGAATGATACGCGCACGATGATCAAGTATCTTGTAAGTATCTCCGTGAACGGAGGCAGTAACTCTAAGTGACCAGCTCAGGTATGGGGGCTCCATCGAAGCCAGAGTTTTAGACTCTCAGAAACTGGGCGTACTGTACAGGACCCGCAGATACTTTAATAGTACACAACTGCTAACACTGTACAAATCGCAACTGCGCCCACTATTGAATTTTGCAGTCACCTCTGGTCTGGAGCCCCAAAATACCTTAAAAAAACCTTCGACTCTGTGCAGAAACCGGTGGTCCAATTGATAGATTCTCCTAACACAAACGGATTGCGATCTTTAGAGCATAGGCGTCAGGTGGGAATCTGTCCTTATTCTACCGGTAATACAATGGAAGATACTCTGAGGAAATAGCGCCATTGATCCTCTCGGCACCAGTGCGTAGTCGGGGAACATGCCAAACATGCGCCCAACATATGTACACGGTTGACATTAGTCACATGAGAACGGGTCGTTTCTATGACTCATTCTTGAGTTCAACAGCTCGGCTGTGGAACGTTTTGCCGGCCTCTATGTTTCCTCCCTCCTACAACATGGGTCTCTTCAAGACCATTTACTCCTTCCTCTCCCAAAAAAGACCCTCCATACAGCATCTTCAAAGATGACATACGCCCTGAGGGAAATTATTTTCCTCGGATAGAATAGATTTTTAACATGTCTAAAAAAGTTTCGGTTTCGGTTTCGGCCGAAACTGAGACAGATATCGCATATTCGGTTTCGTTTTCGGTAAAAAATCCTGTTTCGGTCGGACACTAGTTATTTCACTTCAAGTGCGCTCTACTGTAATTAACTTAAAAATAATCTAGTATTCAGTCAAATTATTCCTATAGTGCTTGATCTAATACTATGACACAAAAAAGTACAATACAAAGCAATGACAAGCATTATATAATATGATACAAATATGATAGAAAATGTACAATAACAGTGCTGTTATAGCACAGGACGTGTTGCCAACTCTAAATATTAACATACATAACATATAGCTCTGGATTCTAGTGTTTTTAGTCTACGTATTATCTATGACAGTTTATTTTTCATTATCATTATTAAGATCGCTAAATGTATTTGAAAATGTATTTTGAAGCCATAAGTATTTGAAATACAAATTACAAAATACCTCAGCCCCAGGTAATTGAAATACCAATTACAAAATACATTTTTAGGAAGTAATTGAAATACAAATACAAAATACGTATTTGTATTTCAAATACGTATTTCAATTACATGTATTTCAAATACTGCCCAGCCCTGATTACAGCAACTATTTGCAACTGACAATGTCATTGTCATCCATAGCACTTTTAGATGTTTCGAAAAAAACGTATTTATTTCTCGTAACAATTAATAATTTCACATTACTTTCAAAGTCAAATATTTGAAAGAATTATAATTTTTCCATATGCATTTTTGTGTGTTCAAACTTATCCGGGCGTGAGGCCAAAAATGTAACAAACGAACGGTGCAGACGGCCAAAATAGCAACTGACGAACTAACAACTTCATTAATTTTGCACAGGTAACCAAAATATCTGTAGTAGTGACACCCCCGCAACTGCTAGTATGAGTACCTACTTAGATACACGCCAAAGACAAAAGTATTTAGAAATATTTATTGAAAGATGTTATTTAATAATTAATATATTTTGGGATGACTTAAATATGTATGAATTTCATTCGCCCCTTTCCAATAAAAAAACATAAATTAAAAAAATGATTTCTCCGAAAAACGCAAATTAGCTTGGTCTGGTAATTTTGATTAAACGAAAACAATTCACTTTGTAAACCTCTCTTATTTTATTAAAAATATAAGCACAAAGAAATTTGTTTTCATTTAAATTTTTAACAAATATTTCACTCGAACCGGTCACAAAATACAGACTTCTCAAAGTGATATAAATTGTTGGACAGTCTAAGATACAATAATTGTAAATAAAACCCGGGCAACGCCGGGTTAGGTCAGAAAGCTTCAGTGAATACCTACCTACTTAAAAAAATGCCTAACAAATATTTAAATTAGTTCATCATTCCACCAACTCGTTCTAGAGCGTTACCTGTGGGCCAGTTCTGAAATCAAATTGGCCGTGATTAATTACGTTTTTGGATAGTGAATTATTCTTTACTAATTTTTAAAAAGGCTCCACGGGTAAATAAGTTTCACCGGTAGATGGCAGCGCTAGTGAATTATTAAAAACGTGATTACGTAATAATTATAACAAAGCTACATACTTATTATGTACGTATAATATGTCTTGTGCGGTAGGTAGAAATTAATATTGTAAGTTAATTGGCCAACATTCCTTTACATTATTATGTATTATGGTCGACATTTCTCTAAAATATGGTTTATAAACGGAACAACGATATTTCATTGTTTTATTTTTATTTAAAAACCGCTTAAGAGTCCCAACTCCCAACTGCTTCCAGCCGCCTGGATACATATATATATAATCCCCAATTGGGGTATGTTGTGAGGCAGATAGTGGGCAGGGGAAGGAGATGGGGAAGAAGAAGGTGGGGAAGTTCCTGGCTATTAGGACGGTACCTACTCTGGAATATTTTAAATTATTAAATTGTGAAATGACTTGCGCACGCCGGGACTTGAACCCGCGACCTTCGGATTGCTAGTCGAGAACCTTACCCCACGACCACGGAGGCCGTCCAGTCACTGTTTTACTAAATAATTATCTAATTACGTATTTCAGCACCAAACGTTCCTTTATTTTATTTTATTTTTATTTATTTAAGTTTTTATTCCAGCAGGGCTGGGAGGGTAGTGCAATCCCAGTCTGCCATATTACATAAACTATATATATATATATATTTTTTTTAAATAATCGGAGACGGTTTACATATATATAGTTCCCGAGAGCACTTAGGCCATAGACCCATTGTACTATCTCCCATTTTACCTCATTCCTTTGACAGTAACCCAGTCCCTTTTATAAAGTTCACCAGGATTGTCATTCGAAATGAAGCTATATCTTCTGGTCCGACAATGTGTCTTCCCAGGTCTCATTTTCCCTCTTCACTTCTCCTTGGTTCCCTGAAGGCCCCACGACGGAAGAAGGCTCATCTCTCCTCTCCACTCCTTAATTCCCCGAAGGCTCCACGACGGAGAGTCCACCTCCCCTTGGTTTCCTAAAGGCCCCACAAGGGAAGAGTCCACTCCACCTTGGTTCCCCGAGGGCCCCAGGAGGGAAGAGAACTTCATCTCTCCTCCTTGGTTCCTCTAAGGCCCCTCAGAGGAAGAGTTCACCAAGATGGCCTCATTTCTCCTCTTCACTCCTACATGGTTCCTCGAAGGCCCCACATGGGAAGAGGACATTATCTCTCCACTTCACTCCTCCTTGGTTCCACAAAGGCCCCGCGCTGGAAGGGTGCCCTTCCCCTTGGTTCCTCGAAGGCCCCACAAGGAAAGAGTTCATGGAGGTGGCCTCAGCTCACCTCTCCACGGTTTCTCCTCTTGGTTCCTCTTACGGCCCCAGGAAGGAAATCCACAGAGGTGGCCTCAGCATTCCTAGGTTCCCAAAAAGCCCCTAGTTTTCGAATGGTCCAATTTTTTTTTGTCCCACGAGTTACCAGGGAAATAGAAGGTCCACTCCAGCAGAGCCCTGAGTGCTGGAGTGAGGTCTAAATACTCCGAGATGCGACCTTGTTTCTCGGAGGCACCGTTCGTGACGCTGTTCCCCAGGACATTCAGCCTGAGCACGGTAGCTCACACCTTGGCTTGGGATGGCTATTGTAGGTTTGTGTTTTCCACTCCCTGAGCGATGGGTTCGCCACACTCCCTACGCTCACATAAACTATAGTATAATATATTTTACAGAGCAAATAAAAATCTAAAAGAAATAAAATATGATAGCGTATTAGGTTAGGTAGGTACCTCACGAAAACAAAAAATGAAAATAAAATTTGAACATAAATAATAATAATAAAAATTAATCACGAAATTAACAACAAAATAATTTTAAACAAAAATTAAACAGAAATTAAAATTAAAAAAAGAAATATCAGCATACAAAGTGGGTACATTAATAATATATGTATAGGTAAATGTGCTACACTCGTAGGTACTAGGACCTTCCGTAAAATAAGGTCACCAAGGTGTTGTTAAGCCGTGAAAAACGATTTTACGCGCAATCTTTTAACACCGGCGTGAAGCCTGGTTTCCCCTTGCCAAATCCTCACCATGATGCACCCTCTGTGACGCTTATTCTCGGTGTGGTAGCCGTTCGCGATTGAGCTTCCACTCACCGCACCCGCCAGGTGTGAGTTACGCTGAAGTATGTTATTATTATATACCTATAGGTATATTCTTCGGATTAGAAACATGTGGATAATTTTTATAAATATACTAGCGAGTTCCCGGCATGCGTTGCAATGCCACTAATAAATAAATTGTTTCTCCCTGCGTGTCTTTTCCCGTTCATCCCGTTCCCCTCCCATGTCACCTTCCCCTCACGCGTTCCCCCTCCACCTTACCCGCCTTCCTCTCCCTCCGCGTTCAATATTTTCAGTCCGGTACATTCAGATTTTCAAATACCTCGTGTGCCACCTATTGCATTTTTGTATATTACGAGTAGATATAAGAACAATCAATCAAATTTGGTAGATATCTATAAATACATTTTTGTATATTACGAGTAGATATAAGAACAATCAATCAAATTTGGTAGATATCTATAAATATAATTTTTGATAATATTCAAAGAATTTGATTTTGGTTAGTACCATAGGTGAGTACTTCGATTAAATTTATTAATTTAACGAGTAGGTATATTCGAAAATTGAATTTTGATTTAACAATCCATGACTTGCAAAATGTCAGTCTCAAATTTTGACATTTTTGAAAGTTTTTGTAATGATTAAAAAACTTTTCAAATGTATTGTCATTTGGTTGGAATAATCCAGAAACCTTCGCGAGGTTAGAAAGAAGGTATTTTGAAAGTTTGAAACATTTCCTACCATAGCAATACATGGACAACTCACATACATATATAGAATCAAATATATACAATTTTTTATGAATATAGATTATGTTGGAATTAATGATAGGAGTTAAATTTGTATAATTAGAGTTCCAGATATCCATATCCATTTAAATTTGAATAGGAAACCACCCTCTCCATATAGATTCCTTGGATTTAGCAGATATTATCTCCCGCAGGTTGTGGATAACCCCTATTAATCGGGATCCCCGGTAGGGTGGAGGGTGAAGGTTTCAGAGGCTTACAAATGGGGATTTGCATCCTTTTAAAACTTTAGGGTTTGCATTGGGGGACGGAAATACGAGATTTTTAAAACGCCAAAACTTTACTTTAAAATTTACTTCCTAACGTAAATGGTTTTTGTGTTTTAAGCTGCATAGAAAATATTTTATTTCATTTTGTGGAGTTCGTGCGTAAATACCAATTTTTTTGCGATTATTATAAAAGAAACTGAATTTGTCACATACAATAAAACCATAAATAGGAGAGTTTGTACTAGAAAGTATTTTTTAAAGACCTTACACTTATTTTTTTCAAGGCTTATTAAAAAACTTATAAAAAAATTGACCGACATTTTTAAGGGCCAAGGTATGTTCTACACATAGTATTTAATTGAAGCATTTATAATTCTTCTAAACGATCAAATTTTCAAAACAAAAACATATGAATTTGAATGATTTTGCATTATTTAGTATGGCTTTATCTTAAGGAAAAGAAAACTTAAGGCATTAAAAGGCAGGTTCTGTCTGAGGGTATCAGCAATCTTGATTCCTTTCCGTAGTTTGCATGTGAAATGATCGACACGCCCCCACCCCCCATCAGGCATCAGGCCGCGCAGGATATGAACCCTTCCCGGACTCGTGCAACTTGTCAATCACTTGTCACTGCGCCCGTTATCTCCCATCCATCTCGTCTCGTCTCCTCTGCCCGACTTGTCTAACCCTGAACTTATACACAACTATGTTAGTAGATTGTTAATTCGTATTGATCTACTCGTTTACTAAAAGGTTTATTGCAACGACTTGTGGTTTCACGGGGGTGAGTTATTCCTTCAAACTAATTTATGTACGTAGGTAGTTTTCAATATAACATAGCAAAGTATCAAACTTGAGGAGATGCCGCAGCTGTAAATACTGAATTTCATGCTAGATATCAATTTCGTAACCTGTACAATTTATTATACATTGACATTTTACCAGGATTTCCTTTTCTATGCTATAAGTAATACCAAAACCTATACACGAACCTTATTGCTAATTTGATTGCTAATTACAGCTTTGAGAAAAACGGTAGATGTAATATACGGCATTACTGCTGATATATTATAAATATATACCTATTACATAATGTTTTCAATACATTTATTTGGAGATTCAAATTGGTTCAGTGCAATATAGTTGTAGGTAGTTGCAGTGATGTAGCTATCATAAGTGGTACCCCGGGCGGAAAATGTGGTGTCACCCCCCCCCCCCCCCCCGTTTAAGTTTACTTTTTTAAATTCAAAACGCAAATTTCGACCTCCTTAAATATAAAAACATTACCACCTAGTCAAATGTGTAAACAAAAATTTCAAACACTTTTAAAAACACTAACAGAGTAACAACTTTTTCAACAAAAAATATTATATGTAATAATTCCCTTCACGAGTTCCTGTCAATCACAATGTACGAAAGAAATGAGAATGACTCAGGTGATAAGCGAGGAATAGATTAGGGGAATCCCCCACAAAGCAACAGTAAGAGCTAGGAACGAAAATAAAACAACAAAATTTTTGTGGAATCCCGACCGACCGAGCCATAGAGCTACAAATAACAGAGTTCCGAGTGGAGTCTTCCATTCTAATATGCTGCGAAGTCTGAAGAAAATCATTTGCTGGCAGGAAAACATAATTTTAACAACCCATACTTAAGTTAAAACCAGTTTTGTGTTCAAAGTGAAACGATAAAATTTCAATTGTGAAATAGTAAAGTTGTAAGTCCCCAGCTTTAATTATTGATGCACGCAGTACACAAAAATTGTTTTCCTCCGATCTTTGCGGCACATAGTCTGCAACTTTCAAATCTTGCACATGGAACTCGAAAATGGTTTCCTTTTAGTTTCATTTGAAACTCTGTTCATCTGCAGAACCATTTCGAAGGAAACCATTCCTGAGTTCCACTATTGCAAGATATTCCACGAGTTACACGATATGAAAGTTTCAGACTATGTGCTGCAAATATCAGAGAAAACCTTGTATTATTAGATATTGTGATTAGAGATGGGTAAGTTCTGCATTTTTCCGGAGGCCTCCGAGACGTGCTTCCTTTTAAAAGAACTTAAGTTCTTGGAGCAGGTCCCGGAAGCCACTCCCGACTCGCGAATGGATCGAGCGCGCAAAAGAATTCGAACGCGCAACCTGCTTCCTACTCGCAAATGGGTCGAACCGAGAAGCTCGGGTTCCACCCTAGCCGGACCTCGGAGCCGGAGCTCGCAAAAGAACTCGAATGCACGACCTACTCCCGAATGGCTCGAATCGAGACGCTCGGGTACCTCGGAGCCGGAGCCCGCACGCAAAAGAACTCGAATGCACGACCTACTCCGACTCGGTGCACATGTGGGTGGCTCGGACCGTGACGCACGGATTTGACGAGTGCGAACTGCCACAGTGCCGCGTCGCGCCCCAACCCGACTGTGGCTCGGCCCGCCGAGTTCCGGCTACAAGTATCTACTGTACCGGGTTCTTTGGGAGTAGTCGATTTAAAAAGGGAGTAGGAGTATGAGCCGCTTCGCGCGAAGAACTCGAGTTTAAGAGCCCACTCCAGCTGAACCTACACATCGCTAATTTGTATGGTTTCCAATTGAAAAAAATATCATCGAACAGCTAAATGACAGCTACATTCTTTACTCTAAATATGCTCAGGAATCGCTGGTTACAATCCCTCGGGTTCGTGCTGTTAAACCCCGTCTAATTGACTATGTGCTGTTAAACCCTGTGTAATGTAATAACCAATATTTCAATTCCACGATAATTGAAATGGATTTACTGATTACAGAGGGAATAAATAATTTATTAATGTTAATACAACATTATCACATAAACAGGACGCTACGTTTTTTACGAAATTTTCAAATTCGATTGGATTGAGGGAACGTTCGGTTCAAAACAATATTGTTCAAATGAAGGAAGATCATCTTTGCGAGGTCTTCCGCGTATGGGTAAAAATCACTTGAATTTCGCTCAGTTCGGTTTTAACTAGATTTGAATTACATAAAGGGCGTCTTCTCAAAATAGCCTTTCATATCAAACACGACATCCCAACGTGCACCACGCAATCACAAAACCCAAAATAATATCAGAGGAATTATCTTTTATGACGTTGGTCAGATTATCAGATGGCGCAATGTCAATCACTACAAGTTCAAAAATACCAAGTCAATAATATTATGATACCTTTTTAAATACATTTTTGTTTTTGCAATAAGAAGTTTGCTTATCGTATCAGAATCTCAGTACCGGGTTGATATACGGCGACAAATCTCGCTCCGAAATCAGAGTTGGAATGAATTCGAGTAGCTTATCCGTGATAAAATATTGTGACTTCGGTACTCCTATCTAATGCGATCCGTTATCTACACACTCCAGCAGAAGGTGCCTGCTGCTTGCTGCTTGCTGCTTACTGCTCACTGTTTACTGCAGGGAAGTGACAAAAGTAAACCTATATTGTACTTTTATTGTACTTTTTGAGTTCACCAAAATGCGTACATGCCACGACTAGCTTTTGCATTGTACCAGTGGAGGTAATCCACCTCTTACCCGCCCTGGTATAAGTAACTGATGGTTACTCCTTCAAGGCTCTCGCAAGATTCTATTTTTTTTGATTAAACGAAGCTACATTTATTTATTTTGAACGAATCTAGACCTACAGTGTCCATGCATACGTTGTTAGTAAGCAGTATGCAAGTGCTTAACAGGAAAAACAAAATGCAAAAAATAGGTTAGTAAGACAAAGACAAATTAAACAGGGCAAAAGAAAAACTCATTCATGAGGCTCCATGAGGCGGCATTGCATCTGTAAAAACCCGCAAGCACCTGCATAAAATAGAGAACATAAGTAATACAATAAATCTCAAATCAATTGGCAAGTACCAACAAAAAATGTGAATGGCTTTCAGTCTGACCATAAACTACACTTAGCTTCCGTGTCCCTTAGCCAACCACTCAGTGAAGCCTCAAAGAATGTTAACTGAATATTTGGGGTAAAATACCCGAAGACTAAAAGAAAATTCAGCGTTGGGTAGTCAGAGGCAGGACAAAGGATAGTCAAGGTCGTCTGATCAAGCCTCAAGCCTGCACATGTCATTGGGGGAGGCGCAGATAGATTTGAGAAGGATCTGCAAAATTAGTAATGTAACTAAAGATGAAGCAGGGACGAGGTCCAGCACACCCCCATATGAGTATAGGGAAAAAAAATGGAGTTGCATTGTACCAGTTGTAAATATTCCTGGGATACTAATAGCTTGATTTGTTTATCTTCTATTACCATTACAACAATTTGGGAGGCGGGTATGGGTACCGCCGCCCCGGGAACCTTTATTGGATAACCAACACCTCTGCCATAGGTCACCCGAATTGGTTCGCTACGTTTGATTTGATTTAGGAGGGTGTCCGGGTTCATGGGGTGAGGTTTGTTTAGGTCTTGGAGGCGGATGACCAGAACACACTGAACCCCAGATTCCTACCCACCCCTTAAACCCCTTTCCTTCCCAGAACTCTCCTCTCAGCCACTGACCGTTCGTTTAGCCGCGTAAGCGGCCATTGATTTTTTTTACTATTTAATTAAATGAAGACAATATTAGCGAAACTCAATCGAAATCTGAAGACAGAAAAATCAGAAAAGATATTGGCTCCGCTGGGACTCGAACCCAGAACCCTTTTCTTACATGGAAACAGCTCTACCGATTAAGCTACGGAACCCATATTAATTCGGTCACTTTTAACTGTATCATACTTCGACTAAGAACTACCAACATTATCTTCACTTACTAACGCACATATTATTGGCTGCTATCTTTATACATGATTACAAGATTCAACTCGAACTAAATGCAATCTAGATAGTGTCTGGATAAATTTTTATCCATTTTATTTGTAATGCGCGACATCTATTGACTTTTTCTGCAAGTCTAGGATGAATATTTATTATTAATTTTTTAAAACAAATGTCTTCAGATTTCGATTGAGTTTCGCTAATATTGTCTTCATTTAATTAAATATTATAATTTGAGATTTTACTCATAAAGTTTAAAAAATTAATAATAAAGATTTTTGTTACGTTAACTCCACAGGAAAATCATTTCCTTCAGCGCCCTAGTCTATTTGAAGAGAGGATAGATTGAATATGGTTATTGTTGTAGAAAGGAACAAGCAATTAATATTTCTCTACCCATTGTGCTTATACGACGGAAATATTTAGTTTAACAACGTTTGTACGTTTTGGCATAAAAACATTTGAAATTTAATCCATATATTACATCATTTTCTACGTGTACACCTCCCTCTCTGCCCGTAGACTGTTTTTGATGATTGTGTCTCTGATTATTACGTTATCAAAGAAGTGATAAAAAATAACAATACATGGATTTCTATATAAATTATTTAAAAGAACAATGTAAAAAATCGGTAATCTTCTTTTTGTCTGCTTCAATATTATACTTTCCGATCTACAACGATGATTTGCAAATAATTTATATCAAAAGACAAATATGTTATATTCTTACACGAAAATAATCGCTTATAGAAATAATAATATTTTCGTAGTTATTTTTCTAAACATCATGATGCGTTGTTAATGTCTCAAATTAACACATATAAGTTAATATTAATCGCCGATGAAGCCAGTCCAAGCATGAAAATTAGTGACCGACCGAAGGTTCGGTTTCGGTTTCGGCAAGTTTCGGCAAAAAAATCTAGTTTCGGCATCAGTTTCGGTTTCGGCAGATTTTCTGCCGAACCTTCGGCCGCACCGAAACTCTGCAAAAGATCTCAATAAATGATAAATTTAGTCTTGAGAATGTTGTAATTTGTGATTGTAAATTGTAAACGCAATTTAAATTAAAATACTCAATTAATGAGGCCCTTGCTTTATAATGTACATAAGTGTTGATTATTAACAAATTTTTGTTTAGAAGTAGTATATAATGCAGAGTAATATATATACATATTTTTTAATTTTTAGTAATATCAAAAAAAAAAAAATTTCACATACGAGTACTTTAATTATTGTTTTTTATTTCATTTAACACATGTTAACTGTTTGTATAAGTGTAAAAAAGAAGCCAAATTTCGGTAAACAATAGATTTTTAACATGTCTAAAAAAATTTCGGTTTCGGCCGAAACTGAGACAGCTACCGAAGATTCGGTTTCGGTAGAAAATCCTATTTCGGTCGGACACTAATGAAAATATTAACTAAAATAAATAAAAAACATTAAAATATTAATAACTAGAAATAGTGGCGTCTCTACGGTTTTTAAACTAGAGTCCCAGCTGACTGAATATTTGGGACTATGACATTCTTAATTTGGGAGTTGTCATGATTCTGTCTGAGAGTAAAAAAATGGTTTAGATTCGTAACTTCCAATCTATTCATATACGCAAATAAAGTAGCCTGCGCGGGAGAGTTTATTTTATATATAGAAACCTTTAGTTTTCTTTCCAAGATTAATGTATTTTGCATATTTCACCTTCAAACTCATCCCAAAAAAAGGCAATAGACATACGTTCATTATCACAATAATGTTATGTTATGTCTCTATTGTTTATATTTCTATTATGATTTGATTTATATGTACAACCTCTCTCCATGGCTACCAATGTATTGATAAAAATTTTGTTTTGTAATTTTTAGTTTTTTATAATTTTTTTGTTTGTTTAATAAATTTTGTTTTTTCTTTGTTTTGTATAATTTTTGGATTAATATTCCTTTCTTATAAATTTAATTTACTTATTCCTTATTATGCTATCTCAGTAGAGGTAAATTCTCAAGGAGGAAATCCATAATTGGTTTTATTTTGGATATATAATACTTATGCACAAACTGAAATAAATGTAAACTGTCGATTTCCCGAAAATTAACAAATAAATAATAAATAAATGATGCTGCAGCTCTTTCTTACAGACAAAATAATGGTGACTTAGCAGGGGTACCCTATTGGTAGGGTGATCTATGGCAAAGGTATTGGTTATCCAAAAAATTATTTCCGGGGCGGCGGTACCTACACCCGCCTCCCAAATTGAAAATGATAATTAATGAAAGTATTTTAAAATATTACCAATTTATTTGTACAGTAATAATCTCTGTCTTATAACGATATACAACGAGACTTTGATCATTTCTGTCACTCTTTACGCTAATCCTGAAGCTCCATCTTTCAAGGGTGTAATCAGCCACACTCCAAGTGAAGCCTCCACCCACCTGCAACAGACCATGAGGCAGGGGTGGAGCAGGGTGGTGATGTGGAGTGGCGGTATCAGTGGCTCTAGTCCCGGTGCACTGATGGGAGATAGACAGGGCCTCCCCTACCCCCACACACCTAGATAAGAAACACTTCACAGGAAGTAGACCAGCTATGGCCCTCGCCGCAGCTGAGAAGATGGTGTTTTCCATTTGCATTCATTAACGTGTTTCTGACGTTTGTTTCCAATTTCATTCTTGTAAATATATTTGTTGGTCCGCATCACAGAAATATTTATATATTTACTATGTATAGAAAAAGTCGGCCTCCGTGTTCGAGTGGTAAGGCTCGTGACTAACAATCTGAAGTGGATGATGCTCTCAGCATCGCCCGGTAATATTAATAATATGTCATTTGCTGGAGTAAATGTATAATAAATTATTACAAACTAATCTGTAGGTATAAGTTAATAAATAAATCAGTGAATAAAAAAAATTGGATTAATGCAAAAATTCTTTAAAAAACAAATCCAATCCTTCCTACTAATATTATAAAGGCGAAAGTTTATATGGATGTATGTATGTTTACAAAAATATAGCTCATACTCAGAATAACATATAGGCTAGAGCTCAGAGCTCTGGCATTATGAAATTTGTATAAAAAAATTGCAATAGGCGGCGCGATTAGTAAGATTTCTATAATTCTTTATTCGATTCGAATTATTAGGGGAGTACTTCAAATAATTGCGGGAGGGTGGAGGGGGAGGGTTTGGTGGAGGGAGAGAGGGAGGGGGAGAGGAAGGATGGAGGGGGGGGAGATGGGGAGGTGGGAGAGAGCGGGGGGAGGGGGGGAGTGTAGGAGGCGGAGTCGGAACCCCCTAATACCATGCGGGCGAAAGCGGGAAAAAGCTTGTAAATAAACAAATCAATAATAAATTCACTTTTTAATTCGAATAACTCAATTAATAGTAACATTTGAAGGTTATTCCCATCAATGTAATTATATCATTCAAGAAAAAATTAAACTAATAAATCTAAATGAAAATATGAAAAGGAACAAGACACAGAAAAATAAAAAAAAGATAACGGTTGCAACTAGGAGTCTCAATGGCCGAGTTGGTTGAGGCGCTTTTCCCGGTAATACGAGAGATCCTGGGTTTGAGTCTCAGTTGGGACGGTTACATTTTTATTTTTCTGTGTGTTGTTCGTTTTCATAGTTTCGTTTCGGTTTATTAGTATTATCTTCTTCTTCAATGATATACATTGACGGGAATAACCTTCATAAAGATGTTATTCTAATCAAAATTGAATATTCATTTTGACTTTAAGAAAAAAGGTCAATAGGTGTCCCATGTAAATAAAATCGGACACTTTTGTACAAAACAATATCTAAGTTTTAAACCAATAATTCTTTGAACATTTCGATCATTTAAACAGATAGCCGTCAAAAATATATGAAAAAATAGTTGAGGATAATATTGATTATGAATTTGAAATATGAGATTTACAAAACTGAGTTAAAAAGAAGATGTCTCAATGGCACTTGTTCCCGTATGACGAAAGATGTCTCAATGGCACTTGTTCCCGTATGACGAAAGATGTCTCAATGGCACTTGTTCCCGTATGACGAAAGATGTCTCAATGGCACTTGTTCCCGTATGACGAAAGATTCTGGGTTCGAGTCCCAGATGTGACCGTTGCCTATATATTTTTTATATTTTCGTTCAAATTTATTAGTATTAACTTATTCTTTAACAATAATTTATTAATTAATGCATAAAAAAATAATAAATAATTACTTACATAAAAATAAAAAAGAAACAGTTGATCCCTTTTTTCGTTATTTGTTTTTGGGGTATTATGCCGTGTTGCGCTACCTCCTTCTTTAGCCAACGTTTCGGACATCGTAGCGCAACACGGCATAACACCCCAAAAACAAATAACGAAAATGCTTTTGGCCGTGAAGATCTTAAAACTTAGTTGATCCCTTATTTATAAATATATTTAAATAATGGTTTAACTCGTAAACTAAATTTTTAATTCGTTAATGATTTACCCATATTCGTTTATATTCTGTGACTCCACAAAGCAGTAGTTTGCTTTCCTTGAATAAACCTGTTAACCATAACCTACGGAAAAATATCCTGTAATTTTTTATGAGGTTTTAAACTTACTCTATGTTATGCTTGTTTTGACGTCCCTTGTCAGACTAACCAAAACAAACCAATATTATTTTTAACTGAATTATAATGTTGGTTTGACTCTTCCCATTGTGTTCTGGTCAGTATTATCCCGGTCCGCCTCACCTGAATTACGTAATCTTCCATTATCCGCTCGGTGTCACCTGACAGCATTGTGTCAGTGTCAGTGACTAGTGTCAGGTGTGTTGCTAGCCGGGTTTACTGACAGGTGACGGCTGAGACTCCCATGCGAAATCAGACAACTTCTCCAAATATTTGCAAACTCGCCATTGTTTACGCCGGTATTCAAATGGCGGAAAACAAAAAAAAATGGAGTTGATGTGGGTGTACCAGGGAACGACAACTATTTAATATTTACTTAAGTGCTTTCGGTTGCGAAAAATTAAAAGATTCCACGCAATATCATTTCCACTTCAACATTAACCCCCAGTGTGCCACGATATCCACCGAGGTTTTCTGACGTTTGCATCGTACGCGCCAAGCTTAAATGCCGACCTGAACTTATTACGATCCTTTCTTGCGCAGGAGCAGTCACTTTACTGACTTTACAATGTCCGTAAGCGAAAGAAAAAATATGCATAGAACTTACGTGCCACAGAGAAAGGCACGGGCGGGGAGGCATGCCACTTTTCGTACCATAAACTCGCCTATTGCGACGATTTCTGTATAAACGTCAGGTCGTCATTAAAGTTTGGCGCTCACTATACTTGGCATTGAATCCAACCTGGATTTGCTAGTAGCTCACCGCACTTGTCACGAATTTACGGTATTTTGAACCTTAAAAAATGTTCCCAGCATAAAAAAATATTTTATTCGCTTGACAAGGAAATAATGCATTGGTTTTAATATTATCATAGCCTGTCGTTTCGTCACTGGCAAATACGTTTATTTTATCTGTGAAAAAGTGAGTGGCAAAATTTCTAGTTAAATGTAAAATTCCCATTTTCAAAAGACGCAAATGTGTATTGTTATAAAAAAACATAATGTATTGATGATGTACTGGTAAGCTTCACATGACTTATTTTTATTGTGAAGAATGCTTATTTAGGTGAAAAATATAACAAACTCAAAAATACTTTTACATGTCTTTATTGTATAATGTTTTTTTATAAGAAAAAAAACTACCTCCATTCAGATGCTTTATTTCTAATGTTACAAAAAACATTTCTCTGAAAATAATATTTAAAAAAAGAAATTTACGAGCTTACTTACGGATTATACACCTTTTTTTATGTACGAAAAAACATTTATTAAATCTAATCAAATATTATATTCAATCCAGATTATAATTGTAGAAATAGCGAGTTAGAGGCTGCAGCATCATCTCCAGTTAAGTACCCCTGAACATCCCATGTAATGTTAACCTGGTAATCCAAGCGTGTGATCTTTGGGAAGGTTTGACTTACACTTTACAGATAACCACCTCTTCCAGGTACCTCCGGGCAACTCCGGGTACCCATCTCTACCTCCAGTCTCCAAATAATTCCAGGTACCTACCAAACCATCTGCTGGTCCATCGTGGTAATAAATAATATATGTACCTATATTATAAAATACGACGTGTTGATTATGAATATCAATTTACATGCAACCTAATCTAAATATAATTATCTATATATATATATAAACGAATCCCTGTTTTCCTCGATCACTCACGCCCATCACGCCATACCTTCAGAACGACTTTACCTATTTCTTTAATATTTTTTACTAATACGTAAGTATAAACATAAGTTTTCTGATACTTTGTAGAAGGTTCTTACGGAAAGAAAAAATAAGAAAATTGGATAATTTCAGAAAACGACTATTTTAACTTCGCACGTTTCACAGTTCGCGCGTTTGATTAATGTAAATTTAGCAGGAAGCTGTTTTTTAATTTTTTTAAATTGCCTATGAAGTTTTAAAATTATAGATATTTTAAATAGGTACCTAAGTCAGGTATCAATTTTGATTCATTAATGTTTTAATATACAAAAATGAATATTTGTAACATACGAAAAATGAAAATTTGAATTAAAAAATTGTAATAGGTGGCACGCGAGCTGTTTGAAAACTGAATGTACTGGGACTGAATTTAAGGAACGCGGGAGGGGGGGTTGGCGGGACTGGAGAAACAATTTATTTCTTTGAATTTGGCATAGCAATGTATGACGGGAACCAGCTATTAAAGCTAGACAGCTTTTTCTTGTCTAACAACAAAAAAAAAACAAAAAAAATTATCAGCGAAAACATGTTTTTAGGCGTACTGTTTTATTTTAGCATTCTTTTTTATGTGACTTTGTAAAAGCTGTTTGTTTTCCAAATAAAGATATTATTATTATTAAAAATAATAAAATCTTGTCACACCTAACTTTCCTAATAATTAATACAATTTGTATTTTTTTTCTTTTCTCACTATATTTGTAATATTATTATAGGAATAACCTTGACTTCCTATTACCTTTTTTTTGTTTTTATTGGAAAATTATTCTATCAACCTCAAAAAAAGAATATATTACATTTTTTGTTTTTGTGTTTTCGTAGAAGTCCATTTTTTTATATAATATACTTAAATCAAATGTAACAACACGGGCATCAGCCAACATGGTGATCGAAAAATCCACAAATAAATGTGACCATAATATTTATGCAATGAATAAAGAAAAAAAAATTATTATTAAGTTCTGCATGAATTTTATTTCTTTTTTATTTTAATTATTATTTATTTTATTTATTTATTACATAGGATACATTTATACAGCAAAAATAACATAATAATAATATTTAAAAAAAAACTGTAAATATTAAAATGTGTACAAGTGTTATTATGTCTTGTTTGTCTATATTAGTTCCTAGCTAGGCAGATTGCCCGTTCTAAGGAACCAAATGCTGGTGAAAAATGCCAAAAATGTATTCAGTACATTTTTTACGCACCAGATTTAAATGTCCGGGCTAAATTTTCCCCACAGGAAAAACTAAACCCTTTCACACACTTCCCAAATGATCATCTAGTGAATCCACGCTATGCAATTGCACTATATAAGTATTATAAATACAAAACAATACAAGAACAACATGTCAACCTACCAGAGACCAAGTGGGAAAATAATTCACCGACTCCAGATATTTTCATATCAGAGGGTTCGGCTCTGTAGAATTCCTAATTGAACCTATAAACCCTACTGATCCCTCAATATAAATATTTAAAAAATCTTTTGTAATCCTACACGTATTTAAAATGACTGATTTTAGCAGTTTTATATATGAATTCTTTGACAAATCTAATATGCCTAAATTTTGAATGAGAGATCTAGGTATAATGCCAGTAGCCGAAATAACAAATGGTAATATTTTTATAGTCTGAGAATGCCAAATTCTTTTAATCTCATTTTCTAAATCTGTGTATTTTCTTATTTTTTCAGAAACAGTACAGTTTTACAGTCATGTAAAACTATATCAAGTCTATTATGACTAATTGTTCTAACTGTTAGTACAGTTTTATCACAATATATTTTATAAAATTCATTTTCTAAAAATGAATTTGGTTCATATTCATAATATGGTACTACATTACGGCAATCAATCTAGTTATGTTTAATTACCAAACTTTGGTGAATTATTTTTAAAACCTGATTATGCCTAAATGTATACTCGGACGGCGCTAATATAGAACATCCCGATATAATATGTTCTATAGTTTCCGGAAAAGCCAAACATTTTCTACATAAATCATCAATTTGATTTATATCTTTGATTATATGCTTCCTATAATTTTTAGTTTTAATGACTCTATCTTGAATGGCAAGCATAAATCCTTCTATTTCTGCGCTCAACTCTCCAATACCCAACCATTTGTTTGACGAAAGTTTGTCAACATACGTTTGGTTGAGATAATTGAAGTGTTTTGCGCGAATAATTTTATTTGACCAGGAATCTAATAATAATAAATTAGTATTTATAAGAATGTTGGCATTCTCGTCATATAAATTTAAAGGTGTAATGTTTCTATCTGCCTTGCAAATTATTTTGTGCATATCTGAGCTATTAGCTTTCCTATGGAAAAAATTTCTAAGCATTTTTACCTGATTCTACTTCTACATTCAAAGATGTTATTTTGACTTCACCTCTACCTCCTAAATTTCTAGGTAAATTAATTCGTTCTATAGCTGAATTTGGATGATGGCAATTAAACTTTGTTAACGTAGTTCTAATTAATCGTTCTAAACTATCTAAATCTGTATTGGACCATTTAATTATGCCAAATGAGTACGTTAGTAGAGGTATTGCCCAAGTATTTATTGCTTTTACTAAATTTTTAGCAGATATATTGCATTTTAAAATTTTTCTGATCCTACATAGTTTGAAATTTAATCCTAATTTTATTTTTAATACTAGTATGATCACTAGATTACTATTCGATTGCGGGTACCCTAAATATTTATAATCCTTATCCCCTTTCATACATTTAATTTTGAAATTTCTAAATGTACCCTCGTCTCCATCTACAATTTTGCCTTTCTCTATATGGATCGTTTTATATTTATCTAAACCAAAAGTCATTTTAATATCATCTGAAAAATTTTTATCTACCTTAATCATTTTCGCTAAATTTGGTTCAGAATTTGAAAATAATTTTATATCATCCATATATAATAGATGTGAAAATATACTACTCTCTCTTGTATTACCTTTAATTTTTATTCCAAACTTGCTTTTAATTAACATTTTAGAAAGGGGATTCAATGCTAAGCAAAACCAAAGAGGGCTCAATGAGTCTCCTTGAAAAATCCCTCTTTTTATTGAAATGCCCGGTACTACTATTTTCTTACCTTTTAGATTAACTAGTAAATCTGTATTCCAAAAGGACATAATATTTTTCAAAAAGCTAATTATAATTGGGTTAACTTTATATATTTTTAATATTTTGATTAGCCACGAGTGCGGGACAATATCAAAAGCTTTTTGATAATCTATATAACAAGTATGTAAATTACGCTTTTGATTTTGAATTTGTTTTAAAATTACAGAATCAATAACTAATTGTTCTTTACATCCCATATGTTTTCTGCGACAACCTTTTTGTTGTTCAGATAAAATATTTTTTTCATCCAAATAAGTATATATTAAATCTGTCAAGCAAGAGGTTAAAATTTTGTATATTGTCGGTAGACATGTAATGGGTCTATATTGAGAGGGATTATTAATATGTTTGCTTTTAGGCAACATATAAGTAATGCCCTTAGTTAGAAAATTAGGAAAATTTTGAGGTTGTCTGACAAGTTTTGAAAGATTTTTTGCAAAAAGAGGATGTAAAGTAGTTAGACGTTTTTACCGAAAATTATGTATCCAATCGCAACCCGTGGCTTTCCAATTATGAGTATTTTTTATAATTTTGGCTAACTATTCAGCCGATAGGTATATCAGAAAAACTCATTTGTTCAATGTCTGAACAATTGAGTTCTTCATTTTCTATCCAGGGACCTTTACTCCAAATGTTTGTCCAAAAATCGCGCATATCTGATTCAGATGGCAACGAAATATTATTATTCGAAATAATATTTTGTTTATCGTCATGTTTGGAATAAAATATTTTCTCATTTTTCTGAAATAATCTATTATTATTTCTTTTATTATACGTATAATTATATCTTTTTAATCTACTAGCTTTTACACTAATTTTTGTTTTAATAAATCTAATAGATCATTGATTATATTTTCATTATTATTACCACCAATGCTATAACCAAATTTTCTCCCAATTTCATCTACATATCTCAAAATATTCCTACTTCTATTTCCATTTTTATATTCAATTACTCTAGCTATACTTCTTCTTAAAAATACTACATCATTTTCTAATCTAATCTAATAGTTAACCATGTAAAATTTTAAGTTTTAAGTGACGTTATTTAATAATTTTTCAGACTCAACCCTACCTAAGCCAATCAACCATTTATTTATTATTGAACCGATGCATGTCATTTTGCATGTTTTAATATTTAATTCTAGGGGGATTTTATTGTATAATTTCGGTCCCAGATATGTATATGTCATTTGGAACTTCGACGTATTGCTCCCTGGGACCACAAGATCCTTTCTGGTGTGACTTCTTGTGATGTATTTATGATAAATTCTAATTAAGTTTTTCTAGATTTTTGTGTACGTGGATAATAACCTTTTTTATGTAGTTTTGACGAACATCAAGTACATTAAATTTTTTGTAGAGTTGATCGCTAGAAAACCTATAGGGTTTACGCATAATGACTCTAATTATGGATTTCTGGGCCTCCACTAGTGGATCTAAAATTGTTCTACCTGACGCTCCCCAACCAATACAACTATACGTTAAGATGGGGTTGCATAATCCGAAATATATTTTTCTTAGGTCTTGCTGTTTGATTATATTTCGTAATACAAAGAATATTTGGATCAATTTTCTCACTTGTGACAGCTGTTTCGGCGTTCAAGGCCACTTTCAAACTAACAGTTTGAATTGATTTATATTAAATTAAAAAATATTAATATCTAATAAAAAAGAAAGAATATTAGAATATATTTTATAGACGTATGTTTGTACGCATTTATTTTCCTACTACGTCTGTCTCGATACATGTACGAGTATGTCCTAGTGAGACAGGCATCGAAAAAACACTTCTAATCAAACTTTAAATCGAAAAACAAATAAATAAAATACACGGATCTGGAAAGTAGTTGTAAAGGCGGAAAACTGTTTCCTAAATCTACACCACCCGGAGAACCAAAAAACTTACTTTTGATTTTTCTTCTTTCTTTTCGGAACTAAATGATTAAAAAAACTTTTGCATCCGTCACTAAGTGCGCTTCAATGCATTATATAAAATGCTAGCTGATTCCCGGCTTGCGTTGCAATGCCATATTCAAAGAAATAAATTGTTTCTCCCTGAATGTAATTTCCCGTGCGTCCCCGTTCCCCTCCCGCATCCCCTACCCACCGTGTTCCCTTTCCACCTTCCCCGCTCACTCTCTCTCGCTCTCCTGCTCCCTCCCGCTCCCCTGTACCGCAAACACCCCTCCTGCGTTCCATATGTGCAGTCCCTGTACATTCGGTTTTCAATCAGCTCGCTTGCCACCTATTACAATTTTTATATTCAAATTTTCATTTTTCGTATTTTACATATATATTTCGTATATCAGTGAAATTTGGTACCTAACATAGGAACCTATTTGAAATATTCATAATTTTAAAAATCCACAGACAATTCTTTTAATACAAAAAAACAGCTGCTTGCTAAATTCAATTTCATCAAACGCGTGAAACTGTCAAAGTCCGAAGTTAAAATAGTCGTTAAGTTTTCTGAAATTATTAAATATTCTGCGCAATTTTCGTATTTTTTCTTTGCGTAAGAACCTTCTACAAAGTATTAGAAAACCTAAAAAAAATGATGAATGAAATACAAGGTGGGGCAAAAGTAATCATCCGATGTTTTTTTGCTGTATTTTTTATATTAAATGAAAAACTTTGGTTCTGGTTGTGAAAATTGTTTATTTAATCTATTAGAATTTATTCCATCATGTCGAGAAAATGATATCGGCCAAGTGACCGCCGCCAGAGTTGATAACCATACGGGCCCGTTTTATGGCATTTTCCATCACTCATGCCAGAACTTTGGGCGACAGGTTCTCGAATTCTTGGCGAATATTCTCCTTAAGGGCTTCAAGAGACTGAGACTTGATGACGTAAACGCGCGACTTAAAAAAAAAACATAAAAAGAGTCTGGAACGGTTAAATAGGGTGATCTGGCCGGTCAGTGCAAATCACCAAAACGAGAGATTAGGCGACCCGGAAATTCTTCCTTCAGAATATCGGTTGTGGCTCGAGCAGTGTACGCCGTTGCACCGTCTTGTTGTAACCACATGTTCTCCAGTCCCAATTCATCCAATTCAGGTAGAAAAAAAATCATGGCTCTGTAGCGCGCGCCGTCCACAGTCGTCGTTTGGCCCGCGGCGTTCTAAAAAAAAATGACCCGATGACTCCTCAGCATAAACAGCACACCACGCAGTAACTTTGAGCGGGTATAATGGCTCTTCGTGGGTGATACTCGGATTTTTGGTGCCTTGGAAATGATTATTTTGTTTATTCACGTAACCGCTATTATGGAAATGAGCTTCATCGTTCATGACAATTTTCGATGAAAAATCGTCCACCTTTTCGTTGAGATTCAGGATGACTTGAGGGTAGGTTATCCGCGTTTGGCGGTCAACAGCTAACAGCTGATGCACTGTCTGCACTTTGTAAGGGAACATCTTCAAATCTTTCACCAAAATTCTGCGTAGGGACCGCCGGCTAATGCCCAATTGCGTGGCACGTCGTCTGGTCGATGTTTCGGGCTCATGTTCGACATCTTGGGCAACAGCAGCGATATTCTCAGCAGAACGGCTGCTCTGGGGCAGGCCAGCCTTGGGAACATCTCCTGTTGTCCCAGTCTCTTCAAGACGAGTGGCCAAATGCCGCAGTGTTTGTCCAGTTGGTGTCGGACGGCCAGGAAATCTGCGACGAAATTCACGCTGCGCCAACACAACCGACGAATTATTGCGCAAAATATGGGACCAATTATTCCCCGTTCTTGCGGAGTAAACCGATTCATGACTTGCCGATTTGTATTTTGCGTTTGTTTACTTCACAAATGTCAAAACCGAATTGACATTTGTCGCCATTTGCAAAAGTTATAGCGTTTTCCAATAGGATGATTACTTTTGCCCCACCTTGTAGGTAAAGTCGTTCTGAAGTTATAGGGTGATCAAGAGAAACAGGGATTTATTTATATATATATATATATATATGTACAATAAACCGCGGATAGTGGCCCCGTCCCCGTGGAGACCGATTGTTTCAAATCTGACCTTAATAATTCCAATTTGGGACTTGATCGACTTAAAAACAAAATTAAAAATAAAATACGGGTTAAACAAATCGACTCCAAATAACTGAATTAATAATTTTACAATAATAAATCGCAATACTTTCTTGCTTGTTACACTACTTTCTGAACCCCATGCATAATATATTGTTACATCTCATGGTTTTTTAACCTCACTAGGACAAAGCTGTGTTGGATAATCAATATATATTATAAAATAAAGTGTATAATAGTGTGCGTCCCGCTAAAACAAGAAACGAGTCCCGGTACGATCAAGGCATTTATATGGTGTGGTAGCCCTCTATCCCCCATCCATGTAGAAGGTTTCCGTTTTTACCTGAGGGGCGTACTTTTGAAGATATAAGGGCTTGAAGTTTTACCATCTAGAAATTTATAGAACAATCCAGAGCATTCGAGAGCATTCTACAACATTAAAGAACATCCCGAAACATTGTGGAATGTTCGGGAATAGTTTGGAACGCTCGGGAATACCTCGGAACATCCCATATCATTGTGGAACATTCCAGAACACTCTCGAATGTCGTGAAATGTTCTGGAACATTGTGGACCATTCGAAACCTTCGTGTGAGTGGGGCCATATAAAGTAGGTAGGGGTATATAAGGCAAGATTAGTCGTGGGTTCGAACGTCAGTTCAACCTCATATCAACTTAATGAGCGAAGCTAGTAATTTTATAAAAGAATTCAATATTAAATATTAAAAGAACAATATCGTTACACCAATTATTCTTAAAAATAATGGGTTCCTACCTACTAAGTAAAACTATATTGTGGTAAACATGTAGGGTAACCAGTGACCATGTGTTGATATTTGATTTGAAGTAATATATAATGCCTGCCTCCTTGAGGTGATTTTTGTCGAAAACGGTGCTTTATAAATCAGCCAAATATTATTATTATTATTGATTTATAAAGGACAGAGATGGAAAAAAACAATATATTATACTATTAATTAAGAAAGAAGAAAGGTGATAAAAATTGTTGGTGTAATGTTGAAGGTAAATACATGTACGAGTATTATTTGTTTTGTCGACCATTTGCCAGGTTGTTTCTTTGGCGATTGGTATTTTTTGCAATTTTTTGGTTAATTTTCAAGAACAGTGGGAATTTGTTCCTTAAATAATTGGAATACCCAAAACGCATCGAGACGCCTAATTACTTAGGCATTTAATCACTGGAGCGCTTTTTGCCACAATATAGCGCCATTTAAAAAACCTAGGATTGCTTTGCTACTTAATTTTGACAAATTTTCCCTAGATTTATTTTATTTATTTTGAAAACATTACATATTACAGCTTTATAATGATCTTTGGCTGTCGAACTAGGCAATTGCCCGTTTTAGAACAGTCAAAATGAACATATTTTTTACATGTAATTAGTGTCTTGACTATAATATTGTCTTATACATTTTCAATTTGGGAGGCGGGAATGGGTACCGCCGCCCCGGGAACCTTTATTGGATTACCAACACTTCTGCCATAGGTCACCCCAAGTGGTTCACTACGTTTGGTGATTTAGCAGGGGTGCCCTGGTTCATGGGGTGAGGTCTGTCTAGGTCTTAGAGGCGGATGACCAGGACACACTGAACCCCAGATTCCTACCCACCCCTTAAACCCTTTTCCTTCCCAGAACTCTCCTCTCCCTCCTTTCCGTAAAAAAACCCTCCACACAGCATCCTCAAAGATGACATAGGCCCTGAGGGAAATTATTTACCTCAGGGCCTCTTGTGTGGAGCTCATGTAAAAAAAAAAAAAAAACATAAATATAACACTTGATAAATAATATTAAGGTTTTGATGGTAGATACATTATAAGTGTAAATTATATATTTAACAGTAAATTTTTGTTTTTAAATATAGAGAAGAATAATAAAAAGAAAATTCCAAAAAAAAATGTTTATTTTTATTTTTATTACCACGTATGCTTTTCAACCATTCCAAGAAATTTTGGTATTGATTTTGATGAATTAATCAAGTCGAGAATCAAAAAATGGATAAGAAAAAAATATTGGTTTAAAAAAGAAAAAAGAAAGTAGAGAAAACAAAATGCAAAGAAAAAAATTTAAGCAGTTTTTGAACTTAAATTGTATAAAAATTATATTAAGGTAATACCAATATAATACCAGTGTATATGAATGTCAACAAAAAAGAAAATTTTGTGACTGTTGTATAACATATTTTCGCATTCATCCTCCCCAAGACCAGAAGCCAATCATTTACCAGATTACGCAGAATGCTATCAAATAGATGCATTAATTTTTTTTTGTGATATTTTCAAACACACCCGCGGTATAATTTTGACTTTTTTAGTAGGTGCAAAGATACTACTTATATTCATATTAATCGGATGGTAGTGTATTCTAATAATTTACGAATTATGTCATTTTACGAAATCGTATTATGTAGATTTATTTAAAAGGTTCAACTGTCAAAATGCCTCAGTGTAAAATGCGCCTTTTTATCTCGTTTTAATGGATTTTTCCAACATATTTGTATACCAGTGTAATAACGATTAAATTAGTAATACATTAAACGTGTTTTAACATGTTTCAATCTTTAAAATTCAGTGTATATTTGAAAAACAAAATTTTTGAGGGTATGTTCGAGTATTTTGTGCCCATCGGACTGTGATTTACAATGCAGTATTTTCAATAAATAAACCAATAATCGAGTTGATTGGAATTGTGGATTTAATATAATTAATGTATCTGTTTGAGTTGTTGCCGTTATTTTTGGTAAGTACCTTATAAATTCGAAGATAATCCATTTTAAAGTGTCGCCATTTGTCGACCATAATTTCTGACAAAAGTTTTTTCAAAGGGAACATTAAACTCTTCACAACTTATCAAAATTTAGTGTTGTAGATTGTGATAATGCAATAGACCACTTAAAAGAAACTTCTTAGAAAATATTTAATGTGAACGCAAAATTGAACTTCCCGCGAGACGTTATAGGTAGAAAATTCTGAGAGTATTTCTGTTTCAAATGTTTACGATTTTATATATTTTTTTATAAATCCTACGAATATGTGATAATCGACAAAGAATTGGCGAATTCATTGGCTATACAGAACTGTAATCAGTTTGTACGTCTCCATATTAAAATTTGGAGGTATGATATTTTTAAGGTGGGCGGAAAATATTCAAAACGGTCACCAAAAAATTTTTCGTGAAATCCGTGAAAAAAGTTTCTATTTCGGCTGTCGCTCCAGTGGTTATATTTACAAAAACCCCATTAACATCAACATGGACGATGACGTGATGGCTAAGCTCAATATTTTTGGTTTCCGGTACTCGACGGTTCCACTAAGTAAACTCCGAAAACCACATCAATTATTAATTTTATTAACTGAAATATCGGTACTAAGAGGATTATTGCCTATAATATGTTATTGTCACTTTTAGATACGTAAACACACACTTCACCACAATAAACACTTCTGCCCTGATCTTGCATAGTGTACCGGTGTCCGAAACGTTACCTATAGAAGCCAAAACACGGCATAGTAACCTAAAGATAAATCACGAGAATAAAAGCGAAATGTACCTGTATTGTTTACTAACTACTTGTCCCGTGAAAACGTTGTCATATTTTAAAATGATAGTGAGATACCTTTCTACTCCAGGCAAGTGTAAACCAGAATCGTGTCACCATTCCACTCGACTGAGCTTTTTTTGGCTTTCGATCCAAGAAATTAATCTCATTGCGGTCGTTGTCCACCATCTCCCTTCTTCTCTGACCTTTCCCTTTCTTTCTTCATCTCATGTCACGTGACTCGTGTTTCACTTCTTTCCTGGGCCCTCTTGAATTGAGGCTTCGAGACCTGTAAGAAGTTAACAAAAATTTAAAAAAAATTAAGATTGTGTCATCCTCTCAAACCTTTCTTTAAAACCTATTTCAAATACTGCCATAAACACGTGGATTCATTTCCACACTCCTTCAATCTTTACCTATCCCCCCCCCCACGTTATTATACGGTTTTTAATAATTACTAGCACAAACCCGTGGAAAATCACTAGATAATTATTATTGTAGTTGAAGTAACCAAATTTTTGCCTAAGGATCATTGCCTTTCACCGGAAGAAATTTACCCTTTGAATGTTATTAGGTACCTGAACTTGAACGATTATGTAGTGTTCTGTTATTTGAAGCAACACTAACAGATTCTCCAGACACTTTGTCTGAAGATTACTTTTGGAATAAATAGATTCTTTTTCGTTGTTTGTTTTTGGGGTGTTATGCCGTGTTGCGCTACCTCCTTCTTTAGCCAACGTTTCGGACATCGTTGCAGTGTCCATCATCAGGGCAGATCCGGCAGATCCAGTAGATGTGGGAGATCCAAATAGATTCTTGATCGTTTATCTGGTTTTATTAATACTTCGCGCGTACAATATGGACCTCGTTAGTCGACCTAACTGGGAGCTAGCTAAATTGGTTCTAAAGCGTGTATTACAGACAACACCCACTCTCAGCCCCCCTTTCCTCTGTTGGACAACTTAGGTACTAAGCTACCTGCCATCTAGCGGAATCTACTGACAGTTCTTATCACCACCACCTATGACTAAAAGCCGGAACCTTTTTAGATACACAACAGATTACGACATTTATACATCTCTCAAACATATGAACAAAAGGTGTATTTCTTTTTTTTAATGGGAATACCGCAGATTAGTCCCAACCGCCTGGAGCCAAGGAGACCATGGCATTCCCGATTGGGGTAGGTATGTGGTGAGGCTCACAGTAGTGGTAGGGGAAGGAGATGGGAAGAGGTAGGTGGAAAATATCCTGGCCACTCAGATCTGGTCAGCAAACACGGCTAAAGCAATTTCAAGCAACGTTACAAATCTGATTGGTGATATTACACCAGGGCGATACTGAGAGTATCTTCCATTCCGGAACGAACCGCAAATATACCACATATTATTTTTAACAGAGCAACCTGTCAATATTCTATATCGTGTTAATAAAATAAAAGTGGTCTACAACAAATTTATATGTTTTTTATTGTAAATTATGGCGAGCCACAAAGTTAATGCTTTTTACAAATATGTAATTACATAATTTTCATACCTATTTTATCGCCTGTTTGATATGATCCTTCACACTATATAATTTCAATTTTTTAAATAAAAAGTTCAAAATACAATTTCAAATCATCCACCCGCACACCGACAGCAAAAATTTTCAAAAATGCAATTTTTTTACTCCCACCAAGAATCTGGGTTGATTAGAAACATTTCCACCTAACGAAAGCTTACCATATTATTTATATTAAATAATGTTTATGTAAAAATAGTCGAATACCATGGTTTTTGACTATTTATTGTATTTTTTATTGATATTGTATTTCACTAAGATAATGTGAGAGATCGGAGACCACATTAAGTTTGCGGTCTCATCTCCTAGCGCCAGCCCAGCGCTGTTAATGTTCCCACACCAAATGATGGGCGAGCCTGTCACTACCTATTTATATTCCTCACTTGATTGACAGCAGCAGCTCCAGTCAGTACTCACAACATAGTCAGGGTGCCACCAAACCATCTGTATTCATTTCTGAAATTAATCTTACTAGCGATTTGTTAGTCTGTGATTGTTGATCAGAGGATACTCTGGGTCATAATTTCTGTAAGTGTCCTATCAATGACCAATTTCCAAACTTCACGCATGAATTGGTAAAACTTAAAATGGAACTCCCTTACCAAAATTTATTTATAAAAAGGTTAAAAATCAATCACATTATTTACCATTTTATTTGTATGCGTTTGTTTTTGAACTGCTATTGTATACATGTTCCTATTTTAGGTACTTACACACTAACACACTATGTTATTTTGTGATTAATTTATTCTTTATGATAGACACTCTTCAAGAATTCAATTTGGGAGCCGGGTATGGATGTGGGAACCATTCATTGGAAAACCTACACCTCTGCCATAGGTCACCATAAATAATTGGCTCAGGTTCGCTACTTTTGGTGACTTACGAACCCCCCCAGGGTGCCCGGGTTCATGGGATGTGGATTTTCTAGGTCTTGTTGGCGAATGCGTCTGCCCACCTACTGTGTGACGGGTTGGATTTGAAGAGACTGGTTGAGGGAGAACTTCTTACCTTTTGACCCATCGCTTTGCACCACAGTAGGAGGGCTGAATTCAAACTTCCGTTACTCCTAGACACACTGATCCCCATATTCCTTCCCATTCCTCATATCGTTTTCCTTCCTAGATCTTTCTATCCTTCTTTTCCACACGGCATCCCCCAAGATGACAGAGGCCCCGAGGGATAGTATTTTCCCAGGGCCTCCTGTGTGGAGCTAATGTAAAAATATAATCATCCTACTTCTTACTATATCTACGTATGTTTGTTTAGTCTCATTTGATGTAGATATTGTTATATATATATATTAGCAACCACTGCCGATTACCTATGGAGTTCCATTAGGAAGCAAACTAGATCCTGTTCTTTTCACTATTTGTATAAATGAACTTTATAGCATAGAAATAGACGGTGAAATAATTAGTTATGCAGACGACACAGTTTTACTCTTTAAATTTAAGTATTGGAATAATGTATATAACATAGCGAATCTAGGAATCACGCAAGTGAAAACTTGGCTAGACTAAAACATACATACACTAAACATCGACGACCTCCGTAGTCCAGTGGCTAAGACTCTTGACTCACATTCCGGAGGTCGCGGGTTCGAACCCGGCATGCGCAAATAAATTTTATTTGATTAATTTGTGTTATTTCACAATTAATTCATTTAAAAATAATATAAGTATATTTGCGGCATGTTCCAGAGTGGAAGATACTATTAGTATCGCCCTGGTGTAAGACCACCATTCAGAATTGAAACGTTGCTTGAAAATGGCTTTAGCCGTGTTTAGTGACCAGATCTGAATAGCCAGGTACTTCCCAACCTTCCTCTTCCCCACCTCCTTCCCCTCCCCACTACCTTCAGCCTCACAACATACCCCAATTGGGGATGCCATAGTCTCACTGGCTCCAGACGGGAGCAGTTGAGATTCTTGTGCGGTATTCACTGTAAAAAAAAAAAAAAAAAAAAACATATCAAAAACAAAATTCATAACGTACAGTGTAAATAGCACGGGACAGCCAAAAAACACAAACTCCATAAAAATACACGAATGTTCAAACACCATTGTTATTTTTTATTGTTATTTGAGTTGCACCATATGTGATCAATGCACGAAGGAATTTGTCCGTCCGTGTTGGATTATTTATAAATGATTTATAGTTAAGCGATGTCATTACATTTATATAATCTTTCTTCGTTCTACCTTTTACCTCTTGCAAAATGTTCAGGTTAAAATCGCCTGTGACAATGTTACAAGTACCTTTTAGTTGTAGCAATAATTGTTCTAATTCTATTTGTTTGAAATTGTTTGGATTCGATCCGTGTGTGCGGTAGATAGCTATGATATTGTATATAGGCATGACAGTTTGCTAGGTTCATGTTGATTTCAGTGATTGTGACGTTATTGTGTTTATTTAAGATGAAAACAGCAATACCACAGTTCTTATTAATACGTGTTGTGGACGAATAATATGTATAGTCAGGGATGTCGTACAGTGCGTCAGAATTATTTATATTTAAGTGTGCTTCTGTTAAAACAATGAGGTCCGGTAAAGTTTCAAGGAGATTTAATATTAATACAAATCCTTCGAAATTTTTTTGCAAACTTCTGATGTTTTAGTGCAGAACAATAAATACACTTGGAACTTTTTTTAATAGTTTGTTACATTGTTTTGAGTCTTCGCAAGTGTAGTGTGAAACATCTGTTAATTTATCAATTTCCTCGGTTAGAAAATCATCCATTATTTATTCTTAATCGATTCTTTGCTGTGCTATGATAGACATTCTTTTCCGGAAAGTACATATTTCACTATTTGCACTATGTTGGGTATTGTTTTTTGTTCCGAATAATTTGTTGTTATTGTCACAGTTGTAGCATTTGACACAATCTTTGCTTTTTTCGCATTCGCTAAATTTGTGATTTTTTGAGCAATGTATGCATCTGGGCTTATTCATTTTATTAAGGCATTTCAGGGATGTGTGTCCGAATCCAACGCAATGATAGCACTGCATCAAAGAGTCGCAATCCTCTATGTGCGCCCGGACAAAGCCAATATTGATTCTTTGTTTATGTAGTAGAATTTTCCGGATTGGGCCTGTTGTTTCAATTATTATATTACGGAGTTGATCACTTTTTCTATTTTTCAATCTTTTCGTTACTTTAATGGATCATTTGCTATATCGTTAAGTTCACTGTTTTGTAGAATAAGATCGTTTAGGAAATTATCTTCGTTATACTCCCCACCGACACCATTAATAATCATGCACGGTCTCTTCTTTTTTAATTCCGTTGCTGATATTCCATTTTTATTTTTATTTATTTTTGCCTTTAATTTTTCAGCATCTTCTTTATTTGAGCAGGTCATAATTATTTTATTATTTGTTGCTTTTTTTATTCCACTTATTCCAATTCCTAGGTTAGGCGCTTTTATTGTTTTAGTGATAATACTCTTTATGTCTTCAGATGTTTCTTTGCCTTCAGCGGTGATTAAGACAGCAAATTTGGGTTCTTCAACTTTAATCATCCTTTCTTTTAAAACCATTGCATAGGATTTTTTTAGAGCTTGATGATTACTTTTTTTTGAAGTTCAATAATTTGTTCTTGGAAATGGTTTTTTTCCCGTTTCCATGCTTCTTCTAGTAGTTGAATCGTTTGTTCCGGGTTATTTCTAATTTTTGTGTCCTTTACGGTCGATATGTTTTTTAGTTCACTTTTAATGTTTTCTATTAATGTTAGTACATCCATTTTTTATTAAACTCGAGTTGCCGTGCGGACGCACGTCACTCCAGGTCGAACTTTAATACTTTTAAGTACTGTTGATACTTTTCAATACCAATACCAACATCTGCGATTGCCCTCCTCTAGAAAATACAGAACAAATAAAGTATCTAGGAATCGTAATTGACCATAATCGACTGCCTCTACAGGAAGGATAGAGGCAGTCGCGGAGGAGAGACACTCCTGGCCCTCCGAGCAGACAGCCACTATCACGCCGAATGACTGGAATACTTGGAAACCCAAGGTGAAGACTTGTGGGTGAAAGTAACCCACAGAAATGTCATCATGTACATATGTGTAGAATATTTTCCTCCAAATACAAAATCGGAACAATATCAATTATTTTATGACAAAATTTTAAGTGAAAGTGTAAAATTACAATAAAAAATATTATTATTTTCGGTGATTTCAACTTTTCGTCGGGGAAAAACCCGAGTGACTTAACACAATTAAACACTGTTTATAACATAAATGCACGCATGTTAGACTTAGTATTATGAAACATAAATTCTAAAAATGCTGTTGTTTATTGCCATGATTCTCCACTAGTCAAAGAAGACTTTAATCACCCTTCACTCTCATTCACACTCGATTACATAACAAAATCACATAAAAAAATCAGAGGTATCCTCCAGATATAAATATGGGTTGTTTTTCCACGAAAGCTTAGATCATACGCTTAGAAATGCCTTAGAACAGCATATTTGGAATCATTATGACTGCCTCAATGTAAACCTGGCTGTTGAAATGTTCTATAAGCAGCTCAATAATATTTTCGACTTTTGTTTAAAAAAAAGATCCACATGTATGCTCAGAGATGATAAACAATATCCAAAATGGTTTACTGGAGAGATCATTCATCACATTCGAGAGAAAAATAAAATGCACTATCTTTGGAAAAAAACTAAATCCGAACATGCCTTAACAAACTTTAAAAAATCTCGAAAATTGATCAAACGGTTAATTGGTCAGGCCTATACTGAATTTACACGTGAGGCAGAGAATAGTATTATAACAGACCCCACTCGATTTTGGTCTTACACGAACGATAAACGTCGGGACTGTGACAAACTTAATCACATGAATTTTATTGAAAATCAAAACAATGAAATCGCAGAAGGTAAATTATTTTCAATCAGTATTCAGCGACAATATTCCCAAACTTGATATTTCCTCTATACCTTCTTCATCATACAATGCTTTACCTGTACAAATTCACGAAATTAACGATGATGATATTATTGCCGCTTTCCGCAAGCTAAAACCAAAATTCTCCGTCGGCCCAGATTTTATACCACCAATAAGGAACTCCAGTGAAAAATATTATGGCTTTAAAAAAATATGTTCTTATAGACCAGTGGTTCCCAACCTTTGGGACGGATTGCACAACGGGAGGAGCGTAATGGGATAGGGTTGGACGGGTTCTAGCAGAATATTTACCACAATGGAGGGGGCGGAATGGGATAGAGTGGGACGGGTTCTAGCAGAATATTTACCACAACGGAGGGGGCGGAATGGGATAGAGTGGGACGGGTTCTAGCAGATTATTTACCACAACGGAGTGGGTAGGATGGGGTGGGGCGAAACAGAATACCATAATGGCCACTGACCACAAGGTACAATAATGATAAACTGAATATTGGCCCGATTTTTTTTATTCAGACTTCTCGACCAGGGACCGCCCGAGAGCTGGCTCGTTTATTGACCGGCGGTCCATCGCGGACCATTCCAGCCTTTCGCGGACCACTGGTTGGGAAACCCTGATATAGACCAATAAACGCTGATTCTGAATTTATAAGTTTTATTTCATAATATTAAACGCAGAGTTTTTAAAAAAATATTAAAAAGTGCATTTTTAAACCTCTCCTCAAAACACAGCGTCAAGTTGGCATTACTGAAATGGTTAACGGTGACGTCACTGCTAACCCGTATTCACGTGTGTTGAAGTGTATCAAGATGTATTGACATTTGAAATCTTACGCCACGTAAGACAAGCACGCCATTTAACATTTTGTGTTTTTTGGTTTTTTTCATACTGAGAGATTTAGACAAATAATAGTTGTTGTGTTTGTTGGAAACATTATTTAGGCTCTCAACAATTAAAATTATGACGGAAAAGGGCTATATTTGAGGTTACATAGTCGTATCATAAATAGGTCATATTTGACATTTCGTTTACGATACATCGATCTATTTTCGAATTGTTTTTAGTATCAAGGGCTTTTTATACAAGTTATTACACAATCGTCATGATCAGTGTATTATAAATACCAGTGTTTCGGTATGTGTTATACATAAAACAATGTAAAAAGTCACGCCTGAGCACAAAATTTGATGGCTTACAATGTCATATTTGCAATGAAAAAGATGATTTATTGTTTTTATCCAATTATTATTGTTATTATTGCACTTTGATAAAATACAATAACATAGCGGTGACATTTTACAAATGTTTTTCTACATTAAGAGCGTTTAACCAGCCAGCGGACGAAAATCCACATTTCGTCGAAATTTGTTCTTACGATCGTGCAGGGCGGTTACAATGAGAAAGATTAATTATTCTCCGTACCAGCTTTTTAAAATTATAACTCAATATCGAATTTATTTCAATCCAAATTAGCTTTAATTTAAACCTTCACCCAAAAATGCTGAAAGGCGTGATGATAAAACTATTAAAATAATGTACTTTTTGTAATTATTTTTTGATTATAAGTATTTATCATTTTTCAATAATGTCTAAATTTAATAAGAATGTTAAAAAATCTGAAATATATATTTGTTTGTAAGTGCGCAAATAAATACACAAATGGACCAATTTTCGTCAAGAAACACATGTACGTACATATTTTTTAATGATTTTATTGAAACTAAAATTAAAATTCTAAAACATGCGTTTGCTAGATAATGTATTGATTTATTTTACTGCATGATTATATTATTTGAAATGGGTGTGGTAATCTTTTTTGAAAATTTTATAAATCTCCCAACGACCTATTTAATAACCTCATTATACTAAAAATTAAAAAATTTTCTCAAAATTTATTACATGCGAATGCTAGATAAAAGAACAATCTTTCGAAATCCATTTATATTTTTTTGTGGAAAAGAGTCAATACGTCTAAAATCTTTTTTGAAAATAATGTATTTCCGGTTTTCTCTGGTAATGCCCTCTTAAAAGCAGTCAATCTTGAATAAAAAACACATCGACTTCTCACACTTGTCATCCTAGTACCGCCATTTTTGTTCCATTCAAAACAGGGATGTTCTGCCCAAAAAAATAATTTCCCTAGAATTTCACATTTACGCAATTACCTACGTAGCCACCTGATTGTGTAACACTAATCCTGTTATATGTTAATTAATATGATTAATTAATTGGAAAGATATCGGAATTTGGTAAATGTACTTATAATACTGTGGTTTTCCAAATAAAACACTTTTTGCAACGTGAAATAAAAATTTAAAAGTACGAATACACTCACCACTGAATTAGAAACTGAATTCAAAATAAAAAAAAACACTTTGCACAATAAAAATCAACCGCAATCACCGATAAAACGGAACTTAAAACATAAATGATTTTTTTTTCAGAAGTCCCATTTATCTTTTTAGATACATAATATCATTTTGAGTTGTCAGTGTTAAAAATAACATTGTATGTAAGTACATGAACAATAATTAAGATTCATAGGAATTCCAAAAAAAATATATACGTATATATACATAAATAATACCAGTAATATTGTCATATGTAATAAAAAATTTGCCAGAGTTCGAAATTTCCCTAGATTTTGTCCGGATATCCCTTTTCCCTAAAAAATATTTTTCTACCCTAGATCTAAGGAAATTTCCCTAGATATAACATCCCTGATTCAAAATGACAACTTGAAAGTAAATAAAACTATCGGTGGGTGATGAGTCACACAATCCACCATATATACGGTGCTTTTCAGCGGGTCTTGAAAAATTAAAACTTTGACAATTATTTTAACTATAAAAATAAAAATGCAGTTATTTAAGTTTGAAGGTCTTTATTCATTAAAAAAAAACAAAAAAATGGACTGGAGTTTTCTATTATACTCAAACGATACTCGAATTATTTAATTCAACCTCTAAAGCACATTTTTAACCTTTACTTCGTAATATATCTTTCCTGAAATGTGGAAACTAACGAAAGTTACACCTATACACAAAAAAGGCAAAAAGTCAGCAATCGATAATTACAGACCTGTAGCTGTCTTATCAGCACTCGCCAAACTTTTAGAAACCATAAATTACTCATAAATATATAATCAAACAAAACATACACTTATAGAAAATCAGCATGGATTTCGTCCCACTCTATCTATCACCCTTAACAAACCTAATGAATCTCACCACCTATATTAATAAATCATTTGAAAATTTTGTACATGTCGATGTGATTTACACAGACTTCAAAAAAGCATTTGACAAAGTCGACCATGATATTTTATTAAAAAAATTGAGTGACCTCGGATTCTCTCAGGATTTTCTCGCTTTCGTAGCTACTTACGCAATTTCCAGCTTTCTCATGAATACAAAAATAACTCCGGGATTCCGCAGGGGTCGTATCTAGGACCCCTCTTCTTTCTTTTATTCATTAATGATGTAGGCAAGATCATTAACCGCTCAAAATATCTCCTCTTCGCTGACGATATTAAACTTTTCAGAGCTTTTAAAAGTCATATAGATTCCATTCTTCTGCAGAAAGATCTTGATTCTCCTATCAAATGGTCGGAATTGAATAACTTACCATTCAGCATTCAGAAATGCAGTGTCGTCACATTTTCAAGATCCCAAGACACATTTCTATTCCCATACCACATTAATAAAATTATACTAATAGGCAAAAACGAGATTCGAGACGTTGGCGTGATTTTTGAAGCAAATATCTCTTTCAAATCTCACGTATCAAATATTTTCTCGCTAATGCGAGATCATTTACTAATGGAATTGCAATACGAAGAACATATGAAGCACTTGTCCGCAGCATCCTGGAATACAGCTCCATTATTTGGGCCCCCTCTGAACAAAACCATAACTTAGACATAGAAAGAGTAAAAAAAGAGGTTTATGCGTTACCTGTATATGAGGGAATATACACACTACCCATTTTAGTATCCATCGTTGTTCTTAACAGGAATGCTCGATCTTAATACCTTAGAAGCCCGCCGAAAAATATTTTTGGGGAAACCTTTTTTTAAGCTGATCTCCGGTACTGTACTGAATCCACCCATATTGAATGAGATTAACCTATATGTCCCTAACACGTATACTCGTGGGAGATTCCACGAACTTTTTTATGCCCCGAAAGCGAGAACTTTTTCCTTTAAGAATGCGCCATTAAACAGAGCAATTTAACTGCTTAACGATTCTGCATTGAGCATCGACATCTTCAATGTTACCTATAGATAGTTCAGTAACTATCTTTTGACATACGTCTCAACATTGTGAAACTGCCCCCTTGGACTTTTTTCTCTTAAATTTTGTAATCTTCTCCGTAATAATTTGGTGTATAACTGTTTTATGGAGAACCTGAAAAAAATAACCTCAGATGGACACATCACATCAAACAAATCACAAATAAACTGCTAAAAACAATACACATTTTCCAAACATAATATATAAAATAAAACAAATGAATACAATATATTTTGCACTTATATAATAGAATATGGAATAATAGTTCGGGGAGGAACAACAAACGTGGCCGTCGATTACATAGAAATCGCGGAGAACACTATCTTAAAGATAATACTTAAAAAACACAGACTGACTGACACAGACCAAATATTCTACAGTTGTGACGTACTAAACATACGCCAATTATACGTTAAAACACTACTAAACTACATTTTTGACAAAAAGAAACAAATCTCAACAAACACAAAATGTCAATAACAGACCAGTTAGATAAGCGTACAAAGAAAACACTAAAACTCCGACGGCAAATACAAGCTTTGAACAAAGACACAATAAATATCATGCTATAAAAGCATTAAACGGTCTTTTACTTGGAACAAAAATTGAGGAAAAAAATTAATTCAAAAATAAATAGAAAATGGATTAAAGAACAAATAAGCCAATATTACCAAAATTTTATAACACAAAAGAATAAAACATATGCAAGCAACACACACAAACACAAATCATAATATACCTACACCGATTTTTATTTAATTTAATTTTTAAATTTTACTTTAATTTTTAAACTTTACTTTTAGTTTAAATTTATCTTAATTTTAAGTGTTTTTTCGTCACCAACATCTTTTTTTCAAAACGTGTTATGTAGGTATAAAGTATAAATTCTTATATTATAAAATTAGGGCCTCAACACAGGTAAGCCACCAAGTGAGGCCAAAATTACTGGATTGTACTATGAAATGAAAAATATTGCATCAAAAAAAAAAATTAAAAGTATATGTATATATAGGTATAAGTTTGCTTCCTTCATGTATCTATAGTACGGTCTAAAAAAATGTTACCAAATTTAAGAAAAATCAATAGTTTTAAATGGCTAAGATCCACCTTAATGAGTGAAAGACAAATTCATTAAAATTTTAAAATGACTTTTTCTTTTACTTACTTGTTTCGGAAATCAGCTTGCCTACTTAGTTTATCAAAATGGTTTGATGGCTAAAAATAAACAATTATCTAACTTACAGATATCTGCAGATATTAATCCACATTATGTTATTAGTACATACCTACTTACTTACCTTCAGTAATATCGTCAAAATCAATGTTCAGCGCGCCTCTTGCCTCATGCGCCAGTGTCTTGTGATGCTCCTATCTTCAGGATCTTGATATGATATCGAAAAAAGATATTTTGCCAAGTACTCTATTATCTACAAAAATGTATTTTACCTTACGTACCGTGATCTTGGGCTTATTGCTTTTCGGCAGATTCTTCAATTAAAATTCAAACAAAAGAAAATTTTTGGTGCACATTGGCACTAAAATCGCTATCTTTTGAATAAAATAAATATGTTGCGACAAAAATAGATTACGAATTACAGCTTCAGATGCAAAAACGAAACGAGACCAAATGCTGTTTGCTGAAATTGGGTGACAGTATGTGTAGGAAAGAACAAGATATGGGAAGAAAAGGGATGACCAATCACTTACCTACCACTTTATTATAAAACCATCCCCTTAATAAGCGTATTTAGCCGGCTATCATATTTGCTGCCAAATAAATTTTATAAAGGTTTATATTATAGTCTCGTACACTCACATTTAAATTATTTTATTGAAATCTGGAGAAATTCATGTGAAACATACATAAATGAATTACAGATAATACAAAACAAGGTAATCAAAAAACTGTTTCACTACAAGCCCTGAACATCCACAAAAACATTATATATGGAAACAAAACCATTAACATTAAGAAAACTATATGAATAGGTACAATACTCTCCCTATTTACAAAATAAACAATAAACTCGTGCATACAAATACAGAATTCATTAAAACGTCCCAAGTACACAAACACTTTACACGACAACACGATAACATACATTTAAACACCATCCAATGATTTTTAAACATTGTTGGGTTATTCGTAACCCGGGAATGTTTGTCTTTCTTTTTAATAGTTAATAAAAGTTAATAGTTAATCCATTGGTTCCGAAGGGGGCAAATTATATAATTGCATCCCAAACGACATTAAAAACGAAAATAAGCTGGGTACATTTAAAAAACAATTATTAATGTATATTCTTGATAAACAAAGTAATGACATAGAATAGCGCTGCATGGTTATATTTAGTTTGGTTTAATGTGTTTAATTATTTCTAGTTAAATAAGTGAAAATGTAATTTTCTTTTACTGGAATAAAAAAATTAATTAATAAAATAACACATATTTATTGTGCCACTTATGTGAGCCAACACCTAATGTGAGACACAATAACAATAGATAAATCATAAAAAATAAAATAAATCTTGTAATTTCGTTGTAGCAGCCCTGAATATAATTGAATGTGACATGTCCAAATATCTCATAGGACTCATTAACCTCATGGTTCCCAATAAGCGCCGCGGAGTAGATCACTTCCCCATCTACTACTACTCGAGTATACAACTTTACCAGCTCCACTGGAGTAGGTACCTGTACTTTAAATATTATATTTTATTGTAGTTCATACTATAGATACACTGTATACTGTATCCACACTGAACACTAAACTAACGGTGTGATATTTGCTTACTCACAAAAACCGCAGAGATCAATTTCTTAGTTCAGTCGAGTGAGATGAGGCCTGACCAAACAATCAGCTTATAGCTTATATTTTTTTGAGAACTTTAACGCGTAGAAAAAATGGTCAAGTCAATAGCCCAGGGACCATTGTTGTTAGCTTGGTAAATATATATTTTTAACTACTTCCGTAACGCATAGTTCAGCATAATAGTTAACTACAACAGTGCAATATTATGGCATATTACGAATATAATTATATAAAGGTAACTAAAGTTTTGTCTCAATTTTTCTTAAGGCGATCCAATAGTTCAGGAAAAAATCGAAATCGGAATTCACGCCCTTTATGGGAGGAGTTTAAAAATACTTGAGAAAAAGCTTTTGGAAATGTTGGAAAAGGTATTTGAGAATTTTTTTTACAGGTTGATTTCGTAAAGGCCTGTAAAAAATATTAATTCCATTATTGTAAGAAAACTGAAATTTAAAATTGATTTCAGGAAACTAAGCGACGCGGAGTCACACGACTGTTTCCCGCGCCGGTTGGGGTGTGACTGATACGAAATAGATGTGCCCAGTGCATGGTTCTTGTGCCCATGCCATAAGGGTCACTTCAAGAATCCAAATTCGTAGAGTGCGGGCCGTATTGATTGATGTCTTAAATAACGACGAAAAAATGCATATATTATTTTATTTTGTGAAGTTCGGGCGTAAATATCAATTTTTTTTTACGATTATTATAAAAGAAACTAAATTTGCCACATTATACAATAAAACCAAATCCGAAGAGGGGTTTGATAAATAGGAGAGTTTGGACTTGAAAGTGTTTTTTATAGACCTTATACATTATTTTTTTTAAAGCTTATTTTTTTTTTTTTTAAGTATGTTTATTCAGTTTTTTTTTAATTTTACAATATTTATCTTAAAAATCTTACAAAACTGATCAATCAGTTTGATTGTAAGAAATCTCTCATTTTTCCTATTTAATTAATACTATTGTACTTTTATGTTTTACATTGTAATAACTGTGTAAAATTTACAATACTAATTATTATAAACTACTAATTACGAATACAGTGGGTGATAGTAATTTCCAGGTATTTGATCAATATTCGATTTGGGTATTTGTATACAATATTATTTGCTTTCATGTTCTACGGAGATAGAATGATTTAACATTTTTTTTGATATTTGAATAAGATGTCTCATTTTTAATATTTTCAGGTAATGCGTTAAATATTTTCGGAATTCTATGCCTATTTGTTCTATCACCGTATACATTTTGAGATTTATTAATAATAAGCATTTGTGCTTCTCTATGCCTAGTAGGGTAGTTGTGGTTTACAGGTTTTTTGAATTCTGTATTCCAGAATTCATCTAGCGTTAATTGATAATCTACCTTACTGTGTATAGAGAGGACATTACACAAGGAGAAAAATTTTTTATAATCGCCTTCACATAATTGAACTTTTTTTTTGCCTGATATCAATTTTAGGAAACGGATTTGTAATTGTTCTATTTTATTTAAGTAAGTACGTTTTGTACGTTAATCCGTAACTATTTATTCCGTATCCTATAATTGATTCTGCTAATGCGTTGTATATACAGTATAATATATTTTTATCAACAAAGTTTTTTAGGTGATAAAATTTCCCTAATATGGATCTTAATCTATTACATACATTTTCAATATGATTTGACCAGTTAAAATTGACATCTATTGTAAGACCAAGGTATGTATATTGGTACCCTTTTTCAATATTTGGGCAATTACACTGCAGGGATTGGTTTTTTGTGTGTAAACAATCATATGAATGACTTTTTATATGCAATTCCTTATCCTGACAATTTGTATATGGTGAGTGAATAAGCATATATTTGGTTTTTTTTTGCGCTTATTATAATGCCATTATCGTGTGACCATTTAATTATGTTGTTTAGGTCTTCTTGTAAAATTTCCTCAATTTTTTTTTTTTTTTTTGTGGATTTTTGTCAGCGCATATAATTCAAGTATCGTCTGCAAACATGTAGCATTTACAACGTTTTATTACGTTTGAAATTAAAAGACTTATAAAAAAATGACCGATATTTTAAGGGCCAAGGTATGTTCTACACACAGTATTTAATTGAAGCATCTATAATACTTCTAAGCCATCAAATTTTCAAAACAAACACGTGTGATTTTGTATGATTTTGCATTATTTAGTATGGCTTCATCTTAATTTTTTTCGTTTTTGGGAACAACTTTAAAAGGTCTCAAAGAAATCATTGTGTCTTCCTTACTATCATGTTGAGAAATATGATCTAATCGGTGTTAGAAAGAGAAAACACTAAGCTTCATATTCAATTCCAAAAATTAACGACAAAAGCATTAAAATGAACACCTTTATGAAACCAGATTTCCATCCGAAATTTGATAAGAATTTATGAAACTTTGTGAATTTTTAGGTACTAATTATTTCTACATGAAACTACAAAAAAGAGAGCAGACAATAATGTTTATAATATACTAGTGTTATTCCGGCGTGCGTTGCAATGCCACTGAATAAATAAATCGTTTCTCCCTGCGTGTCCTTTCCCATTCGTCCCGTTCCCCTTCCGCCGCCCCTTCCTATCCCGTGTCCCCTTCCCCTCACGCGTTCCCCCTCCACCTTCCCCGCCATCCCTCTCCACTCTCTCGCTCCCCCGTCCCGCCCATCCCCCTCCCTTGTTCCATATATTCGATCCCAGTACATTTAGTTTTCAAACAGCTCACGTGCCACCTATTATAATTTTTCTATTAAAATTTTAATTTTTCATATATTACAAGTATTCATTTTTAAATATAATAATAAAATAACAATCAAGCAAATTTGGTACCTTACACAGGTAACAGGTACCTATTTAAAATACCTATAATTCTTACTTACTTAATGCTTCAAATAAATTCATTAAATTAAAGAATTTATTCGAAAATTGAATTTTGATAGAAAATCCAAGGTTTGCAAAATGTCATTCTCAAATTGTGACTTTATTTTATAATTTCGTAAGAGTTTTTGTAATGATTAAAAAACTCTTCAGATGTATTGTCATGTGATACTTGGTCGATGTGTGGTTGTAATAATCCATAAACCTTCGCGAGGGCGGAAAGAAGGTATTTTGAAAGTTTCAAACATTTCCTATGCTTAATACAGCAATACATAAACATCATACATACAAGCAAGAATATTTTGATTTTTATATAATATCTTTGTCTAATAAAAAATGTGTGCATTTTTTTAGTTTTTTCGTAACCAGTCCCTAATATTAGTTTAAAAAACGTAACGTTTTTAAAACTTTTTATGTTTGCATTCAAAATATTTATATTTAGAAAATATAATATTTTGGTATTTCCAATAATGAAATCTGAAAGCGTATTTCATTATCTTTTAAAAACAGCTTTTTAGTTATCGGATATGTTCAGAAATACTTATCCAATTATCTGGGCATTATTGACAGACGGAAATATTCTAACCTTCTGGTAGAATGTGCCGACGTCTGAGGGGTTAGATGTAAAACTCAAAGGTATTTTTAATTTTCAATGTGCAGTTTATACAATAAACAAAAGTTTTATTGAAAAACAATCGACAATCAGTGTGAAAGGTAAAGATAAGCATTTAGTTTGGCTTCAAGAAATTCTTTTGCAATTGAAATTTGCCTGAAAATCACCGTGATCTACAGCCGCATGATTTACGATGCAGAATCTCCAAGGGAATCAGCAAACTGCAACAAAGCTCACCACATAACACAACGCTACAATAGGCACACCTTCCCAGAAACACGTCACACCAGGAACAACATGACCCAACAAGGGATTCCAATACTTGGCACTTCGTTCACCAAACAGGAATGTGATTGCACAAACGCGAGAAAGGTAAAAATCTCAATGCTTATTCCCGCAGGATATATATATGTGATTTAGTCACACAGAGATTTCATTTTTTCACTCTTGTAAGACTTCTAGACTCCTAAAAGGAAGGTACTTAAGGGTCCTTAGGGGATTATCTTACCACACCCCAATGGTAACAGTAATCATTGTTTGCAAACATTGAAAGCTTTCGTTTTGTTGTATTCATTAATCAAATCTACCTTCACTGCAACAAAAGTGACAATGTTTCACAAAGTTTGCTATTACAATAAACACTAGGCTTAGGGACTAATTTAGGTGTATTTTACTCACTACCCACAGCGTTAATTTATTTAGACAATGGTCATTAATAAAGCATCACATTTTGCATTCCTGCACATATTTAGTTTTTATTATTTAATTTGCTATTTTTCGTGAAATTTTGGTTTCCATGGAGTAACTTAATTGTGGAAAACAAATATTACTACTAATAATTTCATAAGAATAAGCTATTAACTCTCTAGTGCAGGGTTTCCCATTTGCCGGGTCACAACATTCCCGCCTTGTTTTAAGACAAGGTAAGCTGCAAGAAAAAAAGCTTAATGTGTGGGCACAACGCGCGGAAACAGGGAACTTCGAAGCGTTTAGTAATTTAAGTGAAATACAAAAAGAATACAACATGATTGCATTACCACAAGACATCTTAACTCAAGTTAAAGAACATTTATTAGGACTGGAGAGGAATCTTCAAGAATTTTTTCCTCCAATCGACAGCAACAAAGCTTAAATAAGAAACCCATTTACATTCAAGTTAGATTCCGAAACTAATTTGCCACGAATTGCCAGATTCAGATGTCGAATCGTTAATTGAACTGCCAACTGACATAGCACTCAAGGATATATTTGACACAAGACTTAGACCATTGATAGATAGAATAGAATACATAAAATTAGCTCATCAAGCAATAACTTTTTTAAGACTTATAAATGTGAAGCTTGGTTTTTCACAACTTATAAATGTGAAGCTTGGTTTTCAACACCAGTTTACCTTAAAAATAAGAAACCGACTTGAAGTGGAACCACATCTTAGGATAAAACTTTTATCATTTTCCGTGAACTTGGATTCTTTAGTAACAATTAAGCAGCAGCTCTATACTTCGCCCTAAAATTTTGTGACTAAATAGGCGATACCAAAATATGTATCTAGTATTAATAAAACATTTTTACTATTAATAAATATGTATTATTTTACCGAATGGAACTAGCTTGGGTTTAAAAGTATTAAGTGCGTCACGAAGGGGCAGTGTGACAATTACCGGGCCACGGTAGAACAATGTTTGGGAAACACTGCTCTAGTGGATAAAATTGGCAGTCGTTGGAACATTGTAACTTTGTGTTCATTACCTTTTTCGCCAATCGGTTTTGGGGCAATAAATTATTGTGGACATTTTTGACAAATTTTTGACAAATTTTATTACTTTTACGTTTTAGTTTAAAGTGTTCACCAATACCAAATTAATGATCTCAAACACAATATTAATGTTCTCCTCATTATACTAATGGTAGGTACCAGAATACTAATGGAGGGTGATAATGTGGATTCTTCAATGGACATCTCCAATTTAGCATTCGAAAAACCAAAAAAATTGTTACTGGGGCAGTTCAGTCATGCACAAAAATATGATAAAAAAATGTACACAAGTTACATAGTTTTTTATCATGTTATTAATTATTCCTATGTAAAATAACTTAAAAACGCTGTTATGAAAATATGTTATGGATTGGATACGATTTTAGATTTTCACGGCCAAAAGTATTTTTGTTATTAGATTTTGGGGTATTATGCCGTGTTGGGCTACCTCCTTCATTAGCAAACGTTTCGGACAGCGTTACAGTGTCCATCATCAGAAATCATCCGGTAATTGACAGTTACATCAAGGCTAAACGCAAAAAAAGCGCCAGCTCGTAGAGGAGTGGAGCTGGCGACACGGTATCGCTCCTAAGTAGATAAGTACAAACATCACCCCTAACTATTACACATCTGCCCTGATACAGCAACACGGCACGACAACACGGCATAATACCCCAAAAAACTAATAACAAAAATGTTATGGATTGTTTACCAGAAATTTTAAAGGTGGTTTTTTTTAATGTTGGTACAAATTTAATTTTTGAAATGTACAAACTGTACATTTCAAAAATATGTTATATAAGCTATTTAAGACATCACAAAATTAATCTTGAAAACTTTAAAATTATTTTGAAATCAGACTTTGTTTCACTAGATGTAGAAATTTCTAGGAATGTTGAGATGAATGGTGTGCTCACCTTTAATTGGAATTTCTCTGTAATCATATTCAAATTGTAAACTAATGTAATAATTATATGTGATGTATTCTGTTGGCGAGCCAACAAACAAAATTAAATTAAAATAAAGAAATGGGATGTGATAAAAAAAACACTTTAATCTAAATCTACATAATCAATTTAAAATATTTAAAGTTGTGTTTAACTGTCTAAATAAAGTACATGTTAAAAACATATAACTTTCCAATATTCTATAATATGTATGTATATAAAAACCCACCAAATTAGTGGGACATGTCGAAAACGCAATGCACGTAAAAACTTTGGCGAAAATACCCACAAAAAGGTTCGATTGTGCTAATCCATTTTGGGTTGGCTTATTCCTGTATATACGTGAAAATGATGTGCACAAAGAAATAGTAGGTTTTTTAACAATATTAGAACATTACCGTATCTTTATTATCTTTATCCCATGTTAAGCGATTTCCTTTGGTTTTCGGTAGAATTAAAGAAAGGAAATCAAAAAATAGTTTTCTGGTAAAATTATTACATTGATTTTATTTAGTTAAATATGAGAAAATATAGAACTTGAATATTGACCCGAGCTCAATATACAACATAAAAGGATTAATGGGCCAATATAGTACGGTTCCCACGCGTTAATGATTATCATTTTAACATATTGGAATTCAGCAAATGAGGATGCGTAAGGGGGCATACATTAATTACGTGAGTATTTTTTTTTTCAATATCACCCTTCCCCCCCCCCCCCACCCTTGCTCCCTTGAGATTTGGTGGGACCCCCCCCCCCCCTCTCACGTGAGATCAGTGGTGTCCCACCTCATCTGGGGTCCCACCCTGTATCCTATTACGCCCCCCCCCCCCCCCCCCCCGTTGAGGTAAATATAACCAATTTAGCGAACAAAATTTGGGATAAATTTGACGTGAGATTTTTATTGACCCCACTTCCATTATGAGCTAAGCTCAAAAGGGGGGAGGGTCCAGCAGAATCCCACGTTACTTGAAAAGAATATACGAAGTGGCCTAAATTTATCTAAGTCTAGAGGGGTCTAGATTGGAAGAAAAACTGCTCACGTAGATATTTAATGTATGCCCATATATGCCACATATTGGAAACATGACTAGTCGAAGAAATAATTTTTACGAAAATGGAAGACCGAATCAATTTAAAATTAAATTTTTACTGCTCTCTCTGTCATACAAGTGTTTCTAGGGAACAAAATCACAATGCTAATTTATTAAAAACCGTAATTTAGGAGGTGTAGTATCTGTTCGACGGCGGACGGATTAGCACAGGTGATATTATCAGCATAAATCAATTTGGGAGTTTCATTTTGCTGCGGCTTATTGTGTCGCATTCTCACGTGTCAGTAGTCACAGGCTAAAATCAACCGCTCTAGTAGAACCACTGCCACTTGCGTTAAATATTAAATAATAAAACAGAACCTTTTGGTGCAATATAAAGGATCCGCAAAATTTATAACCGATATGGCCTCATATTGAAGGTAACCGAGCGAGACCGCGGAATCCTTCATCCATGTGTTGTATTATATTATTATGTAATTTAAGATTAGGCGTGCCATAATTTATCCTAATTCTAATTGGCAATTGGTTTTGACTGTTCACTTTCATACATATATACTTACACAAGAACAGTGGTGTGGCGTACGGAAAAGACAAACACGAAAAAACAAATACCTATACATTATTGAAATGGAAGGGGTGTCTTTGAATACCAATTATTTATTTATTTATTTGTTTGTTTACGCCTTGATGGCTTTTACATATAAAATATATTGTACAGGAGCATTATAACAAGTATGCAGTATCATAAGTATATAGTACATAAAATGATAAACAGAGCTAGAAAGATATAAAGAAAGATAACAATTAGAAGGTTTAGATTTACAATAAAATTAGATTTCTCAATAATATAAGAGGGACGTCTTATAATAATAATAATAATTGGCTAATTTATATAGCGCCGTTTTCGTGGAAAATCACCTCAAGGGCGCTGTACAAATAAATATATAAAAGAATTAATATTACTGGCTTATAACTAAGATGTACAATTACAACTAGTGACTTACATCTAAGACTTATAGCTACTTATATTACTGGCTTACGACTAAGATTTACATTTATAACTAGTGACTTACATCTAAGACTTATAGCTAGTGACTTATGACTAAGACATATAGATTCTAACCTAAAACTGATGACTTATTAACACACACATTTACAATTAAGATTAGCGCCAGAAGAAGTAGGAAGTTTTTACATAATATTACAATTCGATAACACGGGTACAAAAAGTGTAATGAAGATTAACTGGATTTACGGGAAGGTATAGATATTTTAAATAAATTAATAAATTTAATAGTCGATCTTTACTGAATTAAGGTGATTCATCGCTCAACAGTAAACAGATTGATGTATCACAATTAACAGATTACATTAGACAGATTGAGTTAACTATCTTGAACACAGAAGTGAAAGAAAAGAAGGTATGTGAGTGTATAGGCATGCTTTACAATTTTGTTTCGCCATTTACCTACAGGTTCCTATTTTTATATAAATGATTTTCGTGTCTTTACATTATATTTTTTATCACAATTTTTTTCGTTTTGTACCTACCCATATTTTTTTTACATGAGCTCCGCAAAGGAGGCCCTAAAGAAAATAATTTCCCTCAGGGCCTATGTCATCTTTGGGGATGCTGTGTGGAGGGTCTTTTTAAGGATAGGAAGGAGAGGAGAGTTCTGGGAAGGAAAAGGGTTTATGGGGTGGTAGGAATCTGGGGTTCATTGTATCTTGGTTATCCGCCTCCAAGACCTAGAAAAACCTCACCCCATGAACCCTGGCACCCCTGCTAAGTGACCAAACGTACGTATGTATATAAATATAGCTAAATTCGTTAAAAACGAACAAATTTCAATAAGAAGGATAGTGAAAAACATGAAAAATACTTAACACATATTTTTAAATAAATTTCAGTGACTTTAAGATAACAATAAATATTTGTTCAACACAAGGCTGCGTCTCAAAAGATGTAATAAATATATGTGTGGCGGCCACTTAACCCGCTCTGCGAAATTTACCGCTGCGCCACTGACCTCCATGGAATACGCTGGAAGCACATACCTACGGCGATACATCTACCTACCTTCAGCGAGTACCGTAACGTAGTAGAAATAATAATCCGCCACCTACGCGAAAGAGCTAGAACGTCTGGCTGTACCGTTCAAGTGCCCGCAGAAAGTTCGAGCGATACCTCGGCTTTGCATGAGTTCACCCGGCATTACCTACCGTTCTCGAAACTACTTGCCCGACCGGCAGAGTAAATAAGCCAGCGCTCGCTCGCTCAGTCTCAAGTCAGTCCCTCCATTCATCCGGTCGAGTAACAAACACCGAGCAGTGCCGAGCCTGCGCCGGGCACGGGCCCGCGCAGTCAGCAGTGAACACCATTTATCCAGTGTGACATCGGGAACATTTCCAGCACCTTCGAGGAACTTCTCCAACTACCATCTCGACATGAGATGTCAGGCAACGCGCCAGCAATCCTGCAACGAGCAGCAACAGCAATCCTGCAACGAGCAGCAACAAGCATCCTGCAACGAGCAGCAACAAGCATCCTGCAACGAGCAGCAATCAGCATCCTCACCGCCTCTCAAGGTTTCTTCCTGTGTCACGTGTGTGCTCCGACCCACTGGACACACAGCTGCCATACCTCGTCGACGCGACGACGGTCAACCGCCTGGACCTAGGTCACGTCTACACCGCCACGGTGTAGGGCAACACGCCGGCTCCCTGAAGACCAGTGATCTTCACCGCCGTAGTCTCCTGACCTTTCTTTTCACGCAGCAGCACCACTGTCACTCCGCTCCGCATCGACCTCCGCTACGTAGCGCAACAATAAAGACTGACTCATACATCGACTGACGCCTTTCATTTCTCACGCTCCCGACTCTACCGATCCGGCCCGCTCCCTCATATGTAATTTGGTAAATCTGAAACTGCTTACGAATTACCATATTTAGATGCACTTGAAAATGGCCTATAAATACTTAACGTAAATACAGGGTGGGGCAGAGAGGAGTTACTAGTTGTAAAAAATCACTGAAGGCCCCCCAGACCGAGCAGAGGGGCGGGACGGGTGCCGTTAGGGCGGGGAAATGATGCCGTTTTTTTTCATGATGTTTTGAAAATGATATCTTCTGGCGTGGCGGCCTTGGCGAGCAATACGCATATTGAGCCTTTCAAAGAACTTTTCGTCCACTCTTTCCAGAATATCTTGCGGAATTCCAGTGACGCCCTCAATCGCCTCGTTCAGAGCTTCAAGGGTTCGAGGTCAAAGTTTGTTTACCTCAGTTTTGACGTATCCTCACAGAAAAAAGTCACTCGGGGTCAAATCGGGAGAGCAAGGGTGCCAAGGAATATCCCCCCCGCAAAGAAAACAGGTGACCAGGAAAGAACTTTTGGCCATCAAATCTTTTTATATTAACATCGGAATTGTCAAACGATGTGTCATCGTCTGGTATATCACCTTCATGATAACACGAACAACGACGACAACACTTCTATAAAATGTTTAGATCCGTACATTCATTGTATATACACAAACTTGTCTGTATTGATGACAAAAAAGACCTAGGCCTTGCAGATGCTATTATAGCGTGGTTAATTATTAAACGTCTTCTCGTAATATCAGGTCCATTATCATACAACCTCTTCTTTCTTACAGTTGACGTGAACAGATTCAGAGTTTCAGGAACTAAATCATAACCCCCGCACCAGTGATTTCCGGAATATCAGGATAGCTTTCACAATCACATGGCATTTTTTGAATATCTTCTCTGATTATTTCTGCGGCAGCAAACGTTAAACGTTCCAGAATTGCTTTCATTTCTTTGTTTCTGCACCAGTCATCTAGTATCTTAAAACTTAAGTGAGACATTCATATGGCAGTTTTTCTGCCAAAAATATATGTATACATCCGATCTTGAAAATTGTCGATTATTTGTTTTTTCAGAAATGTATCTGAGTACGGAAGATCAGTGTCACAAATATCTATTACTATTTCCCTTAATTTCTCTAAAGTAAACTGAAATTCATTAGTATTTTCTAAGAAATTACAGAGTTTAAGCTTTTTTTGGCTGAATTATCGTCTTTAGATCTTCCTACAAACTTACTTTTTGAGTTAGTTTACTTTTACAGAACTTCTTGAAACAACTGTTATGATAGCGAGCTTCTGCGGCGACCAAATTAAACACACTTAACAGTTTAGATTTTACCTTTGCACCCCATTTATCATCTTTTGTATTGCAAGCATTCATCAATGTTTCTCTTATTTCCATTGCATTTGCTCGCGATATTTATGAGGTAGTGTATGAATAAACACTTTTTTTTGTCTCAAATAATACAGTTCTCCATCAAAATAAATATATTTTCTAAATGCCTTAGGAATCGCTGAGGTGTACTGGTCGATAAGCTACAATTAATATTTGTAAAAGCCTTAATACTGCTAGCCCTAGAATACTTTTTCTACAATCTATGTATGTGCACGGTTACGCTATCCAAACTAGTTAATTTAACGTGATTATTGTCATTGTTTTCAATACCTACTAGCGTTAATTTGCATTTATAACCATTTCGTTACTATAACAAAATTTCCTGTAAGGTCAGTTTACATAAAATACACAATAGGTTCTTTGCAGTTTGTTAATTTCTTGTTAATTAATTGTTTCATATTTTTATCCGATGCAGGTGGTAAAACGCACAAAAATCTTGAAAGCTTGGCACAATAACATCAAAATATAACGCAAAAAACACACACACCTTAATCTCAAGACAAAGGAGATGAAACCGATTATTTTTATTCAATTTTTTCATTTGTTTCAACTTAATAAAATAACAAGTAGCGACGCGACAAGATCGTCAAACATAACACGCCGCTCCGTGTTACGACCAGCGCGCGTACTAAATTAAGCGCTTATCCACATATTTTCGATAGAAATTAAGTATGTAAGTAAACACTGTTATACACGCTTTTAAAGCTTATTAAATTTTGTAAATGATTTGTTTGAAATATTTTTTCATGTTCTCTCGGACAAAAAAAATATTCAACTTCAAAAAAATATTTTGCAAAAAAAAAAATTTTTTTAACAACAATCTCATTATTATTGGCCAAACTAACACAGATAATAAAAAAATTACGAAACATAATTTTTAGGCAATTTTGTAAGAAGCTAGGTGATGAGATTTTTTTATGATATATGTTTTGGTTTATGAGATATAATCGCTTTAGTAGAAGCCCACATTTTAATGTTTGGGAGGGCACAGGGGGGGGAAGCAAGCGGGGGAGTAGTGGGGACTTTCGTGAAAATACTCCCTAGGATACGTACTACTTACTTGCAAAATTCAGCTTTCCCTTAATTTGTTCCAGTTAGGGCCTGTTTTTTGTCTAGATTGACTGGGCTAAAAGATATACCTAGCCAGCCTTACTCATCATCGCAAAATAAGATTACACCTCGGAGCAAGAGCGGGTTAGGTGAAATTGTTACTCAACATGGTGGGTTAATCGCGCGCATGCGCGTGTTTTTACCGAGTCGCTGTACCGGGAGATGTAGTAGCTGTCAGAATTTAAACCACCCGATCACCAGGGTTAACTCAGTACCCCGTGCATTGTAACTGACGAAATGGCGAACTTTTATGAGAATCTTGACATTTTGAACGGAGCTTTGGCAAATATTGACCGTATTCGCGGCATTCGTGCACCACGGCTACGGAAAAGGTTTAAAAAAAGGTACGATCCATTTGCGGCACTCACGGAAAGAGATTTTAGGTCTAAATATAGATTTACCAAAGTCAACGTTGTGTTGACTGATGTTGACGTATGAATAAACGTGAAGTTGGCAACACGCCGCGAAATGCTAAATTGGCCGCGTTTTTGAGCTTTGGAGCAGTGTTGCTACCGTAAAAAAATCATAACACCTGTCGAGAAACATTATGATGATGAGTAAAGATTTTTACCCTGAGCAGTGTAGGCTTACTCCACTGTGTAGCTACCGAGACGCTACAGAGCCGTGGTAGAGCCCGTTCACACTTCCGTCGTAAAAACGGAGAGGGGTTCCGTCGTCACGACGGAAGCCCTAGCCGCTGTAGTGGCTCTATGGAGCTGTTCACACTTGTCGGATCCGGCGCGAAGACGGATCCGTTTTTTTTCGCCGGAGAGTTCGCCTACGCAGAGCGTCCGTCGTGAAGCCGGAAGGGAACGCGCTGGCTCATACATTTCAATGGAGCTGTTCACACTACACGGCGGGACGACGGATCCGTTTTGAACCCGCCACACCCCGCTTCACACTTCACCACCGCCCGCTCCCAGACGCAAGGCGGCAGGCAATTTGTGTTTTTATGGGGCGCGCGTTTGGCGTTTTGTAATATTATTATATAATATATATGTTCGTTCCAGAATGCGATTTTTTCTATTTAATCTCAAGAAAATATTTAGTTCATCACTTCTCAACTCACCAATTAACACTTGGAAAGTTCCTACAGAAAATCTTTCAGCTATAATTGGGTGTACCCAAAATTTTCTTTTCACTTTTTTCCTTCTTTTTAATAAGTACCACATGACAACAAGAGCTTCATCGTCGTCCATTGCGCAGTGCGCACGACCGTCTACTGAAGAATGATAAAATGTTTTGGTCGTTGTTTTCGTAGAGTAGGGTCCGTTTTCAAGACGGATCCGTCTTGAAAACGGAAGTGTGAACAGGGGCCTAGGGCTTCCGTCGTGACGACGGAACCCCTCTCCGTTTTTACGACGGAAGTGTGAACGGGCTCGTACGGTTTTATGATGAGTCTCCAGGACAGGCCGCACAAGCACGGCCATAACTTCTACCCCAAGACGCCCCGGCCGCGCGGCGTGGCGCCCCCATATTACTGTCCGTATGAAGGCCAAGACGTCCCTTACAGTCATCAAGATATCATGTTCTATAACCTGTTTTCTTCCAAACATATTTCTATTGTTGAAAGTAGTTTTGAGGGCCAGCGATTACCAATGTGGAATTGGTTCCAGAGGCTGAGGAGCTGATGGAGGATGTTGACCTGTGCTCTGTCTTTGCATCAGACGGGTGTATATACTTAACCTTGAGAAATATTCGGGCTCCTGGAGGTCGCGGTACTTTCAGGCCGCGATCCTGTATCAATGATTATACGGGATGATGATTGATATCACTGTACTCTTATTTGAGTGATTTAACAATTTATTTAAGATTTTAATTATTTACACGATTAGTGTTCACGTATGACACGGGTAGAGAGGTGTGAAACGCAAACCGGCGGTTAGATCGAGTGCTAGGAATGGAATGATCCGCTCGGAATGATCCGAGCGGTCCCGAGATATTTTCGGAGAGGTGGCGGTGATAACACATGTAAAAATGAATGTAAGTGATGCCCATACTATAGACATCCACTGCAATAACTCTCTGGGGTACCAACTCTTGTCTATCTTCATCTGAGAACAATCTACCACCGACAATAATTAGTGCAGCTGTTCAGCTTCCTACAACCATAGCCTAAGTACACAAGTAGCTGTTACCCAGACACACCACATATGCACGGTCAGGTACGTATAGAGGAAGTTATTGGAAGCGACGAAGTGTGAGTGTTGACATTAATATATGTGTCGGAGTAAGCCCCTGCTATCTAAATCCCCATGCTACACAAACAGCCTCACCTTATCTGGCCGCTGAGGGTATTGCCTATGCCCTATTTCCTTCCACATACGCGGGACACAGGTACAGGGAAGTGCGAAGAAGCAAAGAGGAATGTAGGTGAATAGAATGAGTAGTAGTAATGAATGGCGGTAAATCCATATATACTGCCGTGTGTCGTGTTTGAAACACTTTAGAATAATAACAGAAATCTTAATAGAATTTTGCTGCCTAATTGAACCCTGTTTAGTTTTCATCAAACGAATCTGAACAAGCTACGGTAAGCTATTTATTTAATTTGTGTAGGTATCTACTAAATCACGTTTTCATGTTTTTCTATTGAAAAAAAGTTCTTTATAATATACTATACAAGGTGTCCGGGGGTAAAGTTCAGTAACCCCGAAAGGTGGTTCTACACGATGGTAGAAGTAAAAATAATAAAAAATTCTAGTGCAGTATTCACGCGTTAGAAGCGAAACTTTGCCAAAACAATCTCAACCAATTCTTGAAAAGTGACATCATAATCAAAGCGGTCGATGAGCGCAGTTGATGCGTTACAGGTGAGTAATCGTCATGTCCGTTTCACCCGAATTACAAATCTTTGCGGGGCTATAGAAGTTTCACTTCAATAACTTTTATGGAAAAAACAAAGATATTTCAATAAAAAAAATCTTAACTTTTTTTACTTCTACGAGTAACCTACATCCTGCAGAATCACTTCCTGAACTTAATTCACTTTACCACCGGAAACCTTGAATATGCCTGTTTTAAGTAATATTTCGTAACATTTGTTTTTATACAAAAATGTTCACATATCGTTTTTGCAGTCAAATAATTTTTTTGAATTGTGGTAAATGGTGGATTTTTGGTGCAGTCGGGCGTGACCTCATTTGGCCCTAGATTCAAAATACCGGTAGTTTTGCGCCACCTGTATTTTTCTTTCAATCTAGGTACTGTTAGTAATATTAACTCATAATATCGTAAAGGAAACTTGTTGCATGTTTTTAATCTTGAATAGTGTTTTCTACAATAACTGAAAGACACACGCAGACATTCAAAGGATAATATTGTATTTTCGTTATAAGTTTTTGGGGTGTTATAATATTGTAAATTAAAAACATCCAAATGTATTTTTTTTTTAAATAAATGTTTTTTTTTAATATTATTTTCCCCAACATTAATACAATCATGAATAAAATCTATTATTTGACGAAATAGTGACACGTCAGAGTTTTACGACAGATTAAAATCCCATAGTGTGATATTGCTATCTTCACAAACCCTAAGGCAAGTATCTATTTTTGATATTTTACAACATTGATTCATTCATAAAAAAGAATTATTGAACAAGAAATCTCGCATTCCGGTAGTAAAGATTTGGTAAAGAGAATATATCCGAAAGAAGGTTTCATGAAATATGTGTAGATAAAGCAAAGGCAAATAGAGCACAGGCAAAGGTCTGAAGGTTGAGGTCTGAGGTCCGGAAGCGACCAACTGCTAGTGACAAGTTAATTCCTCCGCAAATAGAAATATCAATCAGCCGAGGGAATATTTATAACGCACTCGATATGGGCTGGAATGATTGACACCGGACCCGATATGTAATATATGTTATATTGCATATGAGGTGGGGAGTAGCTACCTTTTTATGTTTAGTATTTAATACAACAACTGCTCTATTGAAATAGCCAGGGATATTAATACTGGACGAGAGGTTGAACGCATGTTATTTCTGCGCAAATATAGATAGATAGGTCGAGTGGAAGCCTACCTGAAATCGATCTATTCCGTCATAAATACTCGTAGTTTTTCCGGTAAAGGGGTTATGTTAATATTGAAAATAAAAATAAAATTATAAACATGCCTGATAACATCCAACCAGCTTTTTATACTTAATAACAAACTGAAAATTACATAATATAAACAAGGACAAGGGTGAATTTTTTAACTAATCTTGGGTCTATAAATTATATTGTAACTTTTTACATAGGTAAGACTTCTAGAAATTTTAATACTAATTTGGAACACGTAAGATGTTTAAATAATAATAATTAATCTGAATTTGCCAACCAAATTTTGGAAACAAATCATTCTTTTACTATAAATAAAGGGTTAATAAACACAAACACATGGGTTTACAATAGTGTCCGTCCCGAACAGGACTTTCTACCGAAGCCGAATCTTCGGTAGCTGTCTCAGTTTCGGCCGAAACCAAAACCGAAACTTTTAGTTAAAAATCTATTGTTTGCTGAAATTTGGTTTACTTTTTATACGAACAGTTAGCATAATATGATGAAATAATAAAAAAAAAAAACAATAATTGAAGTACGTTAAAAAAAAGGTTAGGCAGAAAATCTGCCGAAACCGAAACTGATGATGAAACTAGATTTTTTTGTTGAAACCGAAACCGAGCCTTCGGTCGGTCACTAGTTTACAAATAGATAACTTCGAAATTTAAGAAATTAGAAAAGGTGTTAATAGCCTATTAAATATTAAATCAAACCTTTTTTTTTAAACCCATCTCTTAAATTTATTTTCATAATAATACCGGTCAGTGGTTGAGTGGACATCGCGTTTGGGTCCCACCCAGGCGTTCCGTGTTCGATTCCTCGGCTGGCTAAGTCCTTCATCACGACTCAAGCAACATCTTTGGCTTACTGTGGTGGTAGTTTTAGATTTTAAAATATTGTCGGGTTATTAGTTATTATTCGTAACCCGGGAATGTTTGTCTTTCTTTTTAAAAAATATGAAATATATGAAAGTTCATAATACTTTATTTTTGTTATTTACAACTAGATTATTTTTTGCTAATTTGTAAAAGTTTTTAATGTACAACTGAAATATTTATTTATATTTTATTTATTGCATTGGTTTTTTAATTAATCACCATACTTTACAATTTTTTTTATCTATGGGAACTTATTTGTCTATACTTGTTTGTCTTTAGTTATTTTTGTTAATTTTAGTATTATCCTGACGGATAAACCATCGGTTTTTAATTATTTGTTTTTACCTAATAAAAAATATGGATCTAATCGATTGAATTTGTTTTATTTTTTATGTGGCAAACAAACAACAACTCAATAACACCAGCTGAATAACAGCTCGAGTGGTTCCTACTGATCCCTGCTTACCGAAGACAGTGAGACTAATATGGCATTCCCAATTGGAGTATGTTATGGAGATTGAAGGTAATGGGGAGGGGAAGGTGAGAGAGTACCTTGGTATTCAGATCTGATCACCAAACACCGCTAAAGCCATTTCAAGTAACATTTTCATAACAAGTTTTGATTCTTAATCCAGGGCGATACAGAGAGCATTTACTACTCTGGAATGTTTTGTGGTAAAATGGCTGAATGGTTAAAAGTAAGACAGTAAAATAAATATGATTTCAATCTCCAACACTGAATTGAAAAAAATAGAAATACCGTTTCAGAAATCAGAACCCCTTCTTTGTTCAGGTTAATTCAGTAATATTTAATAAGTATAATTAATATATGCATTAAAAACCATTTTTTTTTATTTTATTAATTATAATGTATTACAAAAAAAAACATGGTAACACATTATTCCCAATGAGTTAAGAAACAAACTCATTACGGGAAGGACAGACACATATAAGTACATGTTACATGGATATTACATAGATATTACAAGTTAAAAAAAATAAAATAATAATAATAAAAGATGCATTGTCAAGAATAGAGATTTTTGAAATACTGAGAGACATTCATACACATAAACCATAAAAATAGAAAAAAAAATAAATAAAAATAAACGTATGAAAGCGAGCGAATCATTTAAAAAACATTTAAAGCGAATCATTTAAAAACATTTTCAGAAAATATTCTTTAAGCGTTTTAATTAATATTTTTTTGTTAGGTAGGTACTGGTTGCTTTATTTCATGAGGTAATGCATTGTATTGTTTATATGCAGTATATTGTAATGAGTTAATACCTAATTTAGTTGTGTGGGTAGATGATGCTAGGTGTATTTGATTTTGAGATCGTGTTTTGTGCTGGTGTATGTCTGAATTAAAGGCTGGTCTGATGGTAGTGTGTGAGGATCTATGTATGATTTGTAATATTGCACTAGTGATATTGTATTTAGGTAGGACCGTAAAAGGAAGTATGTTTGTCTTTGAATATATATGCTTGATATGTGTATCCCACGGCAGACGGTAGATATTCCTTATAGCTCGATTTTGAATCACCTGTATTTCTGATATTTGTTTTTTAGTAATAGTTCCCCAGATACTAACTAAATAACTCAGATGAGAGTGAATCATCGCATAGTAAGTGGCCCGTAGTAGAGATGTGGAGAGAAGACCTTGGAGTCGATACAGTACACCGGTTATTGGGGAAATTTTCGATTTCACATGCTCAACATGGGAGTTCCACGAAAGTTTAGAGTCTATTAAGAGCCCTAAATATTTCGTAACTTCTATATTTTGGAGTTTATCAGTTCCAAGTGAAATATTCATGGACGCATAATCCTTATTACCGAAAGTTAGGTAGTGCGTTTTTTTTATATTGAGGCTCAATTTATTAATACGATGCCAATTAGCTAGAATTGAGACATCTACATTCATTAGAGACTCAAGGTCACTCAGGCTTGTACTGTGATAGTAGATTACAGTATCATCCGCATAAAGTTGGAGTTTTCCAGAGATACCACATTTAGTTATGTCATTGACATATAGCAAGAAAAGCAGAGGGCCAAGAATGGATCCCTGTGGCACTCCACATGTGATTCTACCTAAGCCACTCGAGACTCCTTTGACTTCAACAAGACAAAATCTATCATCTAAGTAGCTTCGGAGGAGATTTAGGGGCTTCCCAACAATTCCCAAATATTCCAATTTCTTTAAGAGAATTTCATGATTGACCGTATCAAAGGCTTTTTTGAGATCTATAAATATGGCTGCCACATATTCACCCTGGTCTATATACTGTTGAAGTGTAGAGATAAAATCAAAGGCGGCACATTGAGTACTAGAATTTTTCCGAAAGCCATATTGTTGTGGGGTCAGGATATTATTCGCAGATATGTATTTTAGTAGTCTATCTTTGATTATGGTCTCAAATACTTTTGAAAATACCGATAGAAGTGATATAGGACGGTAGTTAGAAATACATGTTTTACAGTCTCCTTTGTGTATAGGTATTATTTTCGCAAGCTTTAATTCATTTGGAAACTTTCCCGTGGACAGTGACCAATTAAAAAGTTCTGTTAGGTGACCCGCTAGTTCTTCTTTACAAGTCTTAAGAACTGATGGTGTTATCCCATCGAGTCCCGGTGCTGCTTTCAACTTTGTTTTAGAGATGATCCTCAATACCTCATCTTTGTTTGTCCTAGCCATGTACAAGGATTGGCAAGCCTTCGGTTCCACAAAGACGGTATTACAGTCATCCGGGAATGACGGAATGGTAGCTGCTAACTTTTCTCCTATTGAGAGGAAAAACTCATTGAATGCAGATGCTATTTGACCCGTATCCTTAATTTCGCAGTCGTTTATGATGAGGGATTCTATTTCGTTAGTTGGTTTATGTGCTTGGTTTGATAGAATAGAGTTTATGATTTTCCAAGTTTTCGTGGGGTTATTTTGGTTTTGTTGAAAGCTGTTCGCATAATATTTGTGTTTTAGACTTCGCCTATAATTAGTAATGGTATTTCTCAACCTCTTTTTAAGTGTTAGAAGAGTAAGATTACCAAGGTCTTGTTTCCATTGTTTGTGGATCTGGTTTCGTTCTTTGATTAAGGAATTTAATTTGGAATCAAACCACGGAGTATTAAGTTGTTCCCGACTTCCTAATCCTGTTTTTGGTGTAGTTGTACCCGATTCTATTGCCTTTTTAATGTGATCATTGAAACTTTTAAAATGGTCTTCTGAGTTGCTAAAGTCGATCGTGAAATTGTTTTCAAGAAGATAGGATTTTACTGACAAACTGTTGGTGATAGGTCTCGTAATCCGGGATTTAGTTCTATTATTAAAACATTTTTTTAAGTTGTTCTTATAATCAACAATCAGTATGTTATGGTCACTAAGTGGATCATCAATATTCGATATAGAAGTCTGAATGTTTTGCCTATTTGATATGAAGTGATCTATAATGGTGCTGCTTGTATCAGTGACTCTCGTGGGATATGTTTTGTTTTGTATTGAAAAATTGTAAGATTCTAAAATGTTGCAGTAATTTAATGAAGAGTGTGTGGAAATGGATATGTCAATGTTAAAGTCTCCGAATATTAATGTATCTTGTCTACTTTCGTTCAGTATGCTTTCTAGATGTATTAGAAAATCCTGCATGTTTGAGTTAGGTTTTCGATAGATAGCGTAAATGTTGACCGGTTTCCTATCACTGCTACAAAGACTTATACCTAAAAAGGAGTTTTCATTTGAGAAATTTTCAATAATTGCACACTTCATCGTATCAATCGCATATATAGCTACGCCGCCTCCTCCTTCGTTGGGACGAGAAGCAAAAACACTTTTGTATCCACTTAGGGAGTAAAACTTTTCTTCTCCAACGTTAAGCCACGTTTCCGTGATGACGAGGACATGTACAATATACAGCGAACTTCTAACTTTTTCTTCGATCTCGTCAAACTTATTACGGATGCTTCTCGCGTTCAAGTACATTATTCTTAGACAGTTCATCACGGGATTATAATTCTCGATGGTGAGGTACTTATGTTCATGTATGTTACACATCATAATCGATTGTAGATAGATCCTTTTTTAGTGCAGCTTGGTTAGATCTGTTCCTTCAGCCAAAAAAATCGATTTTATTCCTTTCTATTTCAACTTTTCTTTTATATACTGGGCATTCCTTACTTGTAGCTGTATGATTTGTATCAAGCTTGAGTCCTAATCTTTTACTGGTCATTAGACAATTAATGCACTGCATATCTTCATCATCTGTACATTCTTTTATATCATGTTGTTTTGCACATTTGGAGCAGGATTTTAGATTTTTGCAATCTAATGCCTTATGGTTATATCCATTGCATTTGAAGCACCTCATAATATTTAAGTTGTCAAAAATCCTGCACCTGTCCCAGCCAAGATTTATTTTTTCTGCATTTATCATTCTGTGATAAGTCTCCCCGTCGACGTCAGCGTATATGGTAAAACTTGTTTGATTTCTTTGGTTTTTTATTTCTTTCATGTATGTCACTTTTATTTTTGAGTTTTGTTCACAAATGTACTGATTTTGAGTTTTAAGTTTTCTCTCTATTTCTTCAAAGCTGTATTTTTCTGATAAACCGACAATTTTGACAGATAGTTTTTTTGTTTGAGGGATTTTCACGTAATATTTATCTCCCATTTTGGAAATCATCTCATCATGAACCTTATTAATATCGGTGGCATTTTTAAATTCTACTATAACCCCTCCATCCTTAAAATTTCTCATGCCGGTAACTCCAAAATTTGCTGGGTCAATATTAACTTTTATTTCATTCTTTGTTTCACTATTTTCCTGATCTTTCTTTTTTGGTTTTATAATGACAACGGGTTCGTGTTTTTTTACCTTTTCCGCGTAGGTTTCAGGAACAATAATTTTTTTGATATCTTTTTTTATTTCTTCATTTTTGTTGTTCATGTTTATGAAAAGAGATTTATTTTCTTGCATAATTTTTTTTACTTCATTCATATTTTGAGTAATTGTTTTGGTAATCGGTCGCAATATTTTTAATTCTCCCTTCATTTCACTGTTTTCTGCAACTAACTGGGCTATAACGTCGAAAAGTTGCTCCATCCCTTCATTTATTTTTTCCTTTTGGGTTATTTTTCCCTTTCCTTCTGTGAGTGTTGTTTTTATATGATTTATTATACTCCTAGAGTTTATCAGAGTCTTATTTATCTTCAATGTCTCTGTCGTTGTGGACGTTTCTTCGTTCTCCGAATCAGATGGTGAGACATCGTCCTCCTGCTGGTTTGGGGATCTTGGAGTCAAAATGGATTTTGTAAACGGGTCCGGAGTTTTTTTTCTAGGTGTTTTATTTCCCTTTTCCATTTTACCAGATTTTTATATTTTTATTTTATTTTTTTCTATATATATATATATATATAGATATATATTTTTTTATATTTACTTTATATTTTGTACATCTATTGCCATGCCTGTTTGCAGTTTTATTTAATTTTCAGAATGCGCATTTACTGCCCTCTATTGACTGGTAGAATGTCTCGTTAAATAATTTTTGGTTTAGTTTGTGAGCGTATTTACCGCCCTCTATGAACAGGGATTTTATAAATTCAATAATAAAATAAAAAGATTTTGGTTTGTCCGAGGATTGAACCCTTCTCGGAAGAAACTGGAGCCAAACACTTTACACCTACGCCAATTCACTGTCGAGCGTTAGCGACATTAGGGAACGTACCCATACTACGTGACACTTTTAGGGGGGGGGGGGTCTTCAAAAGGTCACGCTCCATACAAATGAGCGGCGGGTTCCTTAGGATTTTGGTCACCGGGGGGGGGGGGGGGGGTTAAAAATTGCAAAAAGTTGGTCACGTAGTTTGGGTACGTTCCCTTAGAGTCAATAATAAACAACCGTCAACACAATGTATTAGAGTGTATTTTAGTTGTTTTTAACTTAAAACACTACTTTTATTGTTTTATTCACAGTTCAAATTTGATAAGGATTCACTTATTACCAGATTTTTTTTCCCCGGATGTTTATTATTTTATTTATTTCACTTGATGACAATTAAAGTTCAGACTTTCAGTTTTTATCACTTTTGGAGCACTCCCCGTTCGAGTATCGATAGAACAGACACACGAGGATATAAATTCTGCACCGAGTTTTATTATACACAAAAAATTTCAGTTTGTTAATCACTTTTAGTGCGAATTCTCAAAACATTTCTAGGTGACAGAATCCTAGAATAGATTGTGTGTCAATTTTTTTGGAAAAAGTCACTTTATGAGCATATCTCGGTAGAATACCGGGAGACAAATACACCGGATGATAGTCCGAGAAAAACACTGCACTTCAGTAGCAAATTTGATTCGATTTGGACACTATTTTATGGAATGATTCTTTAAAAACTGGAGCTAACGAAATTAGCGACTGAGCAAGTTCAATGGCGTCAATCAATTGATTTAAAAACCTTTTGGATTCTAAAAATACTTGAAAAATATTAATTTTGTAAAAAGTGACTACTCAAAATTTCGCGCTAGAACTATTGTATTTTTTTATATTAGCTTCACGCAGAGGTCCGGAGGAATGTATTTTCCCTCGGGGACAATACCATCTTTAGGGATGCAGTGTGGAGGGTCTTTTTAAGGAAAGTAAGGAGAGTAAGTTCTGGGAAGGAAAAATGTACGAGAGGTGGGTAGTAATCCGAGGTTCAGTGTGTCCACTATCAAGTCCTAGAACCTAGGCAAACCTCACACCATGAACCCGGGCACCGCTTCTAAGTCACCAAACTTAGCGAACCACTTGGGTCGACCTATGTCAGAGGTGTTGGTTATCCAATAGATGGTACCCATACCCGCCTTCCAAAATTAGGTCGACGTCGTTCATATATTATGGTATCCTACTATGGTTGGAAACCGCGAGAATTTACTTGCTCTGTAACCTAATAGAAATGATTACGACGAGAATTTAGTTGCAAGAAAATGACCTCTCTTGTAAAGCTATGAAACTCGCTTGGTTTGTATGTAATTTGCTTTCATACGCCTCGGCTCATTGGTCAGAGGTCTCGAAAATAAATTAAGTACTTTATTATCATTTGCTTCTGCATAAGACTTTTGTGGAAATGAATGTGGTTATCAAATTATACTAACTCATTACGGAGAAAAGAAGTTACTCACTCACAAGTGACGAGCTTTCCAATTTTATATGAGACTAGCTGGTTCCCGGTATGCGTTGCAATGCCATATTCAAAGAAATACATTGTTTCTCCCTGAATCAACTCTCCCGTGCATCCCCGTTCCCCTCCCGCGTCCCCTTCCTAGCTAGCAACATAAATTATAGCCTGTATGTTATTCAAGTTAAAGAGTTACAAACACACATACATCCATAAAAACTCTCGCGATTATAATATTAGTAAGACGTAAGATTATCAGTGTACTAGGCTCATGACTGGCAATCCGAAACGCTAAAACACTATTTTAGATTAAGGCAATCCAATAGTCCAGGAAAAAATCGAAATCAGAATTCACGCCCCTTTAAGGGATGCGTTTGAAAATACTTGAGATAAAGCTTTTGAAAAAATGGTTGGAAAAGGTATTCGAGAATTTTTTTACAGGTTGATTTCGTAAAAACCTGTTAAAAACATTAACTCCTTTTTTACGCATTGTTTATTGTAATAAAACGTAAATTTAAAATTGATTTCACGAAATCGAGCCACAAGTCTATTTCCCGCTCCGGCCAGGGCGTGACTGATACGAAATAGGTGTGGCGTGGTCAGTAGTTCTTCGGTGGACAGCATAGGGTTCACTTTGAAAAACCAAATTCGTCGACTAGCGGCCGTATTGTATAATAACAACGCGAAAATGCTTATTTTATTTTAATTTGGGAAGTTCGGGGGTAAATATCAATTTTTTTTTGCAATTATTATAAAAGAAACTGAATTTGCCACATTATACAATAAAACCATAATATGGTTTTATTGTATAATGTGGCAAATATATATTATATTATATCAGAAAAGGGGTTCATAAATAGGAGAGTTTGGACCTGAAAGTGTTTTTATAAACCTTATACTTTATTTTTTCACATGCTCATTAAAGGACTTATAAAAAAATGACCGATATTTTTAAGGGCCAAGGTATGTTCTACACGCAGAATTTAATTGAAGCATCGATAATACTTCTAAGCGAACAAATTTTCAAAACAAAAACATATGATTTAGTATGATTTTGCATTATTTAGTACGGCTCTATACAATATTTAATCGGTATATATTATAAATACAAAATAGTATGCTTTTAATAAATAAAATTGAAGCTATTCCTATCGTTTTCATTGAGTAGAATTAAAGTAAAATTTGTTTATTACTTTATAAAAAAAACGTAAGTTTAAACTACATAAAAAATATTTTTCCTGTAGATATGTATGAACGCATATAAGAAGCAACTTTTTAAAAACGCAGTTTTAAGGCAAAAATTATCCATTGATTGATTTTTTTTTCTTATAAAATTATTCACAAAAGACATACAAATCACTTTTGCGGTTGAAATCGTGACCTCTCACCTCTCCGTTTGCCATGTGACTCTTATGCCTATTACCAATATTCGTTCCGATATAAGGCACATGAAGAAAACATAATACAATTATAGGATGGGAATCTGCTACACATAAGTACTTACATAACCTGAATACAATTCAAAAAGGAATCATGAAGACCAAACTAAAAGTACCTATAGGAACGTCTTCGATTGAAATTTTCAGTAGCTGTGACTTACCAAATATACAACGAATATATGTCAAAAATATACAAAGTATTGAAGCTATTCAAAAATACTGAATCCTCTACTAGACCGTGTATCCATTAGGTACAATAGATCGAATAAAAGACATAAGAAACATTTCAAGTTATAAACCACATTCGGACAAAGAAACTACACTTATATATTTCTCAATAAAGCTCCACAACATGCTTCCCCAAGACATAAAAATAATAACAAATTTTAATGAGTACAAATAAAGAAAAAAACTATGGCTGAAAGAGGTCAATTTAAATATTCCAATAAAGACATTATAAACGACATGGAAGACAAATAAACTATAATGCCAAAAGCATTTTCGTTATATGTTTTTGGGGTGTTATGCCGTGTTGCGCTACCTCCTTCTTTAGCCAACGTTTCGGACATCGTTGCAGTGTCCATCATCAGGGCAGATCCGGCAGATCCGGTAGATGTGTGATCTGCCGGATGATGCCTTCTTTAGCCAACGTTTCGGACATCGTTGCAGTGTCCATAATCCGGCAGATCACACATCTACCGGATCTGCCGGATCTGCCCTGATGATGGACACTGCAACGATGTCCGAAACGTTGGCTAAAGAAGGAGGTAGCGCAACACGGCATAACACCCCAAAAACAAATACCGAAAATATAATGAAATAATTTGTTTATACGCAGCAGACACTTTGTGATGTGAAATTATGATTTAATATAAAACAATAACTCAGAAATACCTGAGTGTTGTACCTACTGCACTGAAAAAGCTACGGATGTGGAGAAATCCGGTCAGCATAAAGTATAGAAAAATAAAAGTGGTGTTTACTAAGTTATTGTTTTATTTTAAATTGTAATTTAATAACTTTAGTCGGCCTCGGCACAGGACCCCCTTGTGAGGAAGACTGAGAAATACAATATCTATATACTGAAATTCACCATTACCTTTTGCACATACAATCTTTTTTTAATTTTTTCTTTATTCATTATATATTGTGGATACATTATTTGTGGATTTTTCGACCACCATGCTAGGCTGATGTCCGTGTTATGGTGGTCGAATTATTTTATACAATCGCTAAAAAAAGAATAAATAAGAAAATAAATTTTTGGCTTGTGGCATCCTCTTACAAGTGTTGTACCTAGTTCAATAAAATTGCTTTAATACCCATTTTAATTTAATTATATTTTATATTCTTTCAATAGATTGAACATGAATATTATATTGTGCGTTCCAGACTAGAAAGCATGACTTAGGTATATTTAAAATAGAGCAAAAATAAGCGAATCGCAGTGAACATTGTACCTACATAACTATAATACATTAAATAACAGAACATTATATGTTTTTTTATGATTTTCATACTTTGCGAATTTTTTGTATCGAAGGAATTTCACATATGTAATAACTTTTTCAACTCTGCAAATGTGTGGGGATTATCTTAAAAAATAACGTATATTTTTAAAATCTAAATTATTCCACGGAAGTACGTATGTAACATTTCGGTAGAAATTCTGAATCTATCTCTTTCCTTACTTCTGTAAAACTCGACAAGCTAGTTAGTAAGTCAAATGAAATATCAATTTAATGACAATTTTCATAGTGCATGTTCAAATAATAATATTATACCTGCTTTGTTTGAAAACGGTCGATGGTATCGGCCCACGCTGCTCGCTGGAGCTGGAATATGACAAGCCACTGTGATTTTTTTCGATTTGTCTCTACCGGGCTTGACATTTCAATTCGTGCTATCATCACAACGTCATTAATTTTATTATTTTATAAATAAAAAAATGATTGTCATCTGTCAAACCACATATTGTCTCTCGCGAGTCACGCTTTATCTCCCTCGCTCTGAACGAATCTCCAATGCTGAAGTATGAAGAGTGAAGAGAGCCATTGTCTTCGCTGTAATTTAAAGATTCTTTATACAATTTGAAGCGATACCCGATAACAATTCTTTGTCGATTGCTTTTTAGCGGTAGAATAAATTAATCACTTTTGAAGTGAAAACATTGTTAGCATCATGGCATTAGATGAAACGAAAAAGCGACACTGAAAAGAGACAAACACATACATCTATAGAATTTAGCCTGCGAGAGAATGAGTTAGAATAATCGGTCTCCTCTTTGTGCGGTGCTTCGTAGCCTCCCCACTATTGTCTACTTTAGTATACAAAAGGTGTCACTCCCACCGCGCGTGAACTGCACACTTAGCACACATAGGGAACATACCCATACTACGTGACCAACTTTTTGCAATTTTTAACCCCCCCCCCCCCCCCGGTGACCAAAATCCTAAGCAACCCGCCGCTCATTTGTATGGAGCGTGACATTTTGAAGACCCCCCCCCTAAACGTGTCACGTAGTATGGGTACGTTCCCTATATGTTTTTTCTAATGCTTGTTTGAGTTTATATTGTACGTAAAATTGTGTTAGGTTCATTTTTATTTTTTTATTTTTGTTCTTTTTTATGCTGCTTCCCACTCCGATTCCTCAACCTTCCCCCTCCCCACTCCACTCCCCTCCTTCCCGTGCCGCAAACCCCCCTCCCCCCGCCCGCATTCCATGCATTCATTTCCGGTACATTCAGTTTTCAAACAGCTCGCATGCCACCTATTGCAATTTTTTTATACAAATTTCATAATGCTAGAGCTCGTTTAGGTATGTTATTCTGATGTATGAGCTGTATTATTGTGAAGTTTCATTAAAATACATTCAGTGGTTTGTGAGTGAAAGAGTTACAAACATACATCCATACAAACTTTCGCCTTTATAATATTAGTAAGATTATTTCATTGGGATCCGTCTCTAAGCGGTATTTGGCTCAGAAATCTTACAGCTCGTACACAAAACTTGGCTAGGCTCGGAGTGCGGAGTGCGGACGGACCGAGCGCCCTCTTGGCTCTCGGTTAGGTAGTTGTTATGTTATAAATGAAGTTATTATTCCTCTCGCGATGTCGCCTTCCGATTACAGCCATTAGCATTAAGTGGGCGATACGTTAAAACAAGCCTCTGTTCTCTGCTTTCATTCATCACGTACCCCTCACTTCACACTCCCTCGCGCTGCTGGCTCCTGCACAGCTTCTGCATAGCTCCTAGCACCTTCGATATGATAAAAACAATAGTTTAGCCCTCTGTCGCATCCGAAACTGTTAACGAATTACAGCTTCTGAAAATGGACTATAAAGAATAAAAATTAAACTAAGTGATATGGTGTTGGGTGATTATATGTGTAGGGAAAACTAGGAAAGCAAGGAAGAAGGATCACCAATCACTTACCACTGCAAAGGAGCACACAACACAATCACAAATATAGTTTGTATGGTTCCACCGCGATACCTTGCGGTAATTATCGCCACAACAACAAAAATAAATATAAAACTATATTGTTTACATTCCATATGATCAAAAACCTTCCTTTTAGTTCAAAAATGAGATTATGGACATGATTAAGATTACGAATACACCAACAACTTACTCCAAGGTAGTCCCAATTCTTCATCCGTTTTTGAAAAACATGCACTTGAATTTGCTATTTTTCTCTTGTCTTTATTCCAAATTCAAAATGCTTTTCCAGCAAGGTGACGAGGTTAGGGAGAGGTGTAGGGGTAGGTACTGGGTAAAATGACATCCCGGTAGGAACTATGCATATTCTCGTTTCAAAACCAATCACCCTCTCACACCTAACTTCAATTTGGGAGGCGGGAATGTGTACCGCCGCCCCGGGAACCTTTATTGGATAACCAACACCTCTGCCATAGGTCACCCCAAGTGGTTCGCTACCCTTGGTGATTTAGAAGGGGTGCCCGGTTTCATGGGGTGAGGTTTGTCTAGATCTTGGAGGCGGATGACCGGGACACACTGAACACCAGATTCCTACCCACCCCTTAAACCCTCTTCCTTCCCAGAACTCTTCCCTCCTTCCTTTCCTAAAAAAAACCCTCCACACAGCATCCCCAAAGATGACATAGGTCCTGAAGGAAATTATTTTCCTCAAGGCCTCCTGTGTGGAGCTCATGTAATAAAAATATCTAATTGCAATCTAAAAATCAGCCTAAAAGTAATTTCATAACACAACGCTCCATCGAATTCCGATGCATCGCCTCGAAAGCCGAGATATAATTGCAAGTTCCCAACAATATAAAACAGAGCACAAAGTCATCGCTCTAATCCAGTGGTTCCCAACCTTTTTCTGACCCGGGACCACTTGTACGTTTATTTTTTCGACAGGGACCACAAGCAGTGGCAGGACGGACCAATTTTTTATGAAGTCGAAGTACGTGTTTGGGGGGGGGGCTATCTGTCCCAGGTGCCACCCATGCTCCATGCTGGACCACTGGTTGGGAAACCCTGCTCTAGTCTGATGATGATTTTTTTAATTTATCGGCCAATATAGCCATCCTGAAAAGCATCGTTTCACAAGATATAGAGATGAACATGGTACGTAAACTTGTTGTACAAGCTTCTAAAAAACCAGCGACGATCATTCATATTCTTTTTTTTTATTTTTTTATTATTATTAAGTTAAAAGAAACATAATATTTCGCTTTCTTAACTTAAATACAGAGCTTATATAGTACAGTAGTAAGAAGTAATATTTTTAATTTTGTTCCAGCATTTTGAGTTTAAATAGTTTTTTTTAAAATGTTTTTATATTATTTTCCGTTTTTAGGTTATCTGGAAGGAGATTATATATATGAACTCCCTCGTGACCAATATTTCTCTTGCCACTTTCAGTCTTGACAGTATTTGTGCACAAATGTGTTGTCGTAATTTGTATCGTGACGTAGTTGTTTTGCTTTTTAATATTTTTATCATTTATTATATCAAGTAATATTTGTTATCGTTACGCCTTCAAGGTATTTATGTATATATTGTTCATGTTCATACAGCTGGTTAAATTGTTAATGATAAAGTCCGCGAGAGCCCCTACCTAAAATATTTCAAAACGCCTCAATTTCGTGTTCGAAAAAAATAAAGACAAATTTACTCCGTGCACACCAACAAAAGGAAAAAAAATAATGCTTCTTCCGATCTTTCGACTACAAGACTATGCACTTTCCTTTTGATAAATGTTTTTTTACCCAATACTTGGTTGATACTCATCTTATTTCCTTCTCCAAACATCTCCGGAGCAGCGATGCTGTCTTTCCTATAATTAAATGCTAACCATTTTATTTATTACTGTTACGTTGTTACTATGTACCTACACATTGCACATGAATGATGGATCTCTAGCAATTTATTGTAAGTATTTAAAAGTTCCTACTTCGTAATGTATAGATATTGGTCTAGAAGCGTTTTGCATTAGATTAGATAGGCAGGTACTTGAAATTGCATGCAAGCGTGTCTAAATGTCGGTCATCGAGACGGAATATTTCGTTTTTTCCTTCTGTGTGCAGCAAGATGGTGTTAATAATATTGTTGTATTTTCCAGGAATGCAATCTACGGGCACTGTTCTCTTTTTTCCTACGCCGCACTAAGGCCGATGGGGTGGATTCAAACCCCATTTATGTCCCAATTTTATTTTATTTTTATTTTATTTTATTTTTTACAACAGAATAATTCCAATTACAGTATAATTTAGTTACCCTATCAGCATTTAGGCAAGTGACTCTTCAATAATGTTTTTAAGTCAAATAAAGAACAGTCACTTAAATCCAAATGGTTTGCAATTTCATTTAACAGCACCACTCCCCTCGTCATGCTATGCTTTGCCAAGACGTCTGTTCTGTCGTTCGGTACTTTAAATAAGTCATGATGTCGACTTTGGCTGTACTGGTCTCGTACATGTAAATCATAGCATCCCAAGAGAAATGGGCTATCGATGAAATTGTTCCAAATTTTGAAAGACAGAATAGCAAGACTTGCTTTCCGTCTAGTTTCTAGACTCACAGAATCAGTTTCCTCAAGTAAGTTAATATGGTGCATGAACCTTGGATAGGTTCCATGCTTCCGCATATAAACATACCTGAGGAATTTCTTCTGGATTTGCTCTAACATATCAATGTACTTCTGGTGGTACGGTGCCCAAACATCGCTCGCTTACTCCAGCTTGCTTCTCAGTATGCCATCGTATAATGCTAGCATAGCTTCTTGGTTATCAAACTGCTTACAAGTCCTGATGATGAACCCAAGAAGTTTGTAGCAAGACTGAGTGAGCTGCGATATATGGCAAGAGAATGTTAGTTCGGGATCAAAGATGACACCGAGATCCTTCACGGATTTTACACGTGATAACGTTTCGCCTTTAAACGCCCTAACATATATGTATAAGTTTACCTCTTTCAACATAGATCGATTAAGTATGGTTCGAGAGATTATTGTTACGTAGATGTAAATGTATCTTTGTTGGAACTATGAAAATAAGTATAACTCTGTAAGACATTGACTGCAGTTGACCCAAATGTTTTTAATTTTATAGAATCACAAGAAGTCCATATCTAACATGATGATTCCAATCCAAATCAGCTTTGTATATAAAATGAAAAATTATTAAAAAATGCATGTTGCAATGCATAAAATGATATCGCCAACAGAACAGCGACTATATTAACGCCTTCATCTTGATATCGAACAAATCTGGGTATTTCACAAAGGTGAAAACAAATCAGTATCTAAGTATCTCCCATCAGATTAGAGTATCTCAGTAACCGTTCTTAGTCGATAAACATATATTAATAAATAAAGTGTTAGGTACAATACAACGCGACATCCGACTCAATCCAGCCCGCACCACAGCCGACCAGTTTGCTATCAGATATCGAGATACGAATTAATTATTTATTATTGGTGAATTACGTCACTTGCTGATAAAGGCTCGGTTGGCTCCTGTATCTGTCATTTTGGAGAGATCTGATTTTGGATAATGATATTTTGACTTAAGCCCAAAGCACGTGAATAGTCAAATAAATACATTGTGCAATGAGATTATATAAAATCAAAGTACAGCTGAGCGAGATTGCTAAACACGTGTAACTTACATAGATTAGTAACATTGGTCAAAACAGACATTAATTCGCTAAATAATTTTAGTCCTTATCTGGTTTGATTTTGTTCTAATCTCTTTAGAAACTCGCATGCACTAAAACAATTAATAATCCAGTTAAATTTGGCAAATTTATATCTGCTTTAAAAATTTGATTTTAAAATGTTAAAAGGTAACCCGATCGTCGAGAAATTTGAACAACAGGTATTTTACAAACTGTTGCTGTCACTGATGCTCTTACACCCCCGAATACTGAGCGAAAGGGACAACTGCACCTCAGGCTGATAATACCTAATAAAATTTTCAAAATCGAGGTTTTGTATTCCTCATTTTTATTCCCTGAAACTTTTGCAATTTGGGAACCTTTATTGGATAACCAACACCTCTGCCGTAGGTCACGCCAAGTGGTTCGTTACGTTTGGTGATTTAGCTGGGGTGCCCGGGTTCATGGGGTAAGGATTTTCTAGGTTTTGGAAGCGGATGACCAGGACACACCGAACCCCAAATTCCTATACACCTCTTTTTTTTTTTACATGAGCTCCACACAGGAGGCCCTGAGGAAAATAATTTCCCTCAGGGCCTATGTCATCTTTATGCTCACCTATGATGCTGTGTGGAGGGTTTTTTTAAGGAAAGGAAGGAGAGGAGAGTTCTGGGAAAGAAAAGGGTTTAAGGGGTGGGAAGGAATCTTGGGTTCAGTATGTCCTGGTCATCCGCCTCCAAGACCTAGACAAACCTCACCCCATGAACCCGGGCACCCCTACTAAATCACCAAACGTAGCGAACCACTTGGGGTGACCTATGGCAGTGGTGTTGGTTATCCAATAAAGGTTCCCGGGGCGGCGGTACCCATTCCCGCCTCCCAAATTAAATTTCCCTTAAACCCTTAAATTGAATTCCCCTTTAACCCTTTTCCTTCAAAGAACTCTCCTCTCCTTCCTTTCCTTAAAAAAATTCTCCACACAGCATCCCCAAAGATGGCATAGGCCCTGAGGGAAATTATTTTCCAATTTTCAAGACCAATTTTTAAGATTTGTATACTCACCGTATTAGAAGTACCTACCTAAATACTCTGTACGTTTTGTTTTTTTTTAATGCATTGTCTAGATTGTATACTGAACATCTGTTGATGGCGTTCAAACCAGGTAATTTTAACGATTTTTGGAGGCTACTAACATAAAAGAAGTGCTTAATTAATCAAAGAAAGCAAAATGTACCGACACGCTAGTGGTCACGTTAAAAAAATATTTGCAGTCGTGTCATAATCCAGAGAGTAAATTGGGGAAAACTTTTGTACGAACAAAACGCAAAGGGACATGACAATTATAAATAATTTGGGCTCTTTTTTTTTAACACGTTTCCAGAAAGTATCAGAAATATAAATAGCAATAAAGATTTGTGAGAGAGGTTTTTGGGGTGGTACACCTGTTTCCGTAAATGCAAGAGCGAGACAGGTGATCTCACTATAAAAGGAGAGGCAGACATCTCCTCGCCCTCTTTTCCTACCGCCAGCACAATAGATAGGACGTTACTCTAGCCGCAAGTACAATAAATATCCATCTCGCCAATTCGCGTATCATTACAAAATAACCTAAGCCTACACTCCGAGTCTGTATATAACAAGATTTATATTTAATAAATAAATAAAGAAGAAACGAACATAATAACACCCGCTATACACACATGCCTTAGCTTTAATATGGTGGTACATATCGACCGTGTTTTGATAAAACCATTCAAGCCACATTTTTTAGGAATGTTGCTTTTCGGTGCCTTACAGTAAGTATAGTATGGTAAAATAGTTTTTGCTGCTTTAGGCATTTTTACTACTGTAAACTAAATGTGTGCGTATGCGTTTGTCCACCAACTGCATAGCAGAACGGATCGGGAGAGAACGGTTGAGGGAGTCCCTTTAACCTCTCCAACCGGACTCTCTGGGAACATCGCCTTTCACCACAGCGGGAGGGATGGATTCACACGTCCGTCACTCCAGAACACACTGACGTACAGTTTTCTATCCACCCCTCCTGCCTTTTTCCTTCCCAGAACTTCCTCTCCTTCCTTTTCTAGAAAGACCCTCCCATAGCATACCCAAAGAGGACATAGGCCCTGAGGGAAATTAAAATAGGGGAATAAGGGAAATTAATGTAAAAAAATAAATATTTCGGAGATATGTGTCATCAGGTAGGTACCTACTGATTCTTTTAATTTATTATTTGCAAACCCTCGTGTGCTTTTATCTGTGCAGGTGCCTACGCTTTGTTTCTTAAATAATGATAAATAAAGAAACAAATTAAAATTTTGCAGTCACTTTTTCCTTCTCATTACTATTAACCATGATTTTTCGTATTTGGCGAGAAAGAATTTAAATGATCATGAATATTTAATATATATATATATATATATATATATATATATATTTATGTCATACCACATTTTGTGGCTCATCTTAGAAGAAGCCACTTAAGTTGCTCATTCTTTCGCATGTAATATATACTTACGTAGATGAAGTACCAACATGCTGTCTTTTAAATTTTGTTTAAAATATGGTCAGCTATAATATGTAATCAAAAATTATGTTTATTTATTAAAAAAAAATATCTTAAAATAACGTGCATTCCTTGATCTATTTTAAGAACACACTTACCGCATCACGCTACGTTGCCAAGTTTAATGCTACATATACATACCAATATAGTTCATATGAAGGTAGGTTGACAGAACAGGTCGGATGTTGCTTATTCACACATTTATTATTTCAAGCGGCCGTTTTTGATTATTGGCGCGTTTTTTTAAAATTGGAGTATGATTTGCTAATTAATATTGTTATTTATTTGGTGTTTACGGTTGTTTTTTTTTTTTGTGTTAAGGTTTATTTTATTATTATCACAAATAAAATTAGGTATTTAAATACATATTGGTGTAGTTTCTTTTATTTGCTACATAATTATTTTATCTTAGTTTTATTAGTGTTTTCGAAAAATTATGAATAAACTTATTAGAAATATATTACAAAACTTACTTTGTTCATTGATTCGTACGCTTCTTTAAGTTGTAGGTTGGTTTGCAAATTATAATTTTTAATATGTTTATTAATTTCATGTTTACATACAGTTTTATTAAAATGTGTGTAAAATGTAATTTTTATATAATGTTTTATATTATCATGTTATACCTACTTATCTTATCTTATCTTACCCTATAATTATTTTTACACGTGTAAGCATTGTCTCCAGTTGTATGACAGATAGGTAGGTACCTACCTTCCACCAATTTTATACACGTATTCTAATTTTATTATTTTCTATAGTATACATTGTACAACCAACGTCTCTACAATAGGCCGCCCCAAATGGTTTGACTAGGTGTCGCATCTGGGAGAGGGTGGTTGAGGGAGACCTTTTAACCTCTTCAGCCTGGCTCTCTCGACTCATCACCTTGCACCGCAGTAGAAGGGATAGACCCATATGCCCGTTACCGACACACTAATCCCAAGATTAGTGTCGGTGTGTGTGTGTATTAGAGCACAGGCGTCTGGTTTGAAAGCTGTCCTTGTTCTACTGGTATTTCAATGGAAGATGCTCCGAGGAACTAGCGTCATTGATCCCTTTGGCACCGGTCTCTTTAGTCGGGTAACACGTCAAACGTGTGCCCAACATTTGTCACATGAGAACGGGTCATTTCTACGACTCATTTTTGCCTGCCTCTGTGTGTCCTCCCTCCTACAATACGGGTCTCAAACGTACCTTTCAACATTTCAAGGGTGATAAAATAAAAACGATCATTTTGAAAAAAAACTCTTTAATTTGAATTTTTTAAAACAAAAAATATTACTATACATACTAAAAAAAGTGTGTAATCATTTGAAAAATAACATAACACAATAAAAAAATAATTATAGCCTAATAACTTTATATTCACAATCATTATAAAAACAGCATAATATAATAAAAAATTAAATCATAATTAAAACCAAATAACTTTTTATTATACATCTATCACGAAACATTTAGCGTTGTACATTACAGAAGAATCCTTCGTTTTTTTTTATTTAACAAGGGATATCAAATTATACCTTGCACATAAATTTAACAAAAACTAAAATAAATTATAACCCTCCACAACCAATATCATGATGAAAGATAAAGGGGCCTTATTCGCCCGGTACTCTGTATGCCAGTATTACAAAAGATAAAATATATGGAACTGCTATAACGACTGCCAATGATCAAACTATGGAACAAGCCAACAGCTACTTTACGATTGCTTCACGCTTTATATCAGCTGTAGTGGAATCGGAGTCGATACCTTTGGATCGTTCAATCGTTGAAGCCGGTATAGCGGTCTCTTAATCAATACAATTCATTTGAATTCAAGTTAAGCATCCTGGAGGTAGAATTCTCTTTTTCTCTGCAAATCCTTAGGTAAGGGCAATTTCTTGACACGGTGATTATTAATAAATGTATTAATTTGCTTCCATGACCTCATTGACAATATTCCTGTTTGTTTTTTTATTTCGTTTATTTTCGAAGCGCCAGGATCAATCCCTTCGATGAAATAATTTGCAAAGTTTTTATAAAGTTCATCTTTTTCTTGATTAAGCCACCTTCTTCTAACTATAATTTTTTTTGCCATATTCCCATCAAGTAAATTACTTGGTAAAGACTCTTGGTCATTTTCTAAGCTATTATCCAACGTAACATGATCCACATTTTCTTTATGTGATTCTTCAGGTTGAGGGACGGAATCTATTTCATTTTGTAAAGTTGTTGTAATGTTCGTTCCATTATCAGACTGTGATCGGCAAGATATTTTTCCCTCAGCTAATTGCAGTAAATTCAAGCCAACTTTACCTTTCTCAAGAGCTAGTTGTGGTATCATGTAATTCCCTTTATGTGTACCTGGTGTATGCCCTAAGAAATGAGACAAAGCGTTTACATAAGCATTATTCTTTCCAGCTACTTGGCTCATGGTTGCAACATGGTGTCGCAGCCCAGTTGAAGTTATATGATCTGAATTCACAAAGGAAAACTTGTGTCTTAGTTCCCTTAAAATTTGCGTGCCACAAAAATAAGGTTCACCTCCTAGTTTTGGGAATAAATATTTGTTTTCATTTGGAATTCCAACTAAATTTCTGTATGCAAATATAGTGTCTACATTTTTTTTCATCTGATTTCGAAGAAGTATTGGAACTGTTCTCCCCCTTTTTCCTGGGATATGGAAGCAATATAATGTATGTATAGCATTTTGCTCCTCAGAACTCATGATTTCCAATATTTCTTTAGGAATGTCTTGTTTTTCATTTTGGCTGGCTATATAATTTTCTAATGGAGCTCTTGCAACTTCTCCTGCCCTCCTCCTATTAAAAATTATAATATGAGCAATTGTTATTTTACATAGCTCCTCATAGGCGATATAAGACTTTTCACATTCAAATCGTTGAGCTATATTCACTTCTAGTTTCATAACTTCCGTGCATATTTTTTTTATATCAGTAGTTAAAGGCATGACATCAGTTTTCAGCATTTTTTGAGTTTTCCTTGATTTTTCAGCGTTAGTAGAAATTTCAAATTTCCAAGCGTGACCAAAGATTATTTTAAATTCAGACAACTTGTTTTTTATAACATCTTTGGATGAAGTGGTCAGCACAGGATTCTGTATTGTTTTACGCATCAAAATATCAGCACAATCTTTTATAGCTGTACAAAGTCGTTGAGGGATGCTAGGAATTTTTACAGAACCTGTACTTTCATCGTAACCACTATTTATTTTGACAGCGTCCATAAAAACATTAAAATGTATAGGGTCAAATGCAAGGTCAAATGAGGATATTGCAGGATTTTTTTCTTTGATGACCATGAACAGTCTAGCGAGATCTCTCATCTTGGATGTAATGTGTGTTTTCAAATGATGTTCTTTATGATTGCTTAATAGTAGGGAACCATATGCACAAATTAATGGCTCAGACTTTGCAATTTTTGCAATAGGATCATTTTTGAACACAGGAAATATCTGAGATCTTAAAGATTCAGTGATCTCAGAATTGTCTGGGGATAATAAAATAGCGGATGATTTTAACACTCTGCAGCGTTTTAGTGGATTTCCTTCATGTGATTGTTTTCTATTCGAACATTTTTTCAGGTGTCTATAGAGTAAACTTCTTTTGAATGTGCCACAGCATTCTATACAAACCGCATAATCTTTAGCTGTCGCAGTCGTTCTTGGGCGGCGATTCGGTAGTATTATTCCATCAACTCTATTTATCGCGTCCTGATTATATAGATAATTGCCTCTATTTCTTATTTTCTTCGAAATTAATTCACGCTTTTTTTTTCGTTCGCGCAGATCGGGATCTAAAATTTTATTATATTCAATCACTTCTGCCTCTAAGGGATGTTGGATAGTGATGTGGCGTACAAAGTTGGTTATCAGCTTGAAGCAGTATGGACAGAAGTTTTTACGGTCATAAACTCTTGGTTTTTTACTAGCTAAATCAGATGTACATTGTTTTGAAGTTGATGACACACAGCAGTCCGTTTTCTCCTGCTTCCCTGGATGATCGCTGGTATATGAATCTAAAATTTAAAAATACAATAACATTTTATAACATATTTAATAAATTAAATTTGTGTGGAAAATTATACAGAGTGAATTATACAAAGTTACCACACAAACTTAAACCAGCGATTCCTGAGCATATGTGGTGTGTCAGTCATTTTATTATGGGATGACTTCTTTGTTCGGTAAACTTAAACGTTCACGGGGTCGGTAAGTTTTCTTTGTATTTGTGTTTTTTGCGTTTTGTTTTTTTTTTTTTAATTTTTTTTTTACATTAACTCCGGCCTCCATAGTCCGGCCTATTTGACGACCGCCATAGTCCAGTGGGTAAGACTCTTGACTCACAATCCGGAGGTCGCAGGTTCGAACCCGGCATGCGCAAATTAATTTTATTTGATAAATTTGTGTTATTTCACAATTAATTCATTTAAAATAATATATAGTATATTTGCGGCACGTTCCAGAGTGGAAGATACTATCAGTATCGCCCTGGTGTAAGTAAGAACACCATTCAGAATTAAAACGTTGCTTGAAAATGGCTTTATCCGTGTTTGGTGACCAGATCTGAATCGCCAGGTACTTCCCAACCTTCCTATTCGCCACCTCCTTCCCCTCCCCACTACCTTCAGCCTCACAACATACCCCGATTGGGGATTCCATGGTGTCACTGGCTCCAGACGGGAGCAGTTGAGATTCTTGTGCGGTATTCCCTGTAAAAAAAAACTCCACACAGGAGGCCCTTAAGAAAACGATTTCCCTCAAGGCCTATGTCATCTAAGATGCTGTGTGGAGGGTCTTTTTGAGGAGAAGAGGGAGTTAACATTGGTCTTGAAGAGACCCATGATGTAGGAAGGGGAAAACCCAGAGGCCGGCAAATTGTTCCATAGCCGAGCTGTTGAGCACAAGAACGAGTCGAAGAAGCGACCAATTCTCATGTGACAAATGTCAACCGTGTACATATGTTGGGCACGCGTTTGGCGTGTTTCCCGACTATGCACCGGTGCCGAAGGGATCAATGATGCTAGTTTCTTGGAGCATCTTCCATTGAAATACCGGTAGAACAAGGATAGCATTCCCACCCGACGCCTGTGCCCTAAAGATTGCAATCCGTCTGTTAAAATGGGAGAATTTATCAAACGGATCGCCCGCTTCTGCACAGAATCGAGGTTATTTTTCAGATATTTTGGAGCTCCAGACCAGAGATGGCTACCAAATTCAACTGTGGGGCGGACTTGCGATTTGTACAAGGCTAGTAGTTGTGTACTATTAAAGTATCTGCGGGCCTTGTACAGTACGCCCAGTTTTTGAGAGGCTAGCTTTACTCTGGCTTCGATGGAGCCCCCATATCTGAGCTGGTCACTTAGAGTTACATCGAGCATATCAATAGAGGGCCTGTTCGGAAGGTTGCTTCCGTTGAAGGAGACGAGATTTTCATTTCGATTGCGAGACGTAATAATACATTAAATACATTTCTCTGTGTGTATGCAATTTGAATAATAATTTTATTATTTTGAAACATTTTTGTTTATTATTTATTAATAAATTATGGGAAAATGAGAAGTTATGGGAGGAGTTTGTCGATTAAAAATAGGTGGTGCCCGCCACCCTACCGATATTTTAGAATATGCTCTAGAGTACAAAAAGGTTGGGAACCCCTGCGCTACAGCATAGCGTTTACATTACCAAGTTGGAAATTTGAAACGAGCGCTTACCATGCGCTTATCACATATATGATCAAGAATCATTGGTTAACGTTTGTCAGGTAAATGAGTTAGTCTACCTACCAGAATCAGACGAAATTCTCGAGGGTAACTTGAATAAGTCATCACTGCCGGACGTCACACTTGCTTCTAAAATAAAGCATAATAATGTAATATTCCAAAACTAAGCATCACTACCGTTAATTGCTAAAACATTTCACAATAATAAGTAACGTGATGTTGGTATGTAATGAAAAATACCTAAGATTATTGTATATTATCAGTAATTATTATGTAGCTACCTGAATCTGAAGAGTTTGCAAATAGATCATCCAGTTTTTTCTCCATTTCATTAATTACGGCTCTTTTACCCTCTGAAATTGGTGAACCTTCTTCACTTGTACTAGATATATTTTTATCTATAAAATAACAAAACACATTAAAAATCATAAACATAATAAAACAATAAGCATAATTATTGTACTCATGTGAAAATCAACAAGCATTATTATTAAAATAACAGTGCAAAGCGTTTTCATAGAGACCAAAACTTAAAAATGCAATGCATTATAACGTAATTTTATTAAAAAACACTTTTATTAAGTCATTGAGAGTAATAATTTATATGTAGCTACCTGAATCTGGAGAGTTTGCAAATAGATCATCCAGTTTTTCTTCCATTTCATTAATTACGGCTCTTTTACCCTCTGAAATTGGCGAACCTTCTTCACTTGTACTAGATATATTTTTATCTATAAAATAACAAAACACATTAAAAATCATAAAGATAATAAAACAATAAGCATAATTATTGTACTCATGTGAAAATCAACAAGCATTATTATTAAAATAACAGTGCAAAGCGTTTTCATAGAGACCATAACTTAAAAATGCAACGCATTATAACGTAATTTTATTAAAAAACACTTTTATTAAGTCATTGAGAGTAATAATTTATATGTAGCTACCTGAATCTGGAGAGTTTGCAAATAGATCATCCAGTTTTTCTTCCATTTCATTAATTACGGCTCTTTTACTCTCTGAAATTCGCGAACCTTCTTCACTTGTACTAGATATATTTGTATCTATAAAATAACAAAACACATTAAAAATCATAAACATAATAAAACAATACGCATAATTATCGTACTTATGTGAAAATCAACAAGAATTATTATTAAAATATCAGTGAAAAGCGTTTTTATAGAGACCATAACCTAAAAATGCAACGCATTATAATGTAATTTTACCAAAAAAAACATTCGGTTCGCACTGGTCACGATTATTACGAATAATCTTTAGAAAACCACTTTAGATTCGCCTTAATTACTATATAAGGAAACTTTTTATTACACAATAAATATTATTCGTAATAAGCGTGGCCAGTCCGAACCATTGTATGGTCCGAATCGATAATTACCAAACATTTTTGTTACGTCATTGATTGTAATAATTCATTATGCAACACAATATTTTAGGTTATATGATAAAATCTTACCGTTAATTGAAGAATCCATTGACATCGCAATAATGGTATTAATTCTCTGCCGTGACATTTTATAAAATGCGAAAGAAAAGGATTCATACGACAAATTCCACACGCGATTGGATGCGCTGGGCGGCCGCGGCGTCATAAATATTAAATAGGTATACCAATCTAGCGCAAATATCAACTTAACATCGAGACAGTGTTGCCAACTTTATTTTGACCAATTCACAAATTGTGGTACCGTAACCCATCAGAATTAAGGGATAACCAAATTAACTAAATTTGGTTATCCCTCAAACCACCGTATTATGCCAGTAAGTTAATACCTAAATATTATTTTTTTACAGTGAATACCGCACAAGAGTCCCAACTGTTCCCGTCTGGAGCCAGTGAGACTATGGCATCCCCAGTATGTTATGAGGCTGAAGGTAATGGATAGGGGAAGGAGGTGGGGAAGATGAAGGTTGGGAAGTACCTGGCTATTCGGATCTGGTCACTAAACACGGCCAAAGCCATTTTCAAGCAATGTTTCAATTCTGAATGGTGGTCTTACAGCAGGGCGATACTGAGAGTATCTTTCACTCTGGAACGTGCCGCAAATATACTTTATATTATTTTAAATGAATTAATTGTGAAATAACACAAATTAATCAAATAAAATTTGAGACCTGCGGATTGTGAGTCAAGGGTCTTACTCCTGGACTATGTAGGCAGTATATTGTAATTTATTTTTAAATTATTGTTTATTTTTGTTCATAATATTTTTTATAAAATACACCCAAACAACAATAAAACACCTTTTTATTATCTACTACAATACAACTAGAGACAATGCTTTTGAAAAATAGTCACGCGTAAAGTAATTACCTAGGTACAGAGCATTTTTTTAAATGAAAAACTTGTTAGATTTCTTAAATATGATAATATTATAATCCATTATAAAAATTACGTTCTACTAAAAAAACATTTAAACAAATTAATATAACTGTATGAAAAAACATATTAAATGAGTACCTAATATATTTCTGAAATTTTTAGAAAACCCTGTATAGATATCATCACATTACAACTGACTATGCTTTCGGAACGCAAAAGACAAATACATAATTACGTAGCAAATATTTTATTTATTAAAGAAAAACTACATAAATGTGTAATAAAATACGAAATAATATAAATCTTGTATTAAAAACAAAAACAATTAACACAAAATTAATAACGATATTATAAAAGCAATTCGTAAATCAATCTTCAATTTTAAAAAAGCGCGCGAATAGCCGCTAAATATTACTCGTATAATATAATGTCTGTTCTTCTAAAACAACTAACAGTCCACAGCGAGCGCTTGGCAGTCTGGCTACCTATGTAGATAGAATACAACATAACATACCGGCAAACATATAACAAATCGCAAAAGATTCAATCTGACATAGCAATGTCATGCGATAATAGATTTTGAGGAATTTAACCATTGAGTTCAATATCGCAAAGCATTGATAAACGACTTGGAGTTTGAATGATATTGTATGACGAGAACATCCGGCAACGTCGCATGCCGTGATGTTATAGATGCGATAAAAAGTGTACCCAGTTGATGTTCTAAGTATGGATGAATATTTACTGATAAAAAACGCATTCCGGAGCATTAACGGTCCACGTAAAAATGTCATTTATTCACTCAAAAAATTTTTTTACACCGTTCGACTCGTCTCATCGAGTTTGATATGATGGACTTAAAAAAAAAAAAACGATGAGCCACTAAGTGCCCAAATGAGCCAGTAAGTCGAAATGATCAAGAAGTTCCGGTAATTAAAGGACGCTTTGAGCCACTAAATGCCGTAACATAAACTTATATATATTAATACTCAGTTGGCATTTGTTTTTCGAAAACTCACTATGGAAACGTGGCCTTTTAGAGACAGGCGAAAATCGACCACTCTGCCTATCCAGTTTCACCGACCGCAGAGATCGATTTGGCCGGACAGGGGGCATGGACAGCGATCTCATACAAAAAATTGTAAAAAAAATCGCGTTTTGATGATGCGATAATCGACCCTTCTCCCCCGCGATCCGTAAGACCTCACGGCGTATTGTCGCTTAAAAAAAAAGTCGCTTACGCCCTTTCACATAAAAAATTCAGTGCACGTTTCAGTACTTTGACTTTGCGGCAAAAATTAATGTTTTTTGGCCTACAAAATTTAAAGAAAAAAACTGGTGGCGAAAACTAGAACTCTAATAAAATCACTCAATTCGGCTCGGTTATACTTCCCGCCGACAGGTTCGCATTAAAAAATAAGAGATGTCTTTTTTCCATTAGTTTCAATGCAAATTAAAATGCTAGGAATATCGAGTCAGGTCAGGATTAACCAAAGATACTGGAATATAAGTAGATGTGCTATCTGCTGTTTTTACTATGAGGGTCTGCGCTTCCGAGTGTCGCCGATATTGTTTACCAATTAACAAATAAACTAAAAGAACAAATAATTAACGAATAAACCAAACGAACTTTAAACTAAATGAACGAATTCTTTCCTTATTCAAAATATATTGTTAACCAATATTAATGCACATTTTCAAAAAATCAACGAAATGAACAAATTCTTTTTGTATGAAAACTACGCTAATTAGCGCGTAGTCCGGCGACAGTTGCGCGGACACCATAGCATATCTCTTCTGTATTAGAATATCTTTGGGATTAACCCATCTCTTTTTGCATGTTTGCGAATGCTGAGAGAGGTATATGTAGATTTCAAATGTCAGTTTTATGTAACCGAATTGGACCTCTCAGCGGTTTCGGTTGGGGAATACTGCATTACGGCCCAAAAAGCGATCCCAGCTTTGATATTTTAAAAAAATATAATAGAGTTGAGGAATACGCATCTTTTGATACCAAAATTATATACGCATCTCTTATAAAATATGTCAGTAGAAGCTGACAAATATCACACATTTCCTGAAAAATTCATGTCGAAAATGCGTTCTCAAATTATCCGAGAGTATTAAATTACTGGCCATATGAAAAAAACTCAATTTATAACGGGGCAGGTACCTACCGTTCCATCGAAAGAAAAGTAACAAAATACGTAATGTTGACGCAATTTTTATTTTATTGAGAAGGTACCTACAACAATGTAATTTTTCTCGGGGTTTACCAGGTACAGGGCTGGGCAGTATTTGAAATACTTGTAATTGAAATACGTATTTGAAATACAAATACGTATTTTGTATTTGTATTTCAATTACTTCCTATAAATGTATTTTGTAATTGGTATTTCAATTACCTGCTGCTGAGGTATTTTGTAATTTGTATTTCAAATACTTATGGCTTCAAAATACATTTTCAAATACATTTAGCGATCTTAATAATGATAATGAAAAATAAACACACATAGATAATACATAGACTAAAAATGCTAGAATTCCGTACTATTGTCCTTTGCTATAGCACTCTTATTAATGATTTTTTGTAGTTCTTTTAGGGGCAAACATTATTTACGTGAACTCAAAAAGGGGGGGGGTCCAGCAAAATCTCACGTTACTTGAAAATAATAAACGAAGTGGCCAAATTTATCTCACCAAGGGGCGGGGGAGTCTAGTTTGGAAGAAAATGTTTGGGCAGTTTTTCTTAGTTTGGAAGAAAAACTGCCCACGTAATTAATGTATGCCCCCTTATCATTGCTTTATAATGTACTGTACATTTTTTTTACGTCATGCTAGTTATTATTATTGTCCTGTGCTACAATAGAACTGTTATTGCACATTTTGTATCATATTATATTATACTTGTCATTGCTTTGTTTTGTACATTTTTGTATCATAGTATTAGATCAAGCACTATAGGAATAATTTGACTGAATACTAGATTATTTTAAGAAGTTTATTTATTTATTAGTAGAGTGCACTTGAAGTGAAATAACACAAAACTGCGCTATACAAATGTCATCCATTAATATATAAAAATGAATCCTTGTTTCCCTTGGTCACGCCATAACTTCAGAATGACTTTACCTATTTCATTAATTTTTTTAAGTTTTCTAATACTTTGTAGAAGGTTCTTACGGAAAGAAAAATTAAGAAAATTACGCAGAAAATTGGATAATTTCAGAAAACTTAACAACTATTTTAACTTCGCACATTTGACAGTTCGCGCGTTTGATGAAATTGAATTTAGGAGGCAGCTGTTTTTTTGTAACAATTTTTTTTTTAAATAATAGAAATTTTTAATAGGTACCCAAGTGGGATTTTTTAAATTGTCGATATTTTAAATAGGTATCTATTTTAGGTACCAGATTTGATTGATTGTTATTATAATATAGAAAAATGAGTATTTGCAATATGTGAAAAATGAAAATTTGAATAAAGAATTGTAATAGCTGGCACGCGAGTTGTTTGAAAACTGAATGTACTGTGACTAAATATATGGAAGGCGGGAAGGGGGTTGGCGGGATGGGAGAGCGGGAAAGGGGAGAGGGTAGGCAGGGAAGGTGGAAGGGGAATGCAAGAGGGGAAGGTGATGCCGGAGGGGAACAGGGACACACGGAAAAGGGCATGCAGGGAGAAACAATTCATTTCTTTGAATATGGCATTGCAACGCATGCCGGGAACCAGAAAGTTTTATTATAATAATAATTATTATTATGGAACACCTAAGGGACATACCCATACTACGTGACCAACTTTTGCAATTTTTAACCCCCCCCCCCCCCTCCCCCCCGGTGACCAAAAACCTAAGCACCCCGCCACTCATTTGTACCAAGTGTGGTATTTTGAAGCCCCCCCCCCCTAAACGTGTCACGTAGTATGGGTACGTTCCCTAAGTCCTATACCACAAAACTTTTCAAGTGGAGCGGAGACGAGAAATGAGCAATATGATTGGTCAATTTTAGCACGTCTCTGTTTCACTCTGCTCAGCTTTGCTTCTATGGAAACGCACCCTTAGATATGGGCACTTACGACAATTTATTGCAACCAAAGGTTCTACCAAAAACAAATGTATTTTTTATTTTGTAATTTGTATATTGTATTTGACATTAAAAAATGGTTAAAATACTGTATTTTGTATTTTGTATTTCAAATACACGACTTGAAAGTATTTTGTATTTCGTATTTTAAATACATGCGATAAAGTATTTTGTAATTTGTATTTTAATTACAGCAAAGCATGTATTTGGCCCAGCCCTGACCAGGTAGGTACCTACCGGCTTAGGAACAGTATTCTTTCATTTAAATATTTAATGATATGAAATTAAATAAATCACTCAAGATGGTCACTTTTTGAATCTATGTAGGTACCTACCTGCACATAACTTACTCGGAATCATCTGATGTTTTTGCTTATGTATTTTTTTTGTAAATGTATAACGAAATTGCTTGAAGTTGAACGGGATAATTATTATGAAAAATATTAATTTGACATAACGCTTTTTTTTTGTATTTTGCATTTTAATGATAATCATTGAACGTGAGATTGGTACCGCTGCCCCGGGAACCATTCATTGGTTTCTATATACAATAGTGAGCTCTAGCATCCCAAGTCCCGGGAAACTACATTATAATGCAAGCGCCTTGCAAATATTATAACATTATATACAACGGGTACCTGGCATGCGTTGCAAGGCACTGTAACCTCCGGGTCAACTTAACTTAACTGTAATGGTTCCATCCCAATTCCTGGGAAACTAAGTTTTATTGCAAGCGCTAGTACTACAGTACATTATATACAACGGGTACCCGGCATGCGTTGCAAGATCACTGTAACCTCGGGGTCAACTTAACTGTAATGGTTCCATTCCAAGTTCCGGGAAATTACATTATAATGCAAGCGCCTTGCAAACGCCTGCACTATATTATAACATTATATACAACGGGTACCCGGCATGCGTTGCAAGGCACTGTTACCTCCGGGTCAACTTAACTTAACTGTAATAGTTCCATCCCAATTCCTGGGAAATTACGTTTTATTGCAAGCGCTAGCACTACAGTACATTATATACAACGGGTACCCGGCATGCGTTGCAAGATCACTGTAACCTCGGGGTCAACTTAACTGTAATGGTTCCATTCCAAGTTCCGGGAAACTACATTATAATGCAAGCGCCTTGCAAACGCCTGCACTATATTATAACATTATATACAACGGGTATCCGGCATGCGTTGCAAGATAACTCTAACCTCGGGGTCAACTTAACTGTAATGGTTCCATTCCAAGTTCCGCGAAACTACATTATAATGCAAGCGCCATGCAAACGCCTGCACTATATTATAACATTATATACAACGGGTTCCCGGCATGCGTTGCAAGATCACTGTAACCTCGGGGTCAACTTAACTGTTTTGGTTCCATTCCAATTCCTGGGAAATTACATTTTAGTGCAAGCGCTGCACTACATAACATTATATACAACGGGTACCCGGCATGCGTTGCAAGGTCACTGTAACCTCAGGTTTCTTCATATATTTAATTTAACACATACTCCTCCTCGCTTCATCCACGTTCACACGTCAAATCGCATAGTGTTTTAACCCGTTAGTTGCTTTTGCAACGGGCCCAGCTAGTAATAATTATAACGTAGTATTTATTGTACCTATATATTAATAACTGTCATGGTTCGGATGAATAAAGAAAAGGAAGTAATTAAAACCATAAAAATCCGAAAACTTCAATATCTTGGACATGTGATGAGACATCCAGAGAAGTATGAGATCTTGCATCTCATAGTGCAGGGAAAGATTGCCGGAAGACGGGGCCCTGGAAGAAGGAGAACCTCATGGCTGAAAAACCTGAGACAGTGGTTTGGCCTGTCTACCGTGGAGCTGTTCCGGGCCGCAGTAAATAAAGTCCGCATAGCCAACATGATAGCCAATGTCCGTTGAACGGACAGGGCACAAGAAAAAGAAGAAGAAGTATTTATATAGCGCAGTTTCGTGTTATTTCACTTCAAGTGCGCTTAGTAGGTGCAACACAGAAAGAAATCTTATAAGGAAACTTACTAGGTAATAAGAGAGGTTTAAAATTTCTTTTGACAAATACCTAAAATAAAACTTATAAAAATGACTATGACTAACGGTACCTACTTAGTTACCTGCATTTGGTAAAATTAATATTATTCATAATAAACATAGTTAATTGGGAACCTATTACCTGTATGAATCTCTCGGGTATTTGAACCCGGTTTTCTTTATCAATGAACGTCGCAACCTTCAAAATATTATTAGCTGTCTAATGACAAAGCTGTCACTTTACCAAGGGCTCATGGGAACTGTCCCTGTCATACCCACCACAACCACAAAACGAATTCACCCTTACGGTAGCCAATAAAATACACCCACCTAATCAAAAAGAGAAAAATTTATGTATTGATCTAGCCATGTGCTGCTTAGGGGATGGCGAGCATTTCTACCACTTCCCAGCTGAAAGGAAACATGGATATTTGCATCGTCCTGACAGAGGTATTGGACCTATATCAAGGTATCTACCTACCAACAACCAAAATCCCGAGGGACCTTCTCGCCTTTATCAAGACAAGGTGGACATCGAGTCCTCAAGAATGTCGTGTGACCACTCAGGAATATAAAAAGGAAAGTATAGTAATGAAATCTTTCTTACAATATAGCAAATCTATTTGTAATTGTGTTCCACTAAATATATATTTTCCGAACCCGCAATAAAATACGGAACTTGAATAAACAAGGGCTATTCTGGGAAACAGCGTTTTTCAACAATATAGCAGAAAAGATACAAAGAAATATAATGTTAAAATATAAAGATAAAAATATGAAAAGAAACATAAAATATTCTCTTAGTTCTCCTCTCTAGGAGATCCTGTGCTCAGGTCAACTAGGCTTTGAAAAGAGAATTTTCGGCGACTTCTATAATAGTTTTACATCAAGTTAGGGTATTTTCAGTAACTTCTATGATCACGTTTTTGTATACTAGTAGTAGTAAGATAAGGAAAAGATCAAGACTAGGTGGAAAGAATATTTTCAACAGCTCTTAAATCCCAATAACAACCTGACAGTCGAACCAACTCACATTCCGGACGAGCTAAATAGTGATGAAACAACGAGAGCGCCATCAATGGCAGAAATAAGGGCTGCCCTAAAGAAACTGAAAAACAATAAAACTCCGGGAGGAGATAATATCCCTGCAGAGCTCTATAAATATGGAAACGAACAACTGAAGAACCTGCTACACAATCTCATTGTGAAAATATGGACCGCTGAAAGAGTACCAGAAGAATGGAAAACTAGCATAATATGCCCCATACATAAAAAGGGAGACAAATTGAAGTGTGAAAATCACAGAGGAATATCGTTACTTTGTACAGCGTATAAAATTTTCACAATGATTTTGAAAGAAAGACTAGAATATTACTCAGAAAACTTACTAGGAGAATATCAGGCAGGGTTCAGGAGGGGGAGATCCACCACTGATCAACTCTTCACTACTCGACAAATCCTGACAAAATGCTGGGAATTCGATATAGATATATATCAACTATTTGTTGACTTCAAACAGGCGTATGACAGTATAGATAGGGAGAAAATATATGAAATACTCCTCAATTTTGGAATACCGCCCAAAATAGTCAAGCTTGTAAAAGCAACAATGGTCGGATCACGGTGTCGAGTAAGGATAGGAGGTGAAACAACGGAGGATTTTAACGTTTCCCAGGGGCTGAAACAAGGTGATGGCTTAGCACCCACCCTTTTCAATATTGTACTGGAGCACGTCGTGAGGAAGACAATGATCGGTACCGACTCAAACATCTGCTACAGAAGCAATCAAATAGTTGGCTACGCAGATGACCTTAACATTGTCGGAAGATCCCTACAGGCTGTAAGAGAAGTGTTTGACCCTTTGGAGACTGCGGCAAGAGAGGTGGGTTTGCAAATCAATGAAAATAAAACAAAAATCATGATGCAAACCAGAACCCCTCACCGCAGAATAAAAGACAAAGTGAAATTCAAAGACAATTATAATTTCGAAATGGTCGAAGAGTTTACCTACCTGGGCTCCATCATAACGCAGGACAATGAAGACCCAGTAGAAGTAAGAAAGCGCATTACAGCCGCTAACAAAACTTACTTCGCGTTGCTGCCAGTGTTAAACGTCCATAGGAAAACCAAAATAACCTTATATAAAACAATTATCAGAACGGTCTTGGCCTATGGATGTGAGGCGGGAACACTGACAGCAAAGTCAGCGGAACGGCTGGACATCTTCGAAAGAAAGGTACTTCGAAGAATCTTAGGAGCGGTGCGAGAGGGAGAGGCATGGAGATCCGCCACAATAATGAGCTCTATGATATTTACCAAGCTCCCAGACTCTCCACCCATCTAAGACTCCAAAGATTAAGATGGGCCGGACATGTGCACCGAATGCCAAGCACACGAGTACCGAAGAAGGTTCTGACAGGACACCCGGGAGGTAAACGAAAGGCGGGCAGACCTAGACTGAGATGGGAGGATGATGTCAGGAAGGATGCAAGAGGATTACTCCAGGTTGCAGATTGGAAGAAGACGGCCGAGGACAGAGGGCGGTGGAGGCTTATTTTGAAGGAGGCCAAGGCTCGAATTGGGCTGTAGCGCCATTGAAGAAGAAGAAGAAGAAGTACCTCATTTTTTCTGATAATTTCTTAGACTAAGATTGGCTGGACCTAGACTAGTAATTGATTGGTATAATTTGCTGCTATACCTACTGCTAGTTTGGGAGTAGGTTGTAAATTTTACAGGTTCAAATTTAGAGCTTCTTCGTTCAAATGTAGCATTGCACTTTGATACCTATATATGCTTTGTTCTGGTTTTATGATTACGTGAGGTGTTTGCCTTTTTATCTTTCTGTTTGAACCTATATGTCTTACCTAAAATTTCCGAGCGTTGAACTTTCCAACGTAATTGAATTTGTGTAGCTTTTTTTGTCAGAAATTTCTAAATCAACAAACTCGTTGATTTTCTCCAGCTTAGGATGACGAGCAATGAAGTTAGAAAGTTCTAATTTTCTCTCAAAACTGTTTGAATACACGACTTGATTTGCCTCATCTGCGTGTTTAAAACTTGTTAAAACTCGGGTTAAGCCGAGAAGTTATTGTATTGGGTAATATCCAAGTCAAGCAAAGTGTATGATGAAAAGTCAAGCGGAGTATGAACAGTTTTAGGTAACTATTTACATCTAAAATACTTTTAATTATGCATTTTAAATGCTCTTTTCTCGATAACGAATTTCAAAAACATTTTTTAATGAAAAAATTATTTACTTATATTATTTTACCCCTGTACGGGCTTTTACAAAACTGTTTTAAGTATACCTACTTTAATTTTGGGGGACAGTAATTGTGAAGTAAAATACGCTTTTTAAATTATAAATCCATGTATTATATATAATTTAAAAAACGTAATTTAAATGGGACAGTAATTGTGAAGTAAAATATGCTTTTTAAATCATATATTATAATCTATGTAATATGCTAACATTGATTATTATTATTGAGTTATGTTATTGTAGCCTTCCTATAACTACATTCCGTGCAGTTAAACACATCCACTATCTACTTCTGAGAAAGTATTGCTAAACGATGTCGTATATAGTCGTACGATTTGAGATAATTAAAGTTTTTTTTTTTGTTATGAACGGCTTGACGGCTACATCAAAACTAAACGCCGAAACTACATACTGAAATACTGACCCTAAGAGGATTGACGCGCACAACGCGGTATCACTTATGTATACATAAACACAGATTTCACCAAAACCCACACATCTGCCTAAACATTGGCTAAAGAAGAAGAAAGCGCATCGCGCAAAATAACTCAAAAATTAATTACGATAAATATCCGTGCGTTGAATAACCAAACCCAGTCTAAAAATTTAGATTTTCCAGATACATATATTATGTAGTTGCATTTATTTCGTATTTGTTATTAGAATTAAAACCAGTCTCTTGTAAGGCGTTATGCTCCGTGTGGTCACTGCCACAAATATTGGCTCATTATTTTTCATAAAAAATTATCAAACTCGGGATGATACAGAAAGTGACACCTACATCGTGTCTCGGGAAACCTGCCCGTGTCAGTTCAAAGTCAATCAAGTGTGAGCGCTTCGCCAAGGAAATATGATCCGTATTCGAACCGGGTAGGGATCGAAATTGAGTGTTTGACTTTTTAAACTTTTTATAAGTATACGTTCTGATACTGACGTTTCGATAGGAATACATAATGACATCTATGAAACATTTTTGAAGCAACATGGATAAATTTATTCATATCTACATTCTTGACTAATTTCGGATAACTGTGTACATTATGCTTATAGGTATATATTCCCAAATTAAAATAAACTCACTGCTGACAAAGTTGTCAAAAGAGCCACAACTTGAGAAAAAAATTAGGTTCAACAATGGTAGTATTAGTTTCAATACCCTTCAATAGAATCCGTTAGCATAGAAATAGATAGTGATATGAACGTAGTTTTGAGATGTCTCAAGAGATATCAGTAAAGTAGTATATACCGTATATCGTGTCTAACACCCGAACAGTTACGGAAATAACCGATGATATCTGATTATGCCTCAGAAATACAGAATTACGCAGAGCTTCCATTAGACCGGACGATTCTTGTGCCTTAAAATTAATTTTAGATAAGGGTGATAGGAAGAAGAATATAGGATAAGGATAGGAGATGCTCCCGATACATTCCATACCCTCATATTAATTTGCTGTGGTACCTACGCGTTACTTCCAATCGATATTTCTGAAGGTTATTACTAAAAATATCTGTTGTGAAATTTCATGTTTATATTGCGCATATACCTACCTACATATGCGGGGAATGGTTTTTTTTTCTAAACGATGAATTTATCTTTTTGTGTATTAACGATGAATTATGTTTAAATTGTTTCAAAGTTATTGTCTTAGAATATTTGTAATATTGAGTCTTTTTCATATCTTTAAAATATTTAGAAATTGGAAAATTTTGAACTATTTGCATGATTTTTTCAATTTTACGTAGTAATTAGTATGCACCTCCCCATCCAATAATTCCACCCTGAATTAATGACTGGACGAGCGACTAAAAGACGTTTTTAAATTTATCTAACTTAAAAATATTTCTAAGTACGTGTATATAAATACACACAAGTTAATTATAAAATGTATGATTTTAGTATGAGAATACACATTTAGGTACGCGCGAGCTAGTTAACTTAAAGGTTGTATAATATCTCTTATCGCTGACAGAAATCAGTACCTACCGTAATATTATTACAATGTTTCAATGTTCAAGGTACCTTCCCTGCGTGTACATAAAAACACAAAGCAATATTTTGTTGTTCTGTCAAGATTATCTAAAATCAGAAGCTTATTCGGGGCTTACACAAATTAAAGCAGGTAAGTACCTACAAACGAATTTCAAAATCCCATGTATGTGTAAGTTGCTCGAGTATTAGTTTAGTATGAATAACGTGGGAAATTATTCTTGGCCGTGTGATTTTATAGAATAATATCCACAATTTGTTTTATTTTAGTTTTAATACCACCCAAGTTTCGGAGCAAGTTGAACAATGACAAGGACATGATTTGAGGCTGTATTGAATGATATAATAACAACACAATTCTCGTTCTAGTGATGGGCTCCTCCGAAATACAACGTGAGTGGAAATTATATATTTTATGGTATCTGTTTCAATCAATATGTTTATGGCAAGCCACAATGTGACGTTTGAGATATTTACATTTTGTGTCTTTTTTCCATGAGACAATAATCTCTGTGTTCTGGATGAGAGTAACGGACTTTACTCACCATCCGATTTCCATAACGGCTTGCAGGACTGCGTGTTGAACGAAGGAAGGTGAGTAATTATAATTTGACTGGCTGTTTTGCCTACTCACGATCCAATTTGCAGAATCCCAGCATGTTGTTCTGCAATATCGATGAGGTAAGGCTTTTAACAGGACCCCGGTGCCAGGAAAAGAGAAGAGAGAGAGAGAGAGAGTGAGAGAAAGAGAGCTTTAGGTAGGTACTATGGTGACAATCAATCTGTTTATGGCAAACCACAATGTGGCTTTCGTGGTATTTTCATTTTGTTTCTTTTTTACATGAGCCAATAATTTCTGTCTGATTCGGAATGAGAATAACAGGACCCCGGTGCTAGGAGAGATAGAGAGCGAGAGAGATAGAGAGAATCCTATAGGTACTATAGTGACAGTGTGATGTTATAGGAATTGACAGGTACAAGGGGCGAGCGTCTGCGTCTGCCAGCTATCTGCTACATTCCTGTGCTCTCTGGTCTCCTGGGATCAAACCCGACAATAGCTCCAGTCAGTCGGGCCTCCCAGCCCTACCAACTCTACCCGGCCCATGGGAACTGTTATTTTGGATACGGGGAAGAAAGTTTACGAGCGAATTACATCCTTGTGTGCATATAACAGTCATAGCCAGAGATCGTACGGGATGTCATCGTTCTCGTATCTTCTGTCTTTTTCGTTTTCAAACTTGACTCATGAGAAGGAAGAGGGCGAATGTCGATGACGTCCTACGAGCTCTCCCTGGACTAGTTTAGATGTGCTAAAAAATTAAAAATGATATTCAGTTAGCAACATTTTTATATGTTTCAGAATTCATGTATTACCCACAAACCTACATGTTGATTAAACAACGTCATATAAATTCCTAAATTAACTCGGTTGAGTAGGTAGGTAGGTACTTCCTTACATTTGTAGGTTCTATTACGTTCGTATCAGTTGGTACCAAACAGGTTTCACTGACATTTAAGTTTGTTTGTAGATACTTAGATAGGGACATCAGTTTGTTCATTGATGAAACCAATTCTGCTCACTTCCGTGAAGAGCAACAAATACATCTTCCCAAACAAATATGACTCCCGCACAATACACCCATCAAGCGCACAATAAAACTCTGACAGTTCCTTTATGGTAAAACTTATTATACATCTGATGGCTGTCTTGTCACACGGAGAAAAGGCTCGGTGTAACTCCAGCGATCTGGACCTCGGATAATGTTGGAATAATATCGGGCTAGAATCTGAGCCCTGCGGAACACCCGTACTCCGGGGCCCGGCTACCGAGTCGCGAGTGTCAGACAGTATTATATCCCCGTCCAGGTGTGTCAAAAGAACGTCTCATTCCGAATAAGATAATTGTATTAATTGAATCGGGCCGGCCATTGACGAGGCCATCCGCGAGAGACAACCGTCAGATGGGAGATTAATTATTCACACTCCCGTGTCAATGAGTCGGGGAGCGGAGCATCAATATCAATTATAAAAGCCAATGAGCGGCCAATTATTTATTGCTTGTGGTCTATTTACATACGAGACTTTGTTAACATTCATTTTACAATTAAGGCTTCCGAAGTCCGTAGCCTCGTGGGCAGGTGATTGCCACCGCACCCATAGACTATAGGTATACTAACCATCTTCATTATGTGTATCACCTACCTACAGAATGAGGCTAATTAAATTCTGTTGTTCAATGGCGCAGATGAATACGCATTAGCCTTTTAAACTTATTTCGGTTGTAGATTTACCTACAACACATTTTGTTTTGAAGAGTTTTACTTTCCATGTACATTTGTTACTAAAATTTTAATTTATTATAGATTCACAACATATTATAAATGTACCAAGGTAGTTAATTTTGCAAATGACAACAAGATAATGTAATAATTTCACAATAAGAAATACAATACTTACCTAATGTCAAAGTCAAAATGAACATAATTTATAAATTTTCGTTATTTGTTTTTGGGCTGTTATGCCGTGTTGCGCTACCTCCTTCTTTAGCCAACGTTTCGGGCAACGTTACAGTGTCCGTCATCAGGGCAGATGTAACGATTAATTTTGTAACGCTATCCGAAACGTTGGCTAAAGAAGGAGGTAGCGCAACGGCATAACACCCCAAAAACAAATAACAATACTTTTGGCCGTGAAAATCTAAAACGTATCATAATTTTTAAAGGTTAAAAAGATCTCAATATTGGTATTACTGAAATTTCATTGAAACGGGTTATGTCGTAATTACCTATTGCTAATTTAGTGGGAAAATCTTTAGTAGTTACTTATGTTTAGGTCAGAGAATTTATCGTGATGACTTAAGCCTTAGCATGAAAAAGGCATCTTTCGAAGTATGTAAAATAATTAAACTTTGATGTGAATACCTGACATTCCTCAGCCACTGTGCGCAGTGGACTTGGTACCCGTTCTGCCCCCTGCAGTGTCTGCCACCTTTGTTAGCCAATCAAGTAAATCCTTTCTGTTTGTAACACAACAAATATTCCCAATCCAGATTCGGACGGCAAACGGCACATTGTTTCGTTTTTTTCTCTCTTTTTGGACAACTGTCACGCGTTTTTGTTCTGCTGTGCCTCCAATGCAGATATTATCACACTGCACTGGTCCCACTGGTCCCGGGAGTGAGAGGAGATAGATGATGCCAATTGATCCTTCCTTGCCTGGCAACGAGAGTGTCAGATTTGTCACTCAAAAGTTCCAGTCAAAGATAATATTATTGTGACAGTACATTTTAATTGATACAGAGTAAATCTTATGGGCTGATTGAATATGATGAATGATTGAGAGTTGTAACAGAAGGAAGGTGGTGATAGTGACTAGATGATTGACTTCAACTGTCAACGAGAACTCAAACTACTGGTTTTGTAGCATCACTTCTTACTTAGGCGAAAATCAATTCGGTTTTTAACGCTCCTTTCAGACGACCATTATAAATAATGACTACAGTAGATAGTTGTGACATGAAAAATCTTAATATTATCATAAATTTCAATGTGGCTGATTTTTTAGCCGTGCTTCATTATTCGAAAGTAACTAGAAATTGGAATGGTTTATAATTTTTTTGTAAATCGATTTATAGTATTTTGATGAAACCATCAGTTATATACGCTGATGTTTTTTTTATCTATTAAAATATCAATATAATATGATCGCTTTTAATTGGTTTTGCGATTATTTTGAAAAACCCCGTCAGGTTTTTTTGCAAGTTTTGTTAATTAGATATTCTTATACCTGTTTATTAATGGCAAGACAGCTATTTAGCAGTGGCGTGCGGTCCAAAATATTCTGTGTCTACGCTAAAGAAAAAGAACCATATAAAATATAATATTTTTTTACCTAAAATGTGCAAAATGTGTTTTTTCCATAAAATTATGAATATTTTTATGTCACTTTCTACGTTGATAAATTGTTTCTATAAAATGACAAATGTACACATTTTGTAAAAATAATAAAATTGCCAATTAAGGCACAATAATTCTCACCCGATCTTATTATGATCTATAACTACTTCGAATTAGATGTTGTGTAAATAATTGAAAAATTGTGAAGGGGTAGGTACCTACGTCCATATTTTACTTTTAAATACCATATTCCAACAAATGCTTTGTATGTACCTATAGATACAATTATTTATTTTTATTATTGACACGTTCGCAGTATTTTTTTATAAAACATTATTTGGTAATGTCAGCCTCACTGAATACCCGTGGGTGAGACGCCCATTTTACAATTTTATGAGATATAATATGCCTGTAAAAGTATGTAAATAAAATGGATTGTCTTGAAATTAAATTAAATTAAACGAACTGAAATGAAATATCAAGCAAAGAAATAATAATTAATAATGTTATACAAATAAAATAATAAGGGCAATAATTTAAAAAAATGGCAACATGCGAGAATGTAGTTAAGTATGTTTGTTTCATTCTTTTAAGATCATTTTTTTTTGTATTATCGCTTGTTGTGTTTATTAATACATTTATATTGATTTTTACTTGAAATGTTTTTTCTTTAGATCCCTCATTTTTTGTACAGAATGTAAAATTGTTGAATGCTTTTAATGTCTGATATCTGTGGTGTCTTTGTCCAAGGCTTGTGCATATATCAACGGAGCTTTTGTCATGTTTTGTATGTATGCTCGTTTAGCTGGTATATTGATGTTGGTTTGTTTTTGTTGAAATTTGTTTTTTTGGTAAAAAATGTACTTAGTGCTAATGCTGTCATTCTAAAAGTAATAAATTGAACTTTAAGGTGTAACCTCGACCCATGGAAATAAACGACATCTCGCCTTAGAGATCTAAAGTCTAAAGCATGTTGATCTCCTTCCAGCCTGCTGCTAGTTCTGCTGCATCAGATAAGGGACATTAAAATACCTGCGTCGTCTTATACGTTCTGTCCATTCATTCCGCCCTGTCAGCTGGAAATATTATAATATGGAATGTCTCGTAAACGTTAAACTTATTATTAGACAATTATTTGTTTGCGAGCGCAATCAATCTATTTCAACTAAAAAATTTTTTAGCCACCAAGTTTTTACGATAAGCATCCTAGCTATTCAATTATGAAGCAAGCGATTATGTTTTTGCAAATATTGCATTGAATACATGTTGCGTATTCATAGCCTATTGCATGACTGTTTTTTCTATGAATTCCTTGCAAAGTAATAAAAAATTTATAATAATAAAAAATATATTTTAGATGGAAAGAAATCAATATTTTGCCAACTTAGAAAAAAATTATTGCCAACTCTAGAAAAAATCATGATTATCATCATCAAGTCTTGGAAAGTCTTGACAGCCTCCAGAAAACGCCACTGTTGGTGCAACTATGTACATCTCCCTTCCTATATACACCTTTATTACCTACTACTCATGTATCTATCCTCTGACAAAGTGTGTGGCCAATATTATCTTCATGTGACCTCCCATTCGTAATTGTGACATTTGGATCAATAACTCAAGGATTAACATCAATCGATTGAAGTAACTCGTGCAAGGATTAACTCCCATACCGATCTATCAGTGCTTTAATACTGACTATGTAAAAGAAGCATCTGTGCAATGATCAACTCCGTAGTGATCTCTCAGTGTGTTTAATTGGAGTCAAAAGAAGAAACCGGCAGAGTGAACATGGAATTGATGCCTTACGGCGCTTTATTCGAATCTTACGTAAACTTGTGCAGTGAAATCAATGAATCTCACTAAAACAGCGTGTCTAAAGCTTACTAAGAAGTCAAAATACTTTCTAATGTACACTGTTCACCAAGCTGTTCCCATAGTTGACACTTCGAAAAACCATTTTTAAAAATCATTGATTACAATCCATTCCGCAATCAATATATCTGTGACTACATTATTTTGCAGAAGGACATAATTATGTATCTCTGGTGTTCATCTCCATCAATATCCAGTACTCTTAGTTGACGTCTCCCAGTTCTTCATAGTCCTGCATACATTACAAAGAACCCTCTTTTGCAGACAGCTATCTTCGATCCTTACTACGTGTCTCTTCACCAGCGCCAGCGGAGTCTCACCACCCAAAAAATAGAAAAATAAAATAAAGCACGCATTTACATACAAAAAAATCTATGTATTCAGGCATTTCTGGGTCAGCACAATCATTTTATTAAACTTACACATTTTTTGTTTCATCGAAATTTGACAATACGCCATATCGTTCGTACCGTATTTTTCTTCTGTTCATCAAAAAAACAGTTTGATACTCGGGCCAAGTTAGGTAGAAACGCATGTAGGTGTCTTCTAGCATAATTTATTGTAATAAATATCTAGCACATATGTTATTGAACTCCAGACCTCAAATTACCAGAAAGGACCCCAAGAGCACGTGAAGCTATGAGTATGTCAGAGACTCAGTAAACGGTTCAGCAGTAGTATGTATAGGTAGGTAATACAATCTCCAGATAAGGCCGATGTGCCCACTTGTCCAAACATCTCTCAATTAATTAAGATGTGACACCGAAGAGAAAACTAAACAATAAAAAAGTTTTATTTAACATGGCTACTGGATCAAATTAAACTCGTTGGACTTGTACCAGAGGTGATTAGAGTCCGGCTGCTACAGGCAACTCGCTGATAGCTCCATTGTAATCTCTCACTCTTTCTCACAAACGATTCTCGTGAGCAGAAAGAGAGGTTACGACGGGGTTCTCGGTGGCAGGAACATGTAGATGCATGTAGTATGGTGGATGTGTTGCACAGTGTAGTTTGTTTGGCTGGCTCTCTGGTCGCTGGTCGCTGCTCACTGCCACCGCATATCCCCTCGGAGACAGGGGATGATTGATGGATCGGGGGGACACTTATCGACTAGGCTGCCGGTAGCGTCTTATCTCTCCGAGGATCCGGTGGACGCAGGACAGTATCCCCGTTCGTTTAATCTGCGTATGAGCTCGATTTAAGCCCATTATAATAACAATAATATGCACCAACACATTATATCGAACCATTTCTTTAATCATTGATCTTTTTGGGTAAGGCAATAACACCTCAAAGACACTTATCCTAGCCACAAAAATACTGAAAACTTTAAATGTGGGTGTTTGAGAATTGTTGGAATGTGTAATTTGTAGATATTCTTAATTTTGATTGATTTGCTTATATGTTTTTTTGGTTTTAATAACGGCTTTAGCTGCACGTAGTTACTCCACTTGAGTTACCCGGTCATTTTACTTGATTTAATAAAGTTTTTTGGGAATATATTTACAGATGGTGTGGACTGTGAAAATATTCTGTCCTTTAGACTTCGGGATAGCTGTTAACGTGAAAAACATGGACATACCTAAGTTTATTACCTACCGTTATCTAATGAACCTAACCTAACCTAACTACACGATAACGAAAAAATCAAACCAAATTTGTAGGAATTTAGTTTGTAGGTACCTACGCACAGGGGGCTAGCAATTAACAATGAAAATAAAGCTTTCATCTCCGGTATACAGGAATTTATCGATATAGGATGCACCTGATGCACGCATATGGTAGGATTGGTAGGTACTCGTACGTAATATCTGTGGATTTACGAAAAGTTTACCGTGGGTTTACATTCTGAATTCCTTTGTATCTTGGATACGTTTTAAGATTTTCACGGCCAAAAGTATTTTCAGGGAAGATCCGCCAGATGACATCTACCGGATCTGCCCTGATGATGGACACCGCAACGCTGTCCGAAACGTTGGCTAAAGAAGGAGGTAGCGCAACACGGCATAACACCCCAAAAACAAATAACGAAAATGCTTTTGGCCGTGAAAATCTTAAAACGTATCTGACTTGAGAAAAAGCTTTTGGAAAGGTTGGAGAAGGTGTTTGAGACATTTTTTTACAGGTTGATTTCGTAAAAACCTGTAAAAAACATTAACTCCTTTCTTACGCATTGTTTATTGTAATAACCCCGAAATTTAAAATTGACTTCACGAAATCAAGCGACGCGGAGCCACACGTCTATTTCCCACTCCGGTGTGGCGTGGTCAGTAGTTCTTCGGTGGACGTCATAGAGTTCACTTTGAAAAACCAAATTCGTCGACTAGCGGCCGTATTGTAAAACAACAAAGCGAAAAGGCATATTTTATTTTATTTTGGAAGTTCGGGCGTAAATATCATTTTTTTGCGATTATTATAAAAGAAACTGAATTTACCACATTATACAATAAAACCATTTCCGAAAAGGGGTTTATAAATAGGCTTATTAAAAGACTTGTAAAAAAATTACCGATATTTTTAAGGGCCGAGGTATGTTCTACAAGCAGTATTAGAAGCATCTGTGGTACTTCTAAGCGATCAAAATTTCAAAATAAAAACATAAGATTTTGTATGATTTTGCATTATTTAGTATGGCTTCATCATAACTAAAATTTACAATTGGAAACAAATGTAAACTGATGAAAAATATATGAAATTTGCTGCTTCTGCATATTGGTTATCTAAGCTGTGTTGTAAGGAAGTTCGTAAACAAATTGGTATTGACATTATAGTTGCAGTGAAAGATATTTTTAATAAAATGAAGACAATATTAGCGAAACTCAATCGAAAATCTAAAAACAGAAAAAGATGGACACATCTGGAACTCGAACCCAGGACCTTTGGCTTTCCCGAGTCCCAGAGGTGCAATTATCTTTTCTGTTTTTAGATTTTTGATTGGGTTTCGTTAATATTATCTTCATTTAATTAAATAATACAATTTGAGGATTTACTCATTAAAAATTTAAAAATATATATATATTTTTAATTCGTGTGACTAAAACATGGAACATGATATGAAATTAATTGCAATAATGCAGGGCTGTCAGGAATTAATTATTTTAAAAATAAAAATAACAACAGACACCAATCTTTTGTCGGAGAGCCTTATTAATTTTAGATTTTATACAGTTATGGTTAGTATTTTCAATGGGATAATTAGGTTTATAATTTATACCTAAAAAATAAAATTAAAAATGAACGACTTTATAAAGGTACCTAGGCTCATAAATAAGTGACGAAGGAGGTTGTGAAACAGAAGTGAAAAGAAGAATTTACATGATAAAAAAAAGTCAAGAGTAAAATGCAAAAGATATGGAGCGACAGAGGCACAACGAATACCACTAACATGAGACTCGTCCGGGAATTGATTTTTCCCATATTTCTGTACGCTGTGGAAACATGGACACTTAGAGCCAGAGAAAGAAAACGGATAGACGCCCTCAAAATGTGGTGATGAAGAAAAATGCCCAGGATTCATCACTGGCAAAGAAGCGTCACCAATGTGCTGGAGTGACCAAGTATCACTATATAGCGTCCGGTATTTCGGTGTCCGCAGCTCTCCACGCTGCGCTGGACCGCGAGGAATGTAGGAGCCTTGTCCACCATGGAAATTGGAGTAAGGGTCCCGATCATCAGCAATAAGGAACTGAATCGCGAAGAAAAAGTCTTAAAAATTTGTTCTGTTATTTTTCAATAGAATTTTTGAATGAGCGAACTTTATAATGCTATCCAAATCCGTATGTCCAAAGATAATCGAGCGCAAATTAGGTACTTTTGATTATACCAAATATTTAATCTCATCAATTTTTGTAACCTATATACCTACGTTTTTTAATTAATGAACGATAACATTGTAAAACACATACTTAGACTAAGAACAATGAATTTTTATCTTCTGCCTTTGTGTGTGACGTAGTTAGGTATGTAAGTATGTATCTAGATACCCATCCTATATTGGCTACGTAGCGCATTTTCAGCACGCCTACATGAATAGAAAATTAAATGTTTTGAAAAACTGTAATGTGGTGAGATTTAATAATTCAGAGAACTCTTTGAAAAATATAACTCCTTAAGGCGATCCAATAGTCCAGGAAAAATCGAATTCGGAATTCACTGCACTTTAAGGGAGGAGTTTAAACATACTTGAGAAAAAGCTTTTGGAAAGGTTGGAAAAGGTAGGTATTTGAGATTTTTTTTACAGGTTGATTTCGTAAAGGCCTTTAAAAAATATTAATTCCTTTTTAACGCATTGTTTATTGTAATAAAATGGAAATTTAATATTAATTTCACGAAACCAAGCGACGCGGATCCTAACGTCTCTTCCCCGCTCCGGCCGGGGGGGGGGGGGACTGACAGAAAATGGGTGTGGCTATTCAATAGTTCTTCGGTGGACGGTACGCATAAGGTTCACTTTGAAAATCCAAATTCGTGGACTGCCGTATTGTCGCCGTGATGTCAAAAATAACAACGCAAAAATGCATTCTGTATTTTTTTTGTGAAGTTCGGGCGTAAATTTCAACTTTTCTTTGAGATTATTATAAAAGAAACTGAAATTGCCTCATGAAACTATAAAACCATATCAAAAAAGAGGTTTATAAATAGGAGAGTTTAAACTTGAAAGTGTTTTTTATAGACCTTATACCTACTTTATTTTTTTCTAGGCTTATTAAAAGACATAAAAAAATTACCGATATTTTTAAGGACCAAGATATGTTCTATACGCAGTTTTTAATTGGAGCATCTATAATACTTCTAAGCGATCAAATTTTCAAAACAAAAACATATGATTTTGTATGATTTTGCATTATTTAGTATGGCTTCATCTCAATATCAGTTTGGCTGTCAACGGTGAAAGCGTTCTCGGGACATCGATATAAACTCATCCGATGTTACGCTTATCGATCCGATATTGTAAAGTAATCGATTCAACTGTGCTAGAGCTCCTGATGTAGGTAGCTATTATCGAGATAAATGCAAACCTAATATTGACTGTTAGATAATACGAATCACGTAACAATCGAAGGTCAATAAATGAAAGAGAGTTACTTGCACAAAATATAAGGTACGTTCCTAGTACAAATTATTAAATTTCTTTATTTGGTAAGATTATTTCCTTAAGACCACAATTTAACTGATTCAAATCAAAGCGATAACTCGCATATATACAAATACTCGTACATTTGTATGGTGGAGTGAATTGTTTTGATTGATTAGTGGGAAAACTGGCTTAGGTATCTACACAAAGATAAACAAAGGTTAAGTTGGTATCTTTTAATGGTAGATAATAATATATCTGTGTATCACTGATAAAAACTTATTAAAAATATATATTTTCACTTCTATAGGTAAGTACCGAGTGACCTTTCATTCAGAGAGACATAAAGCCTGCCTTAATTATTTTTATTTATTTGGAAGAAACAAACAGCTTTTACATAGAATAGTTTTAGGTAGAATACAAGCGAAAAAAGTCTCGAGCTAATGTTGCTTGGTAATGGAGTTTTATAATGACTTAAAATTAGTTTTCGGTAAGGTGGAAAGGAAGAGGAATATAAGATAAGGTTTGGAGATGCTCCCAATATATATAATGCTCTCGTAGGTATAACTTTACGATCCTAAGCGTTACTTCTATTCGATATTTCAGCAGGTAGTTCCAGAAAATGTAATAGGTAATAAAATTGCAACAGTTTAGTTAACCGTCCAAACCATTCAAAAAAAGTTGAAAAGCTACGCTACGTAGACTAGGCATGTACTAGGAAGGTATAGGTAGGTACCTACCTGTGTAGGGACCTACCAACATATAATTCAGTTTATTTTGAGTATAAGGTTGATTTTTCTAAATTTCGCCGCAGTTTTTCCTTCGATACAGATTTAAGTGGAAAGCCTCTAGTTGCATGTAGTAAAAACTAAAAAATCTTGAAGCAAAATGATTACAGAATTTCAGAAAAAGCTCATATCACGAACATGTAGGTACCTACTGATAAAAGAGGATGTAATATATACGTTTAATCTATTAAAGTATTAGTGAGTATCTATACGAGAAAAGCTGAAGATTTTCCACCCACCAGAGTTTACCAAATATACAAAAAATAAAACCTCTTCTCAGTAAATAATCATTTCTACTGACAGATATTTTTTTCTATTCGGATAATCTTACTATTCGGCTCTTCGGGGGTTGGTTCTCGGAGGTTGGGGCTCGAACTTGTATTTATTGAAACTAATCCTGCCATTGATGGGAGCAAGAAGCAGAAACAGGGAGCAGATGACAACAATACCAGCGGAGAGATATCTCTAGGAGCTTTCAGCGCGCCCAATACAAGATGGGCACCAGGAGCTATTCCCCTGTACCGCCTTCCCATTGGCCGCTATAGCTCCGCCCACCACAGCACCGCCCCGCGCTATCGGTAGCGCATTTTCCTCCGTCCTTTTTCCTCGCCCGATTTCCCGACCAAACCGCCGAGACGGCGCACAAAAAAAAACTGACGTGTTTATAAGCCACGATTCGCCGTATCTCTGTAGCTCCGTTTCATGTCCCAAAGCGGCTTTTCAGCGGTTCGAGGGTGACGGGAGACTGAAAGGCTTGCCCGAAACGAGTGCTGAGAAGTCTCGAGACACTTTGTGATTTAGTATTCTCCGTGTCTCGGCAGAGTGAGCACTGAGCAGGGGTGTCACTCGCCACGGGTTTCTAATTGTTTACGTGCGAACATTGTTTCTTATCAAACAGCTGTCAAGTCTCTAACCTGTGTGCGACGTGCATGTCTGTCAGCTGCAGTCCGACTGTGCATTCCGAGCCTTCTGCAATCGGCAATCAACTCTCGCGACTACTTTTATGTATACGGACAGTCTTTACGCGTTTCAAAGTTTACGCGTGAGTAATTAGTGCATTCATTCAGTTTGACCTTTTTGTTAAAATCGAGTAGAAAACCAGAATTTCCTGAATCTCACAACAGGCAAGTATTGGTTGCGCGAGACTGGAGAACGGCCGGTAATGTTGGAGAGTTAACCCGAAGAAGACAGCAGAAAGAAGAAAGTAGAGGAATCCGCTGGCCATGATGACCATGGACGTCAGCATGTACGGCAACCAGCACCAACACCAGCACCAGCACGCGCACCAGCACGCGCACGGCCAGCATGCACAGGGCGAGGGTTTCGCGCAGGGCGGGGAATACCCCGAACACTACTACCCCGAGGGCGGCGAGCTGCATTACTACCCCGACATGGTGGCCAATTGCCCGCAGCTAGAACAACAGACAGATCATATCATCAGCGCCGACAACGGACTGAGTTACACCAACCTGGATTACGGCTACCAGCAGTACGGTCACCCCTACCAAGCGGACATGCCCTACCAGCCCTACAAGCCCGAGCTGCCCTACCTGCAGTACGGCGAGGAAGGGCCCGGCTGGGCGGGGGCCCCCGGCTGTCTGGAGTACCCCGGGGGCTACAAGGGCGAGGGTGCGGGACAGGCGGAAGACTGCTACCGGGCCGACGCGGGGGCCCGGGGCTCCGCGCAGCAAGGGGGCTCGCACCACCACGGAGTGCCGACGTATAAGTGGATGCAGGTCAAGAGGAATGTTCCCAAGCCAGCTGGTGAGTTCTACTTTATTATCCGTGTCTACTCTGTGGTCACCTACTGTCTTCAGTGCCGCTTGATTATGTTTTTGGTAAATAATACCTATCAACCATTTCAGAGGAAAATCTTTGCGTAAAAAAACATAGTTTAAAGTTTTTAAAGTACTTTCATAATATAGGTAGGTATAGGTAAAGGTCTGTAGGGTTGGACACACCTAATAAAAATTGAGTTTTTAGTAGGCTGGTGTAATGCTAATAATTATTGCAGACGATTATTTCGTACTTTAACGGTTGCTTAACCAAATTTATAATTTTCAAGCTAATTTGTTTGCTAGTGGGAACAGCTCACATAGGTCTCAAATAAATCGTTTTATCTCAAATCCTGTGCCATGGCGAGAAATATGAGCTGAACGGTTTCAGAAAGAGAAAACTCAACATACGAAAGTTTCCGAATGCAATTTGAGAAAATCTATGAATCTCTGTGAATTTTTTATTAATTATTTTTACACGAAACGACATAAAAGTGAGATTTCGATAACGTTTATAATACAATTATTCTAATAAAATAAGTAGGTACGTGTTTTTAGTTTTTTCGTTATCAGTAATTTTAGTTAGAAAAAGTGTAAAGTGAGACATTTTTAAAACTGTTTTTATATTTGCATTCAAAGTTTTGATATTTTAAAAAGTACAATTTTATTTCTAATACTAACATTTGAAATCGTGTTTCATCTATCTTGCTCAAACAGTTTTTAGTTTTCGGATAGGTTCAGAAATATTGCATTTATTTGGATTTTATTGCACAGCGGAAATACTAGACAGAATGTGCTAGTCCTGAGGGGTTAACACATATCTACCTACTGCATTTTTTTAATATCTTTCAAACGGCTCATAATAATTCATAATAATATATAGGTACATACGTAGTTTAAAATTTAAGAACGTTTAATATACCTACATATATAGGCAGGCTTTGCCGCATTTAACTAGGTATTTAATAAAACCCAATTCGTTATAACAACGAATGTTAATAGTTTCCAATTTGAATTCTCTAAATAATATTAACCTCTTCATTTAAAAATACTGTTACTAGAACATAACCTTTAAAATAAACCCTTGGTAGGTATAACTACCCTTTCAATTTCTCTGTTTGTAATATTCAGACGCGAAATTCTCAAAAGTTTAAAGTTGGAAACCCTTAATTTAGTCAGCACTCTAAACACCCTTAGCACTGGCGCCAAGCTTTAGCGGTGAAAGTAGTTGGGAGGGAGAGAGTGGAAAACTTTACATTCAAATATATTCACCTCCCTACATTTCACATCAACAGGTTAAATCTACATCCCTTTAAAGTTCCTATTGAGTCATAACCTCATAAACTGAAACAAATATTGTATGGGTAGGTAATATAATTTTAGCTTCAGAATAAATCCTTTCGATTTAAATATTAATTATAGTTGCTTCGATATCTGATAAATCCAATTATAATTTTGTTCTACTTCTTCTGTGTGAAAAGGGCTATCGGTGACATATTGATACATACACATGTGATTACATCTGCAAGTGTTTTAAATTTTCAGTTGATTAGTAGGAGTTTTGAAACGGTGCTGTTTTTTCTGGAGTGTTCATTCATGTTTAGGAGGTTACTATTATAAAAAATGTAATTACAGTTTAAAAAAAAAATTAACACATAAAATAAACTTAGACATAGGTACCCACTAAAAGCAGCTAACCTAAATCCTTGAAGTTCCTTCATAAATAATTAGTCGTAAAACCTACCAAAGTCAACAATAACCAACTAATTTTAAATCACCATATTTTTTTAAAGGATTGTATGTATAAAGGTAGAATCAGAAGCAGTAATTAGGTCTTAGAATAAATAACAACTTCTTTATGCGACCAAAACCTGATCTATTTTCGATCGACATTACCTCAAAGTTTTGTTCCTAGAAATCTTAGAAAAGTACCTACCGACCCACTTTTATGTAACAGTTTACCAAAAAATTAATTATTAAAAAATTTATTAAAAATTTATTATTTTTAAAATAAAATGTACAGTACATACAATTCATGAAAAATGGCGAAGAAAGACATTTGAATTAAAAATTACCTCAATTTTTTTGCCCAATTTGTAGATAAATGTGGTAATATGAAAATTTCACAAAATCATTCCACAAAATGTATTTTTTTACTCTTCTTCACTCGTTAGTAACTCTGCAGAAAGTAACATGGTCATCTAACATATATGTATATAAATTCAAATTCACACATGGATTTTAGCATTTTTGAGGATTTGTGCTTAGGGGCAAATAACAAAATCAATATTGTTATTTGTTATATATATGAGATCAGCTTGCAACATTATTCCACTATTTCTGTTTTTTTTTCGACGGATAAAAAGCAGGCTTAGTAGGTAATTTTTGGTGGACAAACACCTACTACTTTCCTGCATCCTTTAGCATCTTTATTCCCATGAATTAAATCACGCTCTGTGATGAAACAACATTCGAATGCAACATTCTTCCACAAACCAATAACTTTAAAATGCTGTTATAGCCTAAATGTTTTTTATCACCATAGTCCATGCCTTAAAAGATGTTTAAAAACAATAACAAACCTAATATTATTCCATCAATAACTCAACATCGATATTTTTAGCAACAAAACATCAAAAAATTCCAAATATAGCAATATTCCGGGCAACTCAATTATTAACCTCTTAAAGTATCTATTGTGATGCCTACTGCTACAATGATTAATACATTATATTAGATCCGTCGGTCCCATGGCACTCTGTTCTTGACCTCTGTTTCTGTTGACAAACTCTCCAGACTGTATAATGTCTAATGCTAAAATGCACCATCATCCTCTGCAAGTCATGGTGACTGGAGTCAACCACAACAATGCCCAGCACAAAGGGAACAACTCAATAATCCATCGCATCGGCATTATTACTGAGTTTAGAGATTCCGCGTCGTGCCGTCATCCTATTCAAATATTGGTACCTAAGACCTGCTATATATGTATTTTCTCCAAATTACAATATATTACAGGTACCTACTTAAAAGTATTCATAATCTGCTCTTTCTTAGGTGGCGCTAGTTTAATTATTTTAGAATATGAAGATGAATTAATTGTTTGAGCCCGTACATACGCAATATGAATATGAATAAATAGTTTTGTCGTAAACAAACATATATATTAATACAATATTTAATTGAATCACCGATACAATATGTATTTGTGATTTCGGTACATATAATTTCGGCTTTCGATATGAAACCTTCAATCATGTCAGATGTAGGTACCTATATTATTAAGATAAGAGTACCTAATGATCATGTTATTAAGTATGAGATGTCAAACATCCTGTTAATTGTCCTGGCAAGAGAGATTGTTGGTATTAGGTATGCAAGTAGCGTTAGGTCGAATTTTGAAATAAGGTAATTGAATGCGTTAAGGTTATCTAAATAAATGTAAGACAGTCTATTTATTTTTGCGGTATTATGCCGTGTTGCATTACCTCCTTCTTAGATAAGTCAACGTTTCGGCCATTCTGGCAAATAGGCAATTGTCGAGCATTTAATTGGAACTGGTCATTGCTTTGGATTTGTGCCTGAAGTCCTGGGAAGACCCAACACCCATAGAGCAGGCCTAATTACACTAAATACCACAGAAATAAATCACTATAATAAAAGGTAGATGTTTGTAGTGTGTTATTATTTATTATGTTTTTATAGCATCTTATAGGCTCGTAAATTAAATGTAAGTAATAAATAAAGATAATATTGGTAGTTCTTAGTCGACGTACCTATGACACAGTTAAAAGTGACAGAATTCGATGTAGACACCTTAGCTCAGTTGGTAGATCATTTGCCATGTAAGCAGAAGGTTCTGGGTTCGTGTCCCAGAGGTGCTAATATGTTTTTTCTGATTTTTCTGTCTCCATATGAAGATTTTCAGGATTGAAAAAAAAATTCATTTTCAGTTACCACAACTTCAATAACGTCGTATTTTTCATCTCAGCACTCTAGCTCACTGAAAACTCACGAACCGCCACTGCTAAGTGGGTATATTATAACGTAGTTAGATCACTAATTTGTTGAACAAATATTTTCTTCATAATAGTAAAAACGATTCGGTCATTCGTTGAAAGTCATATTTGGGCACGTAATTTAAAATAAATGGGTTTTCCGTTTTTGGGTTAGTTTGTTTTCCTATTTATACATTTTTACATTGAGTTTAGAATTTTCATCGGAGATAATTATAATTATTTATATGCGAGACAGCTTTGTCGCCATCCGACAGTGTCATTTTTTATGTGAAAATCGCACAAGAGTCCCAATTGCTCCCGTCTGGAGCTATTGAGACTATGGCATCCCCAATTTGGGTTTGCTGTGAAGCTGAAAGGAGTGGGGTGGGGAAGGAGATGGGGAAGAGGAAAGTGGGCTTTCAGATCTGGTCACCAAACACGGCTAAAGCCATTTCAAGCAACTTTTCAATTCTGGATGGTGGTCTTACACCAGAGAGCATCTTACACTGAGAGCATCTTCACTCTGGAACGTGCTGTAAATAAGCTGCATATCATTTTAAATTAATAAATTGTGAAATAACACAAATTAATAAAATAAACTTTATGTGCACCATAAGAATTATTTATTTATTTTGTTGAATTTCATAAAATGTTTAAATAAATGAAGACAATATAAACGAAACTCAATCGAAAATCTGGAAACAGAAATATCAGAAAAACATATTGACACCTCTCGGACTCGAACCCAGGACCTCTTGCTTTCCGGGCAAACGCGCTATAGTCCCAGAGGTGTTTTTCTGATTTTTCTGTTTCCAGATTTTCGATTGAGTTTCGCTTATATTGTCTTCATTTATTTAAATATTACAATTTGAGGTTTTACTCATAAAGTTTAAATAAAAAAAAAATATTCATAAAATGTATTTTATTGAACCCGCGACATTTAGATTACTAGTTGAAAGCCTTATCCGTCGACCACGAAGGCCGTCAAATAATAAAAATAAATAAATTATTCGGTTCGTTGATCCTTGACAGTTTGCCCCCAAGGTTATAAAATAAATAGGCAAATAGTTTTTTCATTTATGCATTTGCATGTTTTATAATTTTGTTATTCGGCGGTACATCCTCTCTGCACACGCCTTCGGAGACTATTAGATATATTTTGTTTAATTAGGTTTTCCTATTTTCCCTAAACCGACTGCATACTGAATGTAAATATAACTCTCGGGGGATCAAGCGTCATGGAACCACCGTTTTATTTGTCCCCATAGCCCGAGACAGTTGCGATTACAAAAAAAGATTCAATATCTATTTGTTCACCTCTATCCCTTTTGTTGTAGGCAGGTAGGTACTTACGACCTGCGTTATTAATGGTTTATCTAAGTCCACTTTAGTGACAGATTGCAGAGAGATATCTCAATGGTACCCGCTGCGTGCCTTTATAATTTATACTTAGACTCCATAGGCCCGGTATATCAGTTGATTTTAAGCTTGGCTTTGTTGGGATGTCGAGCTTAGCGCGACTTGGAACGTAATCTGTATATAGGTCGCAAGTCCAGAATCACCAGTTGGTAATATACGGATTATCTTAAAACTCGAAACCAAAAACCCAAATGATATATCGTCACCTCAGTTGGACAGAGTTCTAACTTATATTACCTTATTCTGAGATATGAAATGTCAAAGTTTTGAAAAACGATTTCCCATTATCCATTTACTTATTTCTGATTTTGAGGTTGGATCTTGTGTAAAGTACCTACTTATATAAAGTTAACATATTTTAAAGGAAAATATTTAAACAGAACGTATACTTAACATTTTAAAACATGCGGATAGAACGATGTGCAACCAGCTAGGGTATAATACTTCATTGCATATGGTTCTAACTTCCGTAATGCAATTTCAAGCTAGGGACTAGGGACACGTCCCATTTAAATATTTTCCATTAAAATGTAATATTGTAAAATACGTTACACAAGATTGACTGTCTAAATCAAAAATTGTTAAATAGATTAGGAAAATTCGTCTTTGCAAACTTTGAAAGCTCAGAAAATGGTAAGGCGAAGTTAGAACATTATCCAACCAAAGTGACGAAATACATTGCGCCTTGTAACAACGATCATCTGTCAGATGCAAACAAAATAGAGAAACATATTTCTTTTTCTTTGAAAAACCAACTACGTGAGTGCTATATCTAAACTTTCTACTGTCTTCGTACTGTGAATGTGTTGCCGACGCGACGGCAGTTAATTTGATGAACCTTAAATATTTTTAGGCAGGTTGATTTTTGATAAAGTTCCCAACTTCAATCAGCATGGTGCTATATAAGATGATACAAATTTTAAAGAGTACCTATTTGTTCGCCAGAGTCGTACACTATTCATGAAATTACCACTGGAAACAAACTGTTCAAATCCTTTTTCAGACTATTTTAGATTGATTATATCAATTAATAACATCCCTCGATGAATATACTTATTAGTCAATTAGGCAATTTACGAAAAAAATCTGTGAGACTGAAGTACCTATTCAATTATTACGTAAGTTATGCCAAATTTCTGTGAGACTATTACGTAAGTTAAGTCAGATTTGACATGTGACTGCTGGCGCCTCGGCGTCTAAAACAGGAACAATTTTCCGGCTTATCCAGAATTGAGCGGCAGATTTAGACCGCTTAAATTAGAGCGACGAATGCCGTACATAGCGAGGATAAGGACTGGCTGATATACCGGACCACAGCGGCATAGCCCATCATAACCAGGGTTTATTGCCCATAGACGTGACGCGGGACTTTTCACTGGAATGTCAGTTCCCATGAAGTTTCATGGACTAAACCAGAAAACATGGGTTAGGCTAAAAGTCATTACAGCTAGAATCGTAAAGAATCAATCTTATCACGTTTTGTTTCATTTCGAATCAGTTTCGAAAGTGATATCGGTTAAACAAACGGAAATTTAGATAATTATTATTGATTAAGACACAAAACACACATTGTGAAATTGATTTATTTTATTTATCATACATTTTGTTAAAAACATCATTAATAAATTTAAAGTCATAAAACGTACTTAACAATCTCACACTAAATATTAAGTATGAGGTCTGAGTACCCATATCAGCTCGAGAATGTAGGTAGGTAAATGTTTGAGTTGCGACGGGAATAGAAGCGTCTCCATTTATAAAAATATTATTTTTATTATTCAAGTAATTTGATATTTCATAGATTTACAGGTGGGACGTACTTAACTTAGGTACTTTAACCAGTGATTCCTGACAAATCAAACAGAAAAAAAAACTTCCGCATGTCGCCGCTGGTCACTCAGCCGAGCTCCTAAACCCCTCACTTCGCTCCTAACAATCCAATAACTAGTGATGTGGTATGTTTTCAGTTGAAAAAAAAAACCATCAAAAATGTCACTAGAGATCAAAATTTCAAATTATTTTTTTACTATAAATAATGCCAGGAATCACCGGTTAGAGTAAGTTCAGTATTACTATCCCTTACCAAGGGACATACTAAACTTGTAAAGTTTTTAAAACAGTAAAAAAGAAAAACCGATAAAATTACAATTTTTTTTACATGAGCTCCATACGAGGAAAATAATTTCCCTCATCAATGTCATCTTTGGGGATGCTGTGTGGAGGGTTTTTTAAGGAAAAGAAGGAGAGGAGAGTTCTGGGAAGGAAAAGGGTTTAAGGGGGTGGGGAGGAATCTGGGGTTCAGTATGTCCTAGTCATCTGCCTCCAAGACCTAGACAAACCTCACCTCATGAACCCGGGCGCCCCTGCTAAATCACCAAACGTAGCGAACCACTTGGGGTGACCTATGGCAGAGGTGTTTGTTATCCAATAAAGGTTCCCGGGGCGGCGGTACCCATTCCCGCCTCCCAAATTGAAATATAAAGTATTAATAATCTATTATAACAAACTCCCATTAAAATTAAAAAGCATCGAAAATATGCAGGAATTTAAGCCCAAATTAAAAATTTTCCTTAAACTGCTATAAAAGTCCCAAATATGTTTACTTTATATCTTAAAGTCTGCTTTTTATAAATCGTTCATTTCTTCTTTTTCTTTCATTTCTTAGTTTCTATATCTCTAAATCTACTATTGTATAAATCTTGCGTTCTTTCTTACATATCCTTTACTTACTTATTACTTCCAATAGCCGTTATAACTAACTTACACGATCTTTTAATTTACTAATTGAGCTAGAACTCCCTCACCAAACACAAGAGCATTGTCTCTTTATGGTGAGGAAAGGCAATTTTTTATATCTTTGTTAAAACCTTATGTAACTACGTAACCTATGTAACTTTATATGTATTTTTAATCAACATTGCCAATAAAAATAAAAATAAACTGAAAAAAAATAAAAATTATATACCTAGCATAAAGATAAAAAATTAGAATGTAGGTACTTAAACCAAAAATATAAAGAACATGCAATACGAGTATATTTCCTAGTAGGTAGGTACTTATGCATACGTATGATATCAAAATCGTTTAGGCATTGCCTGTTTGTTGGTATATACTTTTTTTAAACACTTAAAATTAACTTATACAGACATCATATTATTATTTGTATTTAAATTTTTAAAAAGTAAATTAAAGATTAAAAATTTGTACAGAAGTAACAGCGGATGGATATTTGTATCATTGGTTGTGATCCAAGTTTTTATAAAAGTTTTATATAATGTGCTGTATGTCGATATAATTTTTTTATTTTTTTTTAAATGAAAGACAAACATTCCCGGGTTAGGAATAATCCAACAATGTTTAAAAATCTCCTACTACCACCACAGAAAGCTGAAAATGTTGCTTGTGTTGTGATGGAGGACTTGGCCAGTCGAAGAATCGAACACGCGACGCTCGGTCGGGACCCAAGCGCTATGCCCACTCAATCACTGACCGGTAATATGTTTTTACACATAATTTCCTATACACATAAGAAGTCAGATATAAACTTTTGGTGTAATAAAAAAAGTATGTCTCTGCGCAAGCCTAGTTTTGCGGAGAGGAAACTCAAATATCTTATATAATCTAATGGTAAAGCGATTTTCGTTATTCGGAAAGCGAACATTTCGGGGAAAATGTATTTTTGGCATTATAGACAATAAATTTTTCTCATATCTAAGAGTTCAGCTTCTTGGAATAATCAAGATAATACCTATGTTTAAGCAACATTGTTTTTAGTTTAATTTTCGAGATGTTTCTAGAGGCTTAATGTGGGTTTTATAAATAGGTACCACCCTATGCAATAATTTCAAAAGATATTGATGATTGCAACGATGCATGTTACAATTCATAGATATTAATTATAGGTATACGCACACCTATATTATTAATTTTTTAGGTAAGTAGTTGAAAAATACACATTTTTAATTTCCATTTTCCAAAAGTTGGAACCGATAGACTGCCTGACTCGCAAAGTTACATTCGTTATCGCTCAGGTTCCACAGATAAGTGAAAATTCTCGGAAAAACTCCAAAACAGTCTAGAACTTTTTTTACTTAATTGTTAAACCACCTTTTTATTTAGATTTATATACCCTTTTTAGGGTTGCTGGTTATTATTTTTTTCACCACATACCTACCTATACTTATCTAAACACTGGATAATCACAATTTGGTAATTTCACTGGGTAATTTCATTAGACAATGAAATTCCTCAGTGTAATTAATTAATTGTCTTGATTAGAATTTCCTATAAAATTTAACACCGAGCATGATGCAAAATGAGATGGAGCGATGGAGCGGACCATCTCCGCAAGAATTTCTGAACATTTTTGAGTGTGCAAACTCGGCTTTCGAAACAATCCGAAAATTATTGCCGAATAGTTAATTGTAACCGGCCATTACATCGGATTTGCGTCTTCTGGGAAGAAATCGAGCGCGCCTAATTACGAAAGAAATTGAAATCCGAAAAAGTTCCAATAGTGTTAGTAGGTAGGTACATGACGTTTCTTCATAGCATTAAAATTGCTTACATTTTTTAAACTTAGAACTAATTTTTTTGTGACTTCGTATAACTTTTGTAATACATTCACAACATATGATATCGTCACTTCAGTTGGACATGAGGGTTCTAACTTTACTTTTCCTTGTTCTGAAATATAAAATGTCAAAGTTTGTAATTTCTTTATTTATTTGTTTGTTTACGCCTTGATGGCTTTTACATGTAAGGTAAATTGTACAGGAGCATTAAAACAATTATGTACCATCATAACATAACCTACATAAAATAATAAACAGAGCATGACAGACATAAGTAAGCACAACACAAGTTGGAATGAGTACTCGATAAATAAATTGTTAACAAAGGAGTTCAACCAGCATATTCGTATTTGGGCTCAGGCTATTTATAGTAGTTTCAAAAATTACTGTCACAATATTACACAAAAATGATTACAAACATACTCGAAACATACCGGTTGGCAGAGGTGTAAATCATTTTTTAGCGATTAATATAAATGTAGGTAAATTTCTTGTAATTAATTTATTTTTGCTATTATAAATGTACGTAAGTTTTTTATTATAGGTATTATGAACAAAAAAGGTACACAGCAATTACATACATAAAGAAGTCAATAGGTACTATGAAAATTGTTACAGAGTAGTGGGTATTAAATTTGTTACTGTTAACAAACAGGAACATTTAAGGATTTTTGCATCTGCATACATCCTACGCTTTTTAAAGGAAGCGATGTTTTTATAAAAAGAATATGTCAACAGAACAAGTTTCATTTCCCAAACGATACAATCTCTGAAGACAAGAGTTAAACATAAAATTACTGATGCGAGAAGCAACTATGTTAAATGTAATGAAGTAATGACTATTTTTCATTATCTATTTATCAAGTTCTGATTTTGAGGTTAAATCTTGTGTAAAGTATTTTAATTGAACATAAAAAAAATATTTAAATATGACGTATACTTACCATTTTAGAGCATACCTAAACATGCAGATAGAACCATGTGCAACTATCTAGTCTAGGGCATAATAATTCATTGCGTATGTTCTAACTACATTTTCCTAAAGCAATTCCAAGCTAGGGCCACGTCCTATTTAAATATGTTCCATTAAAATATAATTAACTAAAATGCTTTACACAAGATTGAACCTAAAAAACTAAAATTGTTAAATAGATTTCCAAAATTCATCTTTGCAAACTTTGAAAGCTCAAAACATGGTAAGGCGAAGTTAGAACCTTATCCAACCAAATTGACGAACTACATTGCGCGTCATAACAACGATCATCTGTCAAATACAAACAAAATAAAAAGTGTAAGTGATGTTAGAATCTTTTAAAATAAGTGGAGCTTGATTATAGAATTTCTGCATACAAATATCCACGGAAATACAACACATTATATGGTTCTGAAAATTATTTTAGTTATAAAAATGAGCAAAAGAAATGGTTTTGAATTCGAAGGTCATTTTTGAAAAAAAAAATGTCGGTTATAAATAACTGAGGTGACGATATTTTATAAGTGAACAATCCCGATATTAATATTGGAGATTCACAGATGTGAAAATGGGATGAAAGATTCCTGACATTTTATTTAAAAAAATAATATTATTCCTCGTTCGTTACCATCCCAATAAAATCCCTAACATTAGCACACGAGCAGCATCGCTGACTGAGCCCAGTCGCCCAGTCCATAAAATGGTAATATTTTTATGAAGTGCCAAATCCCTTAAGCTTTCCATATCAGGAATCGTGTATCAAATCAGAGCTCGACTTCGATAATAATATTATATTTATTATTTATTCGCTCAGTTCAACTTTGGTCGTAGCTGCAGATAAGATTAGTCGTGGCATTGCAACACACTACCTTCCTAATACACTAATACTTTATTCGTGGATCAAATCTGGTAAGTCTAGTCGCGCGGCTTAGCTCGATTTATAAAACACCCATCTGACAGCATTATTACCCAAGAGACTGTTCGGTTGAAATTTAAGAATCCGACTCCGAGCACAACTCTGACCCGGGCCGCATGGAAACCATCTGTGAACGTGAAGTTTGTAGAACCGAATTAAAGCAAGTAGCTATTAATAATGCCAAAAGATGGCGCCACTTACGTTGACAGCTACGGATGATAGTTTGTAACCAAGCTACTGCCGTGTCAGGGCCTTGCAGCAATTAGTTATTAATTTGCTAAAAAATCATTCTATAACACAGTGTTATGTAAATCTGTCCATAAAATTTACCTTAAGATGATGCCATGCGAAAAATATTCTCAAATACCTTTTCCAACCTTTCCAAAAGCTTTTTCTCAAGTATTTTTAAACGCCTCCCACAAAGAGGCGTGAAATCCGATTTCTATTTTTTCCTGAACTATTGGATCATTGGATATTATGTACCTACATTGTGTTGGTACATTTGTATGTAGATACCTACCTTTCCAAAAATTACCTCCACTATTTTTTTAAGTTGGTAGGTATAGATTGTATAGAACATCCATTCTCGTACAGTTATATACTGACTTTACAATGAACGTAAGCGAAATAGAAAGATGCGTAAAACAAACGTGCGACAGAGTAAGGCGTGGACGGAGGTAGGCAACTTTTTTCACCTTAAACTCGCCTATTGCGACTATATCCGTATCAACAAATTTGATCAGAAATCATCGGGGTCAGAAAAATGGTATTTTGCCCACGTTACTGGCCCGCGAATTTCTCTGTCGCACGTATGATTTTACGCATTTTTCTCTTTCGCTTACGTTCATTGTAAAGTCACTAACTGCACAAGTATCGTACCATGTTTAGGTCGGTCTTAAAGTTTGGCGTGTACTATACCTACCTATAATACGATGAAGGAACGATATTTTTATTTGCTCTAGGACCACAAAATTTACAAGGACGTCGAAATGCATAAAAAAGCAAACAATATCATTAGGTGAAATTAAGAATTAGTGACGTATAGGGAAAGGTTGTCAGGAAATAATTAATTGTTAATTTGGAAACCAAAGAAACTATAAAATCTGGTGGAAACAATATTATTTACGTCACAATATCAATTTAGAAATATCTCACGTAGACACATTTTTAAGGCGCGTATCTACAATAAGAGTTTTGGATTTTTGCTAGCGATAAGATAGCAGATGATAACAAATTGATATCTTATTTTTTTTGAAGAAATAAATATTGTAAAAGTATATTTAATTAATTAATATCTATATGTTATTAAATAACTCATTTTATTAAATTAAAAGTATTGCAAGTAATTCATTCCGTTAAGATTTTAATGATTTGATGAGGGATTATAAGGTAGATATGATATTATTAAAACACAACTAAAAACAATTTTACCAAATTAGAAAATTTTTCATTAGCACCTCCTTCCTATAGAAAATAGAAAAATGTGCCTAATGTATCTACCTAATTTCGAACCAAACGTAGGGAAATTTGAAATTGAAAAAAAATGACCTCCAAATACAATCGGTGTTTGGCAACAGGAATAGATTAGATAGTTATGTAGGTACCTATTAATAAAAATGAGTTTTTGAAATGCTAATCGTTGGTCGAACTTTATAGGTCAAATCGAGTCGTCTACTACGATCGCTTTTTTATGTAACTGGCCCGCTCATCTATACTTATCTTTGCATAGTATAAAGCAAAGATCTTTTAAACTACGCAACGGATTTTCATGCGGTTTTCACCAATAGATATAGTGATTCATTAGGAAGGTTTAGGAATATAATTTGTCAAGGTTTCGTGTAAATTGGTTGAAATATATAATACCTATATAAAGGGTGCGGGCTGGCAAGCGGATGGTGTGGATTTGATATGTGTGCACATTAACAAATGGCGTTGGTTATAAAGGTTGGACAATGGCGTTGTCAGTAAATGACGTTGTATTTCGTTAGCCACTAACGTCGTTACCCTATCTAATAAATAAAGGAGTGTCTGTTTGTGGCGGACCGGCGGGCTGGCGGGAAGGTGGCAAAGGTTTGATTTGTTTATTAAAAGAAAATAACTTAGTTTACATCACTTTATTTTTTTATTATATTTTATACTATCAATATGTTTCGTGAACCATGTTCACTTCTTCAGGAATAAAAGTATACTTAGTAGTTTGATTTGTAAATAAATTTGTGGTGACCGGACAACTCAGAACCTCCTTTGAAAAGTCATTAGGGAACGTACCCAACTACGTGACCAAAATCCTAAGGAACCCGCCGCTCATTTGTATGGAGCGTGACCTTTTGAAGACCCCCCCCCCTAAAAATGTCACGTAGTATGGGTACGTTCCCTTAAAAGTGATGAAAAAAATTGGTTAGGTAAATAGGTTACGTTAGATTAGAGTTATGGGCCATATAATTTTTTTTTTCATTGCTTTTAATGACTTTTCAAAAAGGTGTTGAGTTGACTTGATTCTGAGTACCCAAAATTTGTATACCTACTACAGTTTTATTCGGATATTGGTTAAATTTTGGACCCTTAAAACACGAGGAAGGTCACTGTCTATGTGAGATTTCAAAAACTTACTTCATCCCTCTTTCTCGCCCCTCAAACGAGAGTAAAGTTCCTCACATATTTGGATAAAACGAGCATATTTAACACGGGGTTATACAATCAGTATATTAAAGTTTATTATAGTAAAGCGCACTTTAAGTGCGCTATACACATTTATTTTTATCTGAAATTGAGTCAAAAGTTCCCGCGTTACTAACAACGTGACAAAAATGTAATGGCCATTAGCCAACCGATGAATTGAACGATTGGTGGGAACCAGACGCAGTGCCAATTCAGCCACTAACCAATCGTTATTATATTTAGATTGCCGATAAGTCCCTTCTATTCTGCATATAAATGTAGGCGCCTACCTAAGTAAGTACTCTACCGCGGAGAGTTTCATCGTTTCATTTCCCTGGCATATCCGTACGGCAGTCTGCAAGAAGGCACTAGTGCTGGTTCAGGCTAAGATATCTTCATCGATAATCAAATGCAATATGTAATATATACTATACATGCTAATTGAAATATTAATTGATAAGGTGATGGGTTCAGAAGCAAGGGCAATCGCGATTTCCACGGATGTTAGAGATTACCTCCAATAATCTTATCTTCATATTCAACTGAATAAATAAAATAACTTATCCAAAACACGTTTAAATGCTCAGGTGGGAAAATGTTTTACTTTGGATTCAGATGAACTTAATACGCTGGCTATATTTGGTTGGTTATTCATTATTTTATAAATAAATAACATTCCATCTTCTATTACAAAAGTGTGTGTAGTCTAACTAAAGTCTAAGAATTATTTGTCATAAGTCTTCTGTCGTCCAGTTTTCTAATGTTTCTTGTTGTGCTAATTCTTTAGGTTTTTTTCATTTTAGACCTTTCTCATTTTTTTTTCTTTATACAAATTTGTTTTTATTAAATAATTTGAGGATTTTTCAACCATGCTTTAGGCACATCCTCGTTCTTATAGATATAATCTGCTCTGTGTTAATCTACTTAAACCTAAATGAAACATGGAACAAATAAAGCCCATAGGTACTCGCCTTGCACCGTGTTTGGAGGGATAGATTCATACGTCCGTCACTCCTGGATACCCTGACCCCCAGATTCCTTCCACCCTTCATTCCTTTTTCTTCCCAGAACTTCTTCTCTTTCCTTTTCTAAAAAACCCCCACACAGCATTACCAAAGATGACGTAGGCCCTTATTGGGAGAATTATTGTACACATCGTAGGGAAATTATTTTTCTCAGGGCCTCCCGCGTGGAGTTAATGTAAAAAAAACACAGAAAATAAAATGCTGAAGGTCGTAACTAGAACCCATGACCTGTGTATTACCGGGACAAAATTCTAACCACAGCATCAGAAGAACCTGATTACTATACTTATTATAATGTACTTGCGTGCCAATTCTAACCACAGCCTCAGAAGAACCTGATTACTATACTTATTATAATGTACTTGCGTGCCAATTCTAACCACAGCCTCAGAAGAACCTGATTACTATACTTATTATAATGTACTTGCGTGCCAATTCTAACCACAGCCTCAGAAGAACCTGATTACTATACTTATTATAATGTACTTGCGTGCCAATTCTAACCACAGCCTCAGAAGAACCTGATTACTATACTTATTATAATGTACTTGCGTGCCAATTCTAACCACAGCATCAGAAGAACCTGATTATTATACTTATTATAATGTACTTGCGTGCCAATTCTAACCACAGCCTCAGAAGAACCTGATTATTATACTTATTATAATGTACTTGCGTGCCAATTAGCTTTAGCATAATACATGTAACTATTTCTATTCCTTTATTTTTTCCCATTATATCTTGATACATTTCAAAAGTAATTTTTGCATATTTTCTAAATACATATAACATAACACAAGATAAAAATAATGTAAAAAGTAAAAAATATATACAAGACAAAAGTAGATAATGGGAACCCACTAAGGCACTGCCTGTGCGTGGGTAATATTAACGGAGGCGTCTACTAATATCTACAGGAATTCCAAAAACTGAAAAAATCGGACTAATATCTATGAGAACCAAAGTGTTGACGAATATCTACAGCACCAGCAGAGGTTGTATTTGCAATTATGTATAGCATATTGGAATAACGTAATATTGCTTAAAAAACTTATGTATGTATGTATGTATGTAAAAATCCCTAAAATCGGACTTATTTTGTTTTTTTACATGAGCTCCACACAGGAGGCCCTGAGGAAAATAATTTCCCTCAGGGCCTATGTCATCTTTGGGGATGCTGTGTGGATGGTTATTTTAAAGAAATGAAGGAAGGAGAGAAGAGTTCTGGGAAGGAAAAGGGTTTAAAGGGTGGGTAGGAATCTGGGGTTCAGAGTGTCTTGGTCATCTTCCTCCAAGACCTAGACAAACCTCACCCCATGAACCCGGGCACCCCTGCTAAATCACCAAACGTAGCGAACCTCTTGGGTTGACCTATGGCAGAAGTGTTGGTTATCCAATAAAGGTTCACGGGGCGGCGGTACCCATTCCCGCCTCCCAAATTTAAGACTATTGGACACATTTAGCTAAATATTAAGGATTTGGGTTTTCGTTTTAACAGCTTTCTTTATTTCGAGTGCTTCTAAATTATTTAGTCTGTTACCATGACCATTTCTATGTCAGTTAGGTTAGGTAAGGTTAGATTAGGTTAGGTTAGGTGAGGTTAGGTTATGGTACCGTGTATTTCGAAATAAATAAACAAATATCTTTGTATTATGACCTCCATGTTTGTTCAATAAATTATTGTCCCCGCGCGTAAACAGCAAAATACGTAATATTATGCAAAAACTTCATGTACGTACTTTAAACGTTTAAGCCTTTACGTAATTAGTAATTAAGTAATTGAAGTAATTTATGCTTTTCCGTACAACCTCTTGCTCAGCTGCCCTCTGTAGATATTAGTCCAGCCTACGCTCTGTAGATATTAGTCAACACTGGGACCGTCATAGATATTCGTCCGACCTTAGCTCTGCAGATATTAGTCAACACTCTGAAGTTCGTAGATATTAGTCCAACATATGAGCTGTAGATATTCGTCCGACATACAGGCTGTAGATATTAGTATCTGGAGTCATATTAACTAAAGTGCTAAATTACACCAATAAGTTGGCGGTACAAGTAAAAAATGTAAGTGAGCTGTAGATATTCGTCCGACATACAGGCTGTAGATATTAGTATCTGGAGTCATATTAACTAAAGTGCTAAATTACACCAATAAGTTGGCGGTACAAGTAAAAAATGTAAACTTCAAGGTGAAAGTTTAAAAATATAGGTAATGAATCTTTGAAAATATTGTAGTAACAAAGTGACACATACAAGTTAGTTGATTTTTTGTTACGGTTTCAAGAAGATAAATAAAGTTAGTCTTGAAGTTAAGTAGAATTGTAAAAGTGAAGCACGAAGGTTTACGTAGAGTTTATAAAAAATATTCAAACTTAGGCAGTTTTTGTAAAAAAATAACATGAAAAATTTTGTACGTATTTTGTGAAAACTGGAAAATTTTGTCGTTATTTGATTTTTACAAACTTTGACACTCACTGACGTGCAAAGTTTGGTACAAGTTTGCGCTGACAGCTCTTGGCAACCCCCGCCACCCCTATTCAAATGAATCTCCTGCGGAGCTCCTAAGACTCGGCTTTACTAAGTAACACTTAACAAATTAACCGGAGCTAATTACGGAGTAGAACGCGGAAGGCGGAAGGCGAGTGAGGATGAAGGGGAAGGGAAGGGGTAGCTCTGTTCGGAGCCGGGGTAGGAAGGAAGGCTGGAAAGGAGGACGGAAGGAAGGCACCGCTGAAATTAATCGAGCTGAAAGTTGACATATGCCAAGCGAGGTTGTCACGGTAATTAAAATGATGTTTAACCGCGGATCAAGTCTGTTGGAAGTGAGTGTCGTCTTGTCGCTAGTCGCATGTCGGCAGTCGGGAGTCGGGACGGATTGATTCGGTTGACGGAGATCTGGATTAGGGGTTATTTATTACTGGTTGCAAGCTTACCCTAATTGTTTAAGTTTAAACGGTCTTACTGGTTCTTATGTACCAAAAACAATTAGGTGGGCAGTTATGTACATTTATAATAATTCATCTTCATCGGAATATTTATTAGTAGATACCTACATAACTAATATCTCTTGAATAAAGATTGTGTAATAGTTGTGACGTTATGAAGGGCGCATTAGATAACACAGCTTTGAAATAATTTAATCGAGCAAAAACCAATAGGCACAAAGTACACTGTACACTGGTAGTTTTTGTCGTTGTCTGAGTATTGTTTGTGAGTTTCTATAAATTTCCTTTTCCTACGCAAGAGAAGGCGGTTTATAGCAGCACTATTTGTGATAACGAAGAATTATATTGTCATTTTGAATGATTCCGATATATGTATTGCTCCAAAATTATTTTGTCTTAGTCTTCTACATTCAAACTTAAATTGTTTAATGTAAAAAAAAACTGATTTTATTTTTTTAACCGTCATTTTCATAATATTATATAAATGAAAATCTAGATAACAACCACTCTGTAAATTGCCATCTCAATCAATACGTTTCACATCTAGTGAGATGGGCAATACGTCATTACCGTAATCAAATGTAATGTTAAAATAATTAAATAAATAAAAAAATAAATATTTCGTCGAAAGATGAAAACTCGTAATGGGCAATAATTTGGATAAAACTGGACTCAAGGTTGGACAAGGTACGATTTATATACCGGTGGTACGATTTACCATACCAGTTCACCCAATCGTACCGAAGGACAAGTTTTGAAACATTTAAATTTAAAAAATGTTCTAGAATCTAGATGATTCTAAAATTTGATTTGTATATATAATATGGATAAATTGAAGAAGTGTTTATTTGAAGCTAACTTAGCTCTTCTAACCCATTTCAATCGTGAAATAATGAGAGTAAAGTGCAAAGGGTTATTATGATATACCTACCATTCTTTCCCCTATTGATAAAATAAAAAATAATATACGGATCAAAATTTAATGGTTAGACGCAGGTAATTTGCTAAAAGATTAGTTTTACAAAAATTATTTGCGAAGGTGGGTAACATATATTTTTTAATTTTTCTTCATTCCCTCGATACGACGGTAATTCTGCAGGAAATATATTTTTCCAATGACTAAACAAAAAATCTAAGAGAAGGACTCGATGTTTTATTGGGTTCCATGACAACCAAGAATCATGCAATTTCAACACCCCTTTGAAAAGTCATTAAAAGTTATGAAAAAAATAGCTCATAACCTAACCTAACAAACCTAACCTATTTATCTTTTTTTTTTTACTTTTTTTCATCATTTTTAATGACTTTTAAAAGGAGGCGTTAAGGCTCTGCAACCGGGCCCGAAAAGAAGAAGATGGAGACATACGAAATTACGAATGTTAGAGGAGAGCGCTAAAGCGACAAAATCGATGCGAAAATTGCGAAAATGTTTAATAAAACACGACTCGTTTAAAATACAGCAAAAATCTCGCGGGCATTATCTTAAACAGCATTTAAAGAAACACTGTGATTTTTTTCATACATATAACTTGTAAAATAACTGAAACAAACTTGTTAATGATAATTTTTGGAGCATACTTTGCGATTTTTTTCTATCGAGGGAATTTTATATAATTTGCGTTTCGGCGCGGGCAAAGTCTACATATTATCTTCAAGAATAACATATATATTTTTAAGAGCTTTAAAACTTACCGTGTTTATGGGAAATATGTAATAAATCGGTACAAATCCGGGTTGCGGGCCCTTAAGGAAAATATGTAATAAATCGGTACAAATCCGGGTTGCGGGCCCTTAAAGTCGCATGATTCTGGGTTGTCCGGTCACCGATTTATTGACATGCCAAGTCCTCTCTTAGGGTTATAGGTATTTATTCATTGATTTTTTTTCATTCTGACAATGGTCGGAAAACGTTAAGTTGTTGTGCATGTTGTATAAATGTGATTGACTTCTCTAACTTTGAATTTAAAATGTATTTTTACATTTATTCCTAAATACAAGTAGAGCGGAAAATAAACTAGGACCTAAAAGGCGACCTTTATACTCTCCGCAAATATTTCTCACACAAAAGCTGCCACAAGTTGTACATAACAGCCAACTGCTATGTCTATATAATACACATACCAGGAGCACAGAACATAATGCGGGTATTTTCTATGTACACATAAGGTACAATAGTACGTCAGTAGGTACCCAGAATATATAACACCCCGCGCCAACAATGGCGGCCCGGATAAAGCTGAAAGCCCGCCGAGAGAAAACAACTTTATTCGAATTCCGAACAATACTCGTATAACACAGAAAGTAAAATGGCCGAGGCTGGCTGTCATGTCGGCGTTGAATAGGGGCCGCCTGTCACTTTTCTTTTCAGGGATACCAAATCAAGTAGCGGAATAATTGTATTAGACCCTCCCATTCGGATACGCATCTGTGGATAATTCCGTACCAACCCGAACCAGAAGACTACCAACATAATCATTCTAAAGCTGAAAGCTACCCGAAATAAATATCATGTATTTATTCAAAGTGCTGTACATTTTTTTACATGAATTGGAATGAAGACATTTGTTCCGCGTTATGTAGGTTAGGGAGAAATCTTTGACAGACAAGTTTTTTGTAGTGAAATGACGACAGCTGCCCTACCTGGCTGTATGTACGGGTATACATCAACTTTACTTTTGTAAGTAGTAAGCACAGGTTTTTTAAATGGATCTATAGATTGAAAGATATGAAATTTTATATTCAATTGTTCAGTTATGAGTTTATTTAATAAATTAGTCATTAGTAAGAGGATTTACATTATTAAACATAATATAATCACAGGAAATCAGTAGGCACCTCATTGTGAAACTGTCACTATCTGGGAATTACAAAGCGTTTATGGGTAATGTGATTATACGAACATTTTATAACTTTGATTGACTTAACGATATTTTCTAGTTTATTATTAGTTATTTAACTTGTAAAAAATATTATGATTTTTTTACATCCGCACTTTTCACACGACCATAAATCTGGTCAAAGCATAAAATAGTAGGTAATAATGCTACTATTGTTCGCCCAGCATAACGTAACGTAGAGCTCACCATACATTTCCATTGAAAATAGCGATAAGTTGAAATATCAATGATAGTATAGCGCTCAGTGAGAGCAGCATAATGCATTACTCAGTCTGTATAAGTAATAGATTGTATAAATATAAGTTGTTTAATTAATTGCATTTTATTACAATTTAAAACTTTTGTCCATTTTTTTAAATCTATGACCGTTAACAGTTTCAGCCTATTACGGTCTTCTTCAGACTGGTACAATTTTTCTTTAAAATATGGTACAAACTTTACTTAGAGTATCAGGGTTGGTAATCAATGGTTGTTAGGTGTATTATGAAGTTAACAAAACGAGATAGGTTGGTACCTGGTACCTACGTATGTTCCAGTCCATCTACATAATAATATAAGTAAATTCAAAATATCTTGAACCCCACATTATCTACGTGAAATCAGTATTTAACAATAGTGATTAATATAATTTAAACCAATTAATATTTTTTCACCCCTGATAGGTACCCCCAAATCGTACCAACAAAAATATTATTAGTGACCGACTGAAGGTTCGGTTTCGGTTTCGGCAAAAAAATCTAGTTTCGGCGTCAGTTTCGGTTTCGGCAGAAAATCTGCCGAATTTTCGGCCGCACCAAAACTCTGCGTTCGTGAATTATCGCGCGTCGTTCGGCTGAGTTCGTGGCACGTGTGCTATCATCAGCAAAATAGTCAATTCATGAGGTCCTTCCTTTAAAATGTAAGTGCTGATAATTGTCATATATTTGTTCCGAGAAGTAGTTAGGTAACATATTTGATCATTTTTGTTTGTTTTATGGCAGTATCTAATATTAAAAAAAAAAAAACAATAATATTTTTTTTCATATAGGTACGTACTTCAATTATGAAATTATCACTTCAATTTTTTTTCATAACACGTGTAATAAGAATGTTGTGATTATAAACGCAATTACCTAAAATTAGAGTAGGTAGGTACCTACTCAATTAATGAGGTCCTTCCTTTATAATGTAGGGTGTTGATTATTATTGATAAATTTTTGTTCCAAGAAGTAGTTAATACCTCTGTGTTTCCTCCCTCCTACAACATGGGTCTCTTCAAGACCCATGTTCACTCCTTCCTTTCCTCAAAGAGACCCTCCACACAGCATCTACAAAGATGACATAGGCCCTGAGGGAAATTATTTTCCTCAGGGCCTCCTGTGTGGTGTTAATGTAAAAAAAAAAAAAAAAAACCTATGCTTTGTTAATTTTTGTTTGTATAAAACAAAGCAGTAATACCCATAAAAAAATATTTTTTTTCGCATACTTCAGTTATTGTTTTATTTCATTTAACACGTTTTAACTGTCTACATACCTAAGTGTAAAAAATAAGCCAAATTTCAGTAAACAATGGACTTTTAACATGTCTAAAAAAAGTTTCGGTTTCGGTTTCGGCCGAAATTGAGACAGATACCGAAGATTCGGGTTCGGTTTCGGTTTCCGTAGAAAGTCCTGTTTCGGTTGGACACTAAATATTATATTTATATACCTACCTATATAAATATAATATTTTGTATACAAACCTATAATATATATTATACCTATACCTACTTACCTTTAACTACCATTGTTGAAGGAAAAAAATAACAATATGAAGGTGGTCGTGATAGGCTGAAACTGATAATGGTTAAAATGTGGATAAATATTTTAAATTGACTAATTAACTATTCAAATTTAGGCAGGTGATTTTTATGAATTATGGTTGAAAATAGTGTGACGCGTACCTACGGCCGCGGCGGTACCTACATTAAGTAATATGTAGGTGAATGAATGAAGGCCTGTGTACGAGAATCATCGGTCCGACTCGTCAGAGCTCCGTCGTCAGTCGACTGACTATGGTTATAATGCAGTGGGTATCAAAAATAGAAATATTCTGTATCATAATATCGATATTATGCGCTTTTGTTGATGAAACTTTTTCAAACTATGGGGATATTTATTTTATTATTTTGCACACATTATAACTTCAAAATACAGTCACAAATTTGAAAATCTCTTACGTTACGTCAGTTTACTGCAAACAGCCGGCCTTGCAGTGGCAACCTTGTTGAATAATGTACCTATGGTGTACTATAGGTACAATGAACGCTGTTCAATACGAGTACACAATACATGCCTATATTGTATTGGATAGGTATGTGAAGGGTGCCTAATACTTACAGATCTAGTAGGGGGATGCTGCAATCCCACCCCTCCGCATCTCCGCTCCTTGCAGCGGCCTGTAGCCAGTAACCAGTAGCCAGTAGGAAGGTACTGTGGGGGGTGGAGATGTGCCTGAAGTGGTTTGCCCAACCAGAGAGCGGGGTTGGGCGGGACTTAGGGGAGGAATCCTCCAAGCTCCCAATACGGGGATGTTTTGCAAAAGCTACGCTGCTAATTATAACAGTTCAGGGGTGTCATATTACCAAAGACGGAAATTTATCATATTAACAAAGACGGAAATTTCCACATTTCGACAAAATCACTTAAATTTTATTCAATTATGCGACAAGTTGTTAATTTTAATTTTGATAATATTTTCTGAAATATGTTCTGACAATATTTTTCTGTTGTTCTCTATGCCCTCCCACCTATTTATATATTTCTTCTACGCAATGAGATCCAGAGCATCCAGAGTAGAAAAAAACGACTTTAATGAATATAGGATTTAGGCTCAGAATAGCATATTTTACCTTATTATTTATTACGAATGGTGTATATAGTTTTTCGGATATGTTTGCTTGGTGCATTTTTGACAGTTTTGTTTGAATAATATTGAAACATTGACGTTTAATTACTATTTAATCCTTCGATTGGGTACCTATTTAATTCATAATTTCAAAAATACTACTACTGGCATGAGAAGACTTTTCTCGACCGTGTAAGTGACGACTTAATAAAAAAAGATCGTCAAACTGGAAAATGAAAGTCCAGGCAAATTAAGGATTTTTTTATTTATTTTTCAACGACACGAAAAGAAATTTTGGTTCTGTAATAATTGATGTTTTGGAGGACTAAGGATATAACGAGCTAATTATAATCTTTTTGTCGGGAACTGCATATTGTTCGTGTTGCTAATCTATAGTTTTGTACTTTTTTATAGTAGGTAGGTTTACCTATAATAGGTACTTATTGATATTCCAGCATCCCTTCTACAAAAAGTCACCGACCGCCACTGATATGTAGTTAGAGATGTTTTTGAAAAGGTTGATACGTGAACGTGAACATCACGATGAACACATGCCCACTCCTCTAAAATTTGCTAATAGATAGGTAATAGATTTTTTCATTCATTTTTTCTTCACATGGATTTAGGTATAATCTTTATAGTCATTCAATTTTGAACCTCACTAGAACAAACCTGAATTGAGGTTAATAATTTTATAGACTAGGTAATAAAAATAACACAAAATAATACAGACATTGAAAGAACAATATTGTTACATTAATGTAACTTACGGATAATGGGTAGGTAGGTACTTACTAGAATACGATATAGTGTAAAAATGTGTGGTGTCGATGAGTTGAAATTTTATTTGATATAATAGGTATAAAACGCTGTTAATTTTAAAGGGCAAAGATTAAAAACAAATATTGGCAATCTTCGGCTAACACAAAAAAATTACCAATATTTTTAAAAGTGCCCAAGGCATCAGATAACTTTACATATTCTGAAAAGCATTTAATAAATATAAGTGGAGGCTGATACAAATAAATTGTTTGATCAAAAGAAAATTTAGTTTGAATTATCACAAATACCAGAGCCAATTTGCTGTGTTCTTTCTGCAATATTAATATTATTTAAAAAAATCTTTGCGTAATATACAGATTAACTTTAAAATTCTGCAGTTTATTTTTTATATCTATTATTAAATAACTACATAATAATTAATCTAAGACATCTATCATTTCTACCCACCTACGAAAACCTGAAAACTTCAGAGGCCCTGAGGAAAATAATTTCCCTCATGGCTTATGTCATCTTTGGGGATGCTGTGTGGAGGGTTTTTTAAGGAAAGGAAGGAGAGGAGAGTTCTGGGAAGGAAAAGGGTTTAAGGGGTGGGTAGGAATCTGGGGTTCAGTATGCCCATGCGGTCATCCACCTCCAAGACCTAGACAAACCTCACCCCATGAACCCGGGCACCCCTGCTAAATCACCAAACGTAGCAAACCACTTGGAGTGACCTATAGCAGAGGTGTTGGTTATCCAATAAAGGTTCCCGGGGCGGCGGTACCCATTCCCGCCTCCCAAGTAAATTATATCAAACGAAAGAAATTATTTATAGGTGGGTATCGCAAAAATGCAATTCTTTCACTTATTGTTTTCATTCATCTGTTTGGCATTTCATCTGTTTGTAAATTTATTTGCACCTACGTTCTGTTTCCGGTTTTGGGAATATATCTACCTACTGCACTTTTTTTTAATAGGTTGTTAACTTACGCTTTTGAATTTTTCAATATTATTAATATACCTACCTTATGGTGCCTGAAAGAAAGTTAAAAAAAAAAGAATTATTATAGAGATGGTCATATTTTTTTGAACCAATTTTATTTATCCCCTCTTATAAGGAATTATAAAATTGGTACGTCAAAAATGGAAAAAAGGTTCACCAAAAATGTATCTAATACCTATATTGTAGCTTAAATTTAAGTAGGTAGGTAGGCATTAAGTATTTATTTCCAAATCTTATATATAACTAGCTGACCCGGAAAACGTTGTTCTGCCGTATAAATTATTTATAGTGAATAATTTGGTTGTTAAATAAAAAATAACGAATGTATGTACGAGTAAGTGTGTGGGGATGGGATCTATGACAGAAAGAGGAATGGAGCGCTGTGTGTTAAATTTGTCCATAAAAACTAACTAACCAACTAACCATCATGCCATTTCCCCGCAGGGGTAGGCAGAGAGGACGGACCGCTTAACAACTCGGAGGAATTTTTGGTTTTTATTTATTACCTAAACAAGAGGAAATAAGAAAATCATTTTTTAGACGCCATGCCAGGCCAGGTACTATTCACAGAATTACCTAGGAACAGGAACCAGTTAATTTTATTACTTGTATAAGTACTATCTAATATGATTGCCCGAAGATTCTTCAAATGCAGTATCTAATAATGTAAAAAAAACATTGCTCAATGCATTTTACACTAGCCTATATGTATATACATGTGAAACATGGTGTCACTACCGAACCAGCTCAATAGAACGACTCCGGATCCAATATAATGATGCTTGCAGAATTATATTTGGATACAGAAGATACAGCAGCGCATCTTCAATGTTTACGGAACTAGGACTACACGGATTCGCCGGTCTGATGAGACTCCGGGTCGCTGGAGCCAGGATGCGGCTAATGGCTTCCGACCATGGAACTATGATTGTAAGGAAGCGGCATAAATATTTCGGAACCTATTAGACCGCCAAAACCAGTGTAGCTGTCTCCATTTTTCGGCGGCGGAGAGTGGGGATACAGACGGGGTTACCGCTCAGCGAGAGGGGGGAGGGTGAGCGCTTTACAGGGAAGGGCCGAACTGGTAATGGGTTCATTATTTAATTTATTTTTTAATTAAAAAACGTTCCTCAGTTTTTTTTCGTATTTTAAGCACTAAATATAATAGCCCTTTACGTATTATTTGCTGAACGAATTTCTTTTTCATAATTAATAGTTTTCTTAGCTTTAACCACGTTTATTGTTTATAAAAAACCGACATATTTCCTGAGCAATGATCACTTCCTCAGCGTTTACTTAATTAAAAAAAAAGATTATGAAATAACTAAGGCATAAAATTAGAGAGTCAGCAACGCTCTCACAGAACAACTGTGTTGCTAATTTAACTTTTATTTTTTGATTTTGAAAATTTATATGTATCGGCCTCAATTTGTTCGAAAAATGTAATATTTCGTCATTTTGAATTTGATTTAAGCTTTCCAAATGATTCCATTTGGCTTCAATCTTATTTTCATCAACTCAGGGCCGGATCTACGAAATCTGGCGCCCTGTGCAGTAGGTACCGATGGCGCCCCCCCCTACATTTTTATTTTGATTAAAAATTCGTTCACCCCAATTTTTTTTTTTTTTTTTACACTAATTTATCAAATAAAATTAAGACATATAAAGGGTGTAACTTTTCCAAGTGACCTGGCGGTAGCTCTCACACTCGTTTTTTTTTAAAGAGAGGATCGCCAGGAGCCCTATACTCTCTGAATCTATTGGGTAAACATAAATTATGGTGTTATTTTAATTATTTTTGGAAAAACTCTTTGCGAGTTATGCTTTAAAATAATACAACGAATTGTTTGTTTGTGCCCGTACCATGATTTAAAATATAGGTTACGAGACAATGCGGGTGGTTTCGCTGAACTAGGTCCATTAGATATTCTTGAGATTTACTGCGTTTATGTACCTATATACCCAACGCGTATATTAGAAAAAGCAAATACAAATACGTTCTCATGGCAACGTACAACACAAGAATAGCATATACAGCTTCTGACTAGCAACAGGCAGTCCCAACGAGAGACAGTGAGCAGTGATAATAAGAATATAACTCAAATTTGTACCTTGCATTTCCTCTGTGTTGAGCGAACAAACACTAAACACTGACGTATGGTATCAACGGCTTACGAACAAAAATACCGCGCTGTGATTGGTTATTGAATTTGGATCGCACCTATTCCTACACCGTCGTAAAAGACGGTAAAATATATATGGAAAAATAGATCTTACGTTTAAACTAAATATATGAAATTTGTAAAAAAATTCTGAAACTGACTATAAATTCGTAAGCCGTTGATACCAACCTGATGCGGGCGCTTTCTGTTTCTTTGGAAAGTGTTGCGAGAGCGTAATAATTATTTCGTACTATGGGTAATTTTTAAACGATTCAGGGAATATTATAACAAAATTTAAATACAATATTTATTTTCTCACGGCGCCCCTTCGGAGTTGGCGCCAGGTTTTTGCACGTTTTTGAACGTATGGCAGATCCGGCGCTGCATCAACTATTACTTTTTTGGCTTGAAAAGCGTTTCGAACTAATTTTATCATGTGGCAGGCATCTAAAAATATGCAAACATCTTCTTTAGTAGATGGATGTTCGAAAAAAGTTTTTAATTGTGTAGGATCGAACGAACAGCCTAAAATTTTGGCAATAGAAATGTTCGCCGGACACCCATCAAGCGTTAAAGATACCACATCAATACCCGTAAGATGAATCTTTTCCAAACATTTACATACCAAATTTGCCCTTTGTTCACCGGAAATTCCATTTACTAAAAAAAATCCAACAGGCAACTTCCAACTATCATTGATTGCCACAACCATTAAGACAAAGGCTTCTTTTGCCCTTGTCAGGCAATCGCCGTCTAACTTAGCACCTATGTCAATAAATCCATGGTAATTGGAGCCATCAAATTCGATCTTAGTCATTATGGCCATTTCATCGATCACTAGTCCGCAGAGTATTTTTTTACTTGAAGCTTCAGCCTTCATCTTCAAAGCACGAAATGCTTCCACTGTGAAACCAGCCTGGCCATCAATACTCTCGTACCACTTCCCAAGTGTCCTAGCGTGTGGCAAACATATATCAAAACTTCTTCGTACGTAATCGTTAGCTTTTGGAAAATAAAAATGTAAAGTTACAGCAAACGTTCTAAGGGCCGGGGAGAATTTTTTTTGTCGGTTTTCCTTTATTCTATAGCTGCCGGTTATAAAGTTCTCTACTGCTGATTGAAATTGACTCCAAATCCGTAAACTCGTTTTCATTAACATGTTTACCTTCTTGTAAAGATGTTAAAATCTCCTGCAAACTGGCAATCTTTTTTAACTGCCGTCT